>CM055071.1:14157435-14241149 GCA_029204045.2 Tillandsia leiboldiana | reverse complement strand
CCGGAAGAAAGGGGAAAGGAGAAAGAGAAGAGCCCGCTCTTCCGGACACCGAACCGCAGGCAAGGGAACGCGACCGGACAACCTTCCGTCGATCTTCGGTAGTAAAATAATTTATTTAAATTATTTGGGATTTTTCGTCCCTCTTTCGTTGAGTTCTTGGTGGTTTTTAATCGGGTCTGTTATCGGACCTCCGATCGACGTTTTGGTGTTCGTCGATCAGGTTTAGTCATTAGATTATCGGTATTATTCGGGAATTTTTGGGGATGTCCCTTGGACTTAGGGGTGGGGTTAACGGGAGGGCCGCCGCGCCGTGCGAAACGGGAGGCCGCCGCCGTGTTACCATGGTCGAGGGGTCTTCGCCGGGAGTCGCCGGGAGCGAAACGGAGAAGAAATCGCGACAAGCGGAGCGAAAACGGAGAAGAAAAACAAAAAAAAGGTGCATTACTGTCACCTGTACGGGTCCTCAGCCCGCGGTCCACGGGGCCAGAGCGTGCACCCGGCGCACGCCACAAGGCCGGAGTCAGCAGACCCGGGCGACGCTTTCGTGCGCCGGCCCAAGCCCGCTCAGGCGCGGTGCACGCAAACACGCGTGCACGGGTGTGCGGAGGCCCGTGCGGCCGTGAGCCCGGTGTCGCGCTCGTGTCGTGCACAGGCCCGGCCCCGAATGCGCGGTGCACGCTTCCTGCGTGCAAACCACGAGCCTTCGCGGCGGCCGCCGATGTGTAACAAAAACAGTCGCCCTGCCCTGTGCACCCACGACAGCCCAAAGTTCGGTGTGCTCCGTTTGGGTCGTTTTTTTTTTCCAAACGTTTTTGAGCGACGGTTTCACCGTTGGGATCGTTATTTCCGTGGCTTCCTTGGCATGGCAATTGGGACCTTCTTGATCATTATTTTATAGGTCGGGGGCTATAATTCGCAGATGATCCGCGCCTCGACGAAATCGGCGGGGCGCGCCGTCGGGTCTCTTTTCTCATCATTTCCGCCGAGGGCCTTCTTGGTCTAACCAAGGACGCCCCGAGTGGGCTAACCGATTAAGGATGAGTTTGTTGGACTTTCCCGTCGAAAAGAGTAAAGTGGGTCTGTGTTTCGGAGGTAGTACACGCTTTTGACTATAGTTATCCGTGCGGACTTTCTTTAGGTCCAGACGCGCAGCGGGGGTGCGCGAAAGATTCGGGTGTTCCGATCTCTCTCCAAATAGGGGGGTACAGTTGCTGTAAATCAGCCAGTGCGTAAGTGCATCTATCGTCATTAAAGTGCTCTCAATTTATCTAACAAAGTAGATGGACAGTTAACCTTTCGCATAATCGTGTTTTTTCTAACAATTGAAGCGGCTGCGGTCGCAATGTTCATGACACGCCGACCTCGGCAAAAACCGTTTTGGGATGCTGCACGTACACAGGCGGATTGGCCTCCGCATGGGTGTACTTTTCCGGAAGAGTGGTCTTCTATGACCCGTGTTCCTCACAAAAGTGTGGGTGCCGTGAGGACCCTTCGCGCCCGCTGGGAATAGCACACCAGCACCGCGAAAGGGGTAAAGCATCAAGTAGGTGTTTGCGCACGAGGGGAGACTTTAGTCTCTCCGACAAATGTTTTGGGGTTGGTGCCCAAATTAATATGTGCAGGGTTTTAGCGAAATGGTTCTGGTGTTATCGGTTTGCTCCTTATTCCTTATTGCTTTTAGACATCTACTTTGTTTGTCACTGACATTACCCACCTCCGTGACAGGCGCTACGAGGGGCGTTAGCCGGGAGATTGTTGAGACTGGCGTCGCGAGGCCCGTAGTCAGAACACTTGGGTTATGTTATTATCTCAGTTCTCTTACGCTTATTTTAGTTAATTTGCTTGCGGGTAGTATATTCGTGGACATGTAGTATTTAGCACTGTGGATGAGTTGTACTTTATAGTTTGGTTCTTTGAGGACGTTTCTTATGCGCATGTTTCATGATAAACCAAATGATTTCGAAAAGGGTTTTCCAAAACGAAGTGCCGTGTGGGCACGGGTGTTGCACTTGCTGGCTTTATCCTTGCTAAACATTGATGCCGCTTTAATATCCCGCTTGATGTTGAATGTCTATTGTATGGGTTGATGGTGATGATTGTTGTATGTGGTTGTAAATGAGACGCCGTGCATAGACAAAGGACGCTGTCCGCGGACAGGGAGAATTTGTGTATGTGGCGGTCCTGGCACGCACCGGGGATGAGGTTTAAATTACCTTATTAAGAAGAAAAAAAAAGATACACACGATTTTTCGCTTTGATAGACTCAAAAAACCCCCGGGGGCGTGACAGATTAAATGGTATCAGAGAAAACAACCATAACCATAGTAGACGAGATCCCACATCCACAGTGTAGGGTACCACAAGCAAATTAGACATGAGATAACCAATGGTATAAGTGCGTAGTACGTGAGAGTACGGGGAATAGGGGAACGTAATGTAGGTATAATCGTAAGGCAGGGTATTAGGGTTATAACCTTAGGGTTAGCGTGGTTTCTTTGTCTATAGCGGACGATGGCCCGGACTAGATCGTCCACCGAGAATGCGGACGCGGACAGAGTGGCCCCGACCACCGCAGAGAACCAGCTCCTCCGTCAACAACTGCGGGAAATGGCCGGGCAATTAGCGACGCTAACGGAGCAGGTTCGTCACCTGACGCAGCGACAGGCAACCGCGCCAGCCGAGCGCGATCCAACCCCTCCGCCCGAAACCACCGCAACCCACTACGGGACCGCAAGGGACGGGTTGGTACGACGACGGAACAGCCCCCATCCCCAAGGGACGTACCTACTCCGACGACCACGGGGCCCGTGATGGGAGCGACAACAGGGGAGGCAGGGACGACCCCTAGTCTCGGGGGGTCCGCCGCTGTAGGAGGGATCACGGAGCAACGAACGACGCGAGAAAGGGTCAGGACGAATTTGGCTAGGTTCAAGAAGCATGACCCTCCCACTTTGAGGGAGAGACGACCGATCCATGGGTCGTCGAGAAATGGGTGGATACCATGGAAAAACTGTTCGAGGACCTACTGATGGAGGAACACGAGCGGGTTCCACTAGCCGTCCACTTCCTCGAAGGGAATGCACGCATCTGGTGGAAGATGGTACGCCCGGATCCAACTACAAACGACCCGCTACCGACATGGACGGCCTTTAGAGAGGAACTTTTGACGCTTTCTTCTCCGATAGCGTCAAGCGGTAATTGGAAGACGACCTGAAGAACATTAGACAAGGGAACCGCTCGGTCATGGAATATCAAAGGGAGTTTGTAGGATTGGTTAACTGCGTCCCGTTTGTTATACGAGATGAACCCCACAAGGCCCGTCTCTTTGTGGACGGGCTCCCCGGGATACTCCAGTGGAGGACGCGACGTCCCAGACCTAGTAACGGCAGGTAAAATTTGGTTCCACTTTTCCCTCTTAGATTAGGAGCACCGGTCACACCTTAGCCTGCTACCCCTGTTAGACTCTCTCTCTGGCTCCCTCTCTCTAGAATCCTTAAGTACTAGGCGAAGCCTCCCCCGGCCGATGTGCGCGGGCGAGCTTCGAAGCATAGGAGAACCTTGTGTACTCGGGGCCCGTTAAGGGCCATGCAAGGAATAAATAGGCTCCACCCTATGCCTTGCAGCCGAGAACCCAATGGGCCGATAGGTAGTTCAGGGCCGCTCCCCAGATAAGGATCAGCGGTCCCGTGGTATGGGAATTTCCAGACGTGTTTCCGGCAGAGCACCCCGGAGCGCCGCCGGAACGAGAGGTCGACTTCCCTATTGAACTACTTCCCGGCACCAAACCCATCACCAAGGCACCGTACAGGATGGCCTTCGCGGAGTTGAAGGAACTCAAGGCACAGTTGGAGGACCTTTTGGATACGGGCTTCATCAGACCTAGCGCGTCACCCTCGGGCGCGCCCGTCCTGTTTGTGAGAAAGAAGGACGGAAGTCTCCGGTTGTGCATCGACTACCGGGAGATAAATAAGGTCACCGTTAAGAACAAGTACCCCCTGCCAAGGATCGACGACCTCTTCGACCAACTACAGGGGGCGACGGTGTTTTCAAAGATTGACCTGCAGTCGGGCTATCATCAGGTCCAGGTCAAGGGGGAGGACATCCCCAAAACGGCTTTTCGGACTCGCTACGGTCATCACGAATTTACTGTAATGCCGTTCGGGCTCACGAATGCCCCGGCAGTGTTCATGGACATGATGAACAGGGTATTCAAACCCTTCCTGGATTTATTCGTGGTGGTCTTCATCGACGATATCCTCATCTATTCCCGTACAGATGAGGAACATGAAGAACATCTGCGCACAGTCCTCCAGATCCTACGGGAACAGAAACTCTACGCCAAACTCAAAAAGTGTGAGTTTTGGCTCTGAGAGGTTGGCTTCTTGGGACATGTAATCTCGGCGGCTGGGGTCGCAGTCGATCCGAAGAAGATAGATTCGGTGACGGACTGGACCCAACCGACGACGGTAACGGAGATTCGAAGCTTCCTGGGATTAGCCGGGTACTACCGGCACTTCGTGGAGGGTTTCTCCAAGATAGCCACCCCCTTAAGCCGCTTGACTAAAAAGGGGGAAAAGTTCATCTGGACGGACAAATGTCAGAGGAGCTTCGAGGAGCTCAAGGATAGATTGACGCGAGCTCCGATTCTCGCCCTGCCGGAACCAGGGGAGGATTATGACGTGTATTGCGATGCGTCGCGAAATGGATTGGGTGGAGTGCTCATGCAACGGGGGAAGGTTATAGCCTATGCGTCAAGGCAGCTCAAAGAATACGAGCGAAACTACCCCGTGCACGATTTGGAACTCGCAGCAGTTGTGTTCGTCCTCAAGCTTTGGAGACACTACCTGTATGGGACACACTGCAATGTGTACTAAGATCATAAAAGTCTTAAGTACCTTTTCACCCAAAAGGAGTTAAATTTGCGACAACGACGGTGGCTCGAGCTATTGAAGGATTACGATTTAACGATCCACTACCACCCGGGAAAGGCAACGTGGTGGCCGACGCCCTGAGCCGTAAGGGGCAGGCCGAGAAAGCAGGGGTAAGTGCCATCACCCAACAAGATAGTCTGATTGCAGAATTTTCGCAATTAAAACTAGAGGTAGTACCAGCGGGTACAGTCGGACGACTTCTGACACTGGTGGTCAGACCTACCCTGCTTGACAGAATTCTCGAGGGGCAGTCAACTGATGACCAACTCCAGCTGGTGCGAAGTAGAGTGACTGCCGACCAAGGAGGTGACTTCGCAGTAAACTCCGACGGCATGATACGATTTCGGGGACGAATCTGCGTGCCGGATCTACCGGAGCTCAAAGAGGAAATCCTGCGGGAGGCGCATACCGCTCCATATACAGCGCATCCCGGGGGAACGAAGATGTACAAGGACGTCAAACAGACCTTCTAGTGGCCCAAAATGAAGGGAGACATGACTCGGTTTGTGGCACACTGCCTGGTATGCCAACGAGTGAAGGCCGAGCACCAGCGTCCAGCAGGAAAATTGCAACCCTTACCGGTGCCCGTGTGGAAGTGGGACATGATTACCATGGATTTTGTGACCGGGTTCCCGAGATCGTCACAGGGACACGATGCAATATGGGTAATTGTGGACCGTCTGACGAAATCGGCCCACTTTCTGCCCATACACACGACGTGGACGCGGAAACGACTGGCATAAACCTACATCAGCGAGATAGTAAGGTTGCATGGGGTGCCGACATCCATCACGTCGGACAGGGACACGCGATTTGTGTCAAACTTTTAGCAGAGCCTGCAGCGAGCAATGGGAACCAAGTTGCACTTCAGTACGGCTTTTCACCCGCAGACCGATGGACAATCAGAGCGGGTGATACAAATTGTGGAGGACATGCTTCGGGCATGCGTTTTAGACCTGGGCGAAGGGTGGGCACGGTGTTTGCCCTAGTGGAATTTGCCTACAATAACAGTTACCAGGCCAGCATTCAGATGGCACCATATGAGGCCCTGTACGGGCGCCGCTGTCGGTCTCCAATATGCTGGGACGACTTGGGTGAGCGTAAGTTTCTGGGCCCAGATTTGGTGGAGGAGACCGAAGCAAAGGTGCGATTGATTAGACAAAGGCTGCTGACCGCCCAGAGCAGACAGAAAAGCTACGCGGACAACAGACGCCGAGACTTAGAGTTCATGGTGGGTGAGCATGCGTTACTCCGAGTTTCGCCCTCCAAGGGGAACAGACGCTTCGGCTTACGAGGGAGGTAGTAGCAAGGAAGACCTCTTACAAAGAGTAATTTTGGCCACGACCCCAGAGGAACCCTTAGAAGTAATGCTTTGTACCTTCCTGCCCAGTAAGGAGGTAAAGACTTAGTTGTCTTATTTGTTGGCTATTTAGTTAAGGGTTAAATAGGTCCAACTTCTGGCCTTGCGACAATAGACCCGAGGCGTTGTAACAGTATGCCTTGGACGTCCAGGTGAGGTGAGTCGGGCCAAGACCCGAGGCGTTGTAACAGTACGCCTTAGACGTCCAGGTGGGTTGAGTCAGGTCAAGACCGGTGGCATACCGGTTGTCGTTACTGCCAAACCTCGATACGGAGGCTGGCATGGGAGGGAAAGAAACTCCGCAACTGGACAATCCCTTACGTAAGGGTGTAATGGAGTAACCATGAGGAGCGCGAAGCGACTTGGGGACCCAAGACGAAAATGAAGGAAGTTTTCCCAGAAATGTTAGCGAGGGTTGAGTTTAAGTTTCGGGACGAACCTTTTTATAAAGTGTGAGTGGTGTAGTGATCCGGCCTTTTGGAATATTTTTTTGACTTACGTATAGTCATTTAAGCCTTTAAGGGAAATAAAATTATTCAATTCTTGAAGTTGGCCATTGTGAGATGCTAGTAACTTTAGAGCGCGGAAAAAGAAAGCCGACGGCGCGATCGGATCTGAAATCCGATATCGGGAACCCCCTGAACGGGATTCAAAGTGATACGGTGATTAGTCGTGCATCGAAATCCGTGCTAAATATCTTGCACCCGTTAGAGATAAGGCGGGTTATCTCGTGGGGGATAATTAATTAGTTAATTAATTATCCAAGACGGAATTAATTAATCCTCTTACGTACGAATTAAAGAGGAATTAATTAAAGGTAAAGTACGACTATATAAGGGATCCCGAGTATCGGAAAGGAAAAGAAAAGAAAATAAAAACCCTAATCGGAGAGAAGGGAAAAAAAAAAGAAAAGACGGAACCCTAGCCAGAAGAAAGGGAAAGGAGAAAGAGAAGGAGCCCGATCTTCCCGGACACCGAACCGAAGGCAAGAACGCGACCGGACAACCTTCCCGTCGATCTTCGGTTAGTAAAATAATTTATTTAAATTATTTGGGATTTTTCCGTCATCTCTTTCGTTGAGTTCTTGGTGGCTTTTAATCGGGTTCTTGTTATCGGACCTCCGATCGACGTTTTGGTTGTTCGTCGATCGTTGGTTTAGTCATTAGAATTATCGTGTATTTATTCGGGAATTTTTGGGGATGTCCCATTGGAACGTAGTGGGTTAACGGGAGGCCGTCGCCGCCGTTACGAAACGGGAGGCCGCCGCCGTCGTTACCATGGTCGCGGGGTCTTCGCCGGAGTCGCACGGGAGCGAAAACGGAGAAGAAATCGCGAAACGGGAGCGAAAACGGAGAAGAAAACCAAAAAAATGGGCATTACTGTTCACCCCGTACGGGTTCCTCAGCCCGCGGTCCACGGGCCAGAGCGTGCACCCGGCGCACGCCTCAAGGCGCGGAAGCCGCAGACCCGGCGCACGCTTTCGTGCGCCGGCCCAGCCCGCTCAGGCGCGGTGCACGCAACAGCGTGCTCCCGGTGTGTGCCGAAGGCCCGTGCGGCCGTGAGCCCGGTGCGCGCTCGTGTCGTGCACCGGCCCGGCCCAGAATGCGCGGTGCACGCTTCCTGCGTGCACCCGGCGCATTCCGCGCGGCCGCCGATGCTGTAAACCCGGTCCGCGCCTGCCCTGTGCACCACCCGACAGCCCAAAGTTCGGTGGCTCCGTTTGGGTCCATTTTTCCACCGTTTTGAGCGCCGTTTTCGCCGTTGGGATCGTTATTTCCGTGGCTTCCTTGGCATGGCCACTTGGGACCTTCTTGATCATTATTTTATTATGTCGGGTGCTAATTTCGCCGACGCTCCGCGCCTCGACGAAATCGTCGGGGGCGCGCCGTCGGGTCTCTTTTCTCATCATTTCCGTCGTCGGGGCCTTCTTGGTCTAACCAGGGACGCCCCGAGTGGGCTACCGATTGAGGATTGAGTTTTGTTGGACTTTCCCGTCGAAAAGAGTAAAGTGGGTCTTGTGTTTTCGGATGTTAGTACACGCTTTTGACTATAGTTATCCGTGCGGACTTTCTTTAGGTCCAGACGCGCAGCGGGGGTGCGCGAAAGATTCGGGTGTTCCGATCTCTCTCCAAATAGGTGGGTACGGTTGCTGTAAATACAGCCAGTGCAGTAAGTGCATCTATCGTCATTAAAGTGCTCTCAATTTATCTAACAAAGTAGATGGACAGTTTAACCTTTCGCATAATCGTGTTTTTATCTAACAATTGAAGCGGCTGCGGTCGCAATGTTCATGACACGCCGACCTCGGCAAAAACCGTTTTGGGATGCTGCACGTACACAGGCGGATTGGCCTCCGCATGGGTGTACTTTTCCGGAAGAGTGGTCTTGTATGACCCGTGTTCCTCACAAAAGTGTGGGTGCCGTGAGGACCCCTTCGCACCCGCTGGGAATAGCACACCAGCACCGCGAAAGGGGTAAATGCATCAAAGTAGGTGTTTGCGCACGAGGGGAGACTTTAGTCTCTCCGACAAATGTTTTGGGGTTGGTGCCCAAATTAATATGTGCAGGGTTTTAGCGAAATGGTTCTGGTGTTATCAGTTTGCTCCTTATTCCTTATTGCTTTTAGACATCTACTTTGTTTGTCACTGACATTACCCACTCCGTGACAGGCGCTACGAGGGGCGTTAGCCGGGAGATTGTTGAGACTGCGTCGCGAGGCCCGTAGTCAGAACACTTGGTTATTGTTATTATCTCAGTTCTCTTACGCTTATTTTAGTTAATTTGCTTGCGGGTAGTAATATTCGTGGACATGTAGTATTTAGCACTGTGGATGAGTTGTACTTTTATAGTTTGGTTCTTTTGATGACGTTTCTTATGCGGCATGTTTTCATGATAAACCAAATGATTTCGAAAAGGGTTTTCCCAAAACGAAGTGCCGTGTGGGCACGGGTTTTGCAATTGCTGGCTTTATCCTTTCTAAACATTGATGCCGCTTTAATATCCCGCTTGATGTTGAATGTCTATTGTATGGTTGATGGTTGATGATTGTTGTATGTGGTTGTAAATGAGACGTCGTGCATATACAAAGGAGACTCTGTCCGCGGACAGGGAGAATTTGTGTATGTGGTGGTCTGGCACGCACCGGGGATGAGGTTTAAATTACCTTGTTAAGAAGAAAAAAAAAGATACACACGATTTTCCGCTTTGATAGACTCAAAAACCCCCGGGGGCGTGACATATCTCTTATGAATTAATAATTATTAATTGATTATGATCTGGATATGGGTTTTATTGTACGTACAAGGGGAAAATCTGCTTTTCCGGAGAGAAAAGAGGAAACCCTAACCGGAAAGAAAAGAGAGAAAAAGAAAAGAAAGAAGAAACCCTAGCCGGAGAGAAAGGAAAGAAAGAGGAAAAAAGGAAAACCCTAACCAGAGAGAAAAGAAAGAAAGAGGAAAAAGGCGAAACCCTAACCGGAAGAAAAAGAGAAGAAAGAAGGAGAAAGCGGAGGGACCCGATCATCCCCGACGAACGTGCCGGAGCCGAGAGCGTGAACGGATCGCCTTCTCCGACGGATCGCGGTAAGCGATGTTTCTTTTCAGGTTTCGTTTCGGAGTTTTGTTATAGTCGTTTTGGTTTTTGCCGTTCTTGTTATCGCCGCTGCCGCAAAGCCCTAGGGCATCGCTGCCGCCGTCGCCACCGCCGCCGCGGAGCCCTAGGGCATCGCCGCCGCCGTCACTACCGCCGCCGCGTATCCCTAGGGCACCCCCGCCGCAGCAGCGTGTGCGGTGCCGCACGGGGCAGGCGCCAGCGCGGCCACGCCGCATACGCCGCCCGGGCTGGAGCCCGCGCGGCCGTCGCCGCACCGCGTGCGGTGCCGCGCGGGGAGCATGCGGTGCGCGGGCAGGAGCCGCGCGGCCGCAGCATGCGCCGCGCGGGGCTGGCGTCCGCGCGGCCGCAGCGCATGCCGTGCGGGGCTGGGGCCCGCGCGGGGCTGGCGCCCGCGCGGCCGCAGGGCATGCCACGCGGAGTTGGCGCCCGCGCGGCCGCGGCAAGCGCCACGCGGGGCTGGCACCCGCGGGGCCGCAGCTTGCACCGCGCGGGGCCGGCGCCCGCACGGCCAAGGCAGGCGCCGCGCGGCCGCATGGCATGCTACGACTCGGGGGTGCCCGCGTCGCCCGTCGTGTTTTTAAGTATTTGGGCTCGGTTTATCTACTGTTATATTTTTGATCTGATCGTGGCTCTTTTGGGGACTACTTCTAGGTCCGGGCGTCGACAGAGAGCAAGGTTCGGTCTCCAGAGTGAAGATTTTGCATAATCGAGGTGGGTAGTTTTGGTTATTACCGGTGTGGTGTCATTCCGGAATATTTGTTTTGATAAAGTAGATCTGTTTGGTAATTTGACTAACCCCGTAGCATGTGAATCCCTTTTATTATGTTAATCAAAGCGGCTGCGGTCGCAAGATCGTTATACTATTCTGACTAAAGCGGCTAAGGTCGCAACGCTATTCTTACACTCATATTGCTTACACGCACACCGGCAGTTTGGCCACTGCATAGGGTGTATTTTTTCGGAAAGATGGTAAGTTGTTTTACCCGTGTACGCCACAAGGAGAGGTTAGTGGGGACCCCTCAAGGAGAGGCGACTGCTACTTGGGCAGTGGAGGGGTTGGAGGCACCAAGAAAATGAGTACGGTATTCTGGGGTTGGAGCCCAGCTTGGTTTGGTATTCTGGGGTTGGTGCCCAGTTTGTTTTCTGACAAGGATTTAGCGGGACATGAGGGGGAAGTAAATGCTCCGGTGTATCGGTTTGTCCTTTCAGTTATTGCATTTACTGTTTATATCTACTTTATCAGTCACTGACAATCCACACTGTGACAGGTCCGAGTAGGGGTGGAATTCGGGACGACTGTGAGGCAACAGTTAGAGGACACTAGCCATGAGGGCTAGTAAACGATACGTTCTCTTCTTTCTTTGGTTATTTCTTTTTACTGTGGTTAGTTAAACTGTGATTCATTCGTGTGGTTTCTGATGGATGTTGGAATGAGGATTTCTTGTCTATAACTGGTGAATGTTAGGATGTGTAATCGCGGCTTGTTTTCAAATGTAAACCTGGTTTCAAAAGTGTTTTCAAAGCAGGTGCTGTGTAGGCACCGATTTTAAAACCCGTGGATTTATCCTTTCAAGTTAATGGCCACTCAAAAGAGTTTGCCAAAACGTTTTGAAAAAACCGGGTGTCGAGTGGGCACCGCTTTCAAACCCCTGGGTTTATGCTATAGTTTCAATATGATAAATGCGACTGTATGATTAAGTATAGTCTCTCCTTATTGTCGTTCATGGTTTGCATGGTTAAAGTATTTGTCGTGCTCGGAACGCCGTGCATATACAAAGGAGGCTCCGCCCGTTTGGGGAGTGGATTTGTATATGTGGCGGGTCTGATGCGCACCGGAGGCGAGGTTCATTTAAGAAAAAAAAATGGATACGTTTTCCGCTCTTTTAGAACCTCCGGGGCGTGACAATACCAGCGAGAGTTTGTAAGATTAACAAATTGTGTCCCGTTCGTCATACGGGACGAATCCCACAAGGCCCGTCTTTTCGTAGACGGGTTACGGAGCGACATCTTCGAAGTAGTCCAAGCGGCGGATTTACACACTTTCCGGGCAGTGGTCGATAGGGCCACTATTGTGGAACGTGGTTTTGCTATCACACGAGCCCGACGGGAGGGATCGGAATACAACCGGGACAAGAAACGGTCACAGTCTTATCCTGGAGGGGGCTTTTCTGGCGGGAACTGGCCCCCAAAGCACCCCAAGACGCAACAAGGGACCAAAAGCACACCAACGGGAGGACAACGGCCAGTGGACAAACCCTGCATTATCTGCGGAGGGGTACACCGGGTTACTGAATGCTTCAAGAGATATGACCATTGTTATCGCTGCGGCAAGCTTGGACATCTCCGATTTAACTGCCCCTTGAAGACGGGGGCGGCATCCTCCGCGGCTTCCACCCCGGCACCATAGCCGCAGGGACGGGGGAGAGCACCATCGGGAGTACCCCCACGCCCCTCAGCATCTCGACAGGAAGGGGAAACGCGACCACAACCGGGAGGGAGGGTCTACGCCATGAGCCAGCGAGGAGCGGAACCGCCGGAGGACGTAGTAGCAGGTATTACTTCAATTTTCGATTTTCGAGCTCGAACTCTTTTTGACACCGGAGCGTCTCGCTCCTTCATCTCCCGTACCTTTGCACGTACACATCTTCTAGAGAGTAGACCCCTTTGCGACCTGATGACCGTCCAGACCCCTGGGGGTCCAATTGAAACAACTAGTTTTGTACCTTCTTGCTCGATAAAGCTGGGAAGGTTGTCCTGCCCTGGGATCTGGTGGTCATCCCGTTAAAAGAGTTCGACGTGGTGCTAGGCATGGATTGGCTCGCCAGTACCAGGCGGTAATCGATTGCGAGAAACGTCAGGTACGACTACAGAAATCGGCACTACAAGAAATTTAACATACAGCGGCATTATTTATAGCAATATTTATTTAAATATTGATAAATATAAAATTTATTGGCATTTATAAAAAATTATTGCTAAATATGACATTTATTGACATTTATAAATTATTATTGATAAATAAAAAAATGTAGTAATATTTATTTTTAAATGCCGGTAAATGATAATTAAATCAATGGCATATATTTGTTAATGCCTCTAACAACATTTAATTATCAACATTTATAATTAAATATTGGTAAAAAAAATTAAATCCACATTTATACGAAAACAACATGGGTTCCAATATTTTTTTCCTCTCCTGCCTCAAACATCCGTCTCATCTTTTAGGGTTTAGTTTTTTCCCTTCCGCCTCAAACATCCGCCTCATACTTTAGGATTTAATTTTTTTCCTCCCATCTCAAATATCTATCTCATAGGTTTAATTTTTCCCCTCCCGTCTCAAACATCTGCCTCATCCTTTAAGAGTTTAATTCGATCATATTCTTCCTTAATTAAGGTTCGTATGAAACCCTATTTTTTTTAGTCTGTTTATTTTTCTTTGATATTTGTTTTTCTCTAATCTAAGGTGTGCCTCATAAAATTATTTCTCTTTTTTTTTTACGGATTTTATTTTTTTAAGTTCTAAATTACAAAGAAATTTTATAGTCGATAGTGTTGGAATCTTATGGGCTAAATCTAAAAAATTAGAAATTTTTTGGATATTTTTTTTTATTCAATGGGATAGAACCTTTATATATATATGTTACATTTATGCCATGTCAAGAGATTTCAATTAATTTGTTTATTTTTGTTTACTTTGTTATATTGAAATGGCATATTTAATTAATTGCATAATAATTCTAATCCACCCAGATCGACAGTGTGGTGCGCAATAACTAACTGGGTGGAGGTGAAAAAATAATTTGGTGTGAACGTTCTTCACCACGTTGTTATGTTGAAAGGGCCCAAGATGCATGAAACTTATTCATGTATGCATGTATTGGTGTGGAAAAAGGAATATAATGTTGTATTCTTTCTCCGCACCAATACATGTATGAATAAAATACTCAATTTATAGCCATTTGCAAAAAAAATCTTGCTATATTAATTTAAAAAATAAATAACATGCTAATTAAAATTTTATTTACGCATATACTTTAAAATAGTAAATTTTGTAAAGAAGAATATTAGTATATTCATATGAACTATTTGTTACTGAAAATCTTTTCTCTATTTGGGAAGATGAACTATGCAATCACTAATTAAATAAAATTTAGATTGATTTATTATTTTTTTGTTGGTAGGTGCTCAATAACTAATTAAATAAAATTTTAATTGATTTATTTTTTGTCTGTTTGTAGGTATTCTAGCATATTTTCTCGAAGGAATTAAGTCGAACGAAGAAACTTAAGTTGGAACTTTTCTTGATAGGTGAACTTGAAGGTGTGTATTTTTATTCATCTAATATATTTTTTTTTGTTGTATATTTTTCTTGTGAGACTCAATAATTTACCAGTTGCTTCATTTTAAATAGTTATTTAATATTTTTAGTTTGATTTTAAATCATAACTATTTGTTCATACTTTATTATTTTATACGATATATTGTGAGTTCATCCAAGTAGTTATTATTTATTGAAAACCAATATTTTTAGCTATTTCATTTATCTTCGTTAAGTTTGAACTTAACTAACAAATGCTATATATATTTTGATTTGTTTAATACAGGACACAATGAAGAAAAAGAATGGTAATGAAAAAGTTTCAACAGTACCGCATTTCAATTAAAGAGAGTATGATGAAATGCTCTTAAATCAGGATACCAAATCAAGATCAAAACCCCTTGAGCAACAACTTCATATGTATTAATGCATATTTGTTATGATGACATGCTATTTTGTGTGATCTGATTATTTTTGTATTCAGATGTTGAATGTACTAATTACTATTTTATGTCATGTGATTATTATTTTGTTACTTATTGCTACTTATGTGTTTAGAAAACTTGGTAGTATTTTAACTTGTTACCTTTTTGGATGATGAATGTATTAAAAAGTTTGAACTTATTTATTTGTTGAATTAGTAATGAGCTTACCAAATTATTTGTATTATTTTATTATAAATAATATATATTATTTATTACATGAAAATACTGAAATCAAATATTATTTAATAAATTACATAGATCATCAATATTACGGTAAAATGTAATTATTATATGATATATATTTGCAAAATATTTTAGAATTACCGGCATTTATAATTACTGGAATCAACAATAGAATACCATCATTTATATAATGTTGCAAATTAATTAATAATTACCGATATTTACTAGTGTCGGAGATGATTTAAAAATACAAGCATTTAAAAAATATCGGTAAAAATTATTTCTATAGTGGCATTTGTTTAATGTTACTAATTACTTAACATTAATGGCGATCTATTTAAATGCCGATAGAAGATTCACCAACACGAGTATAAGCGGCATTCAAAACATAATGCCACTAATTATTTTAGAAGCAATTTTTAGACTTTGCGCGGCAATAACAGAATGTCGCTAAATCACAATTTTTTTGTAGTGCGGGTTTTCCGGAACACGTTTACCTAGCGTGTAAAAGTACTTCCTTCTTAACCGTCATCTCCGCGTCTCGAGCCAGGAAACTAATAGAGGGCGGGTGTGTGGCCTATTTGGCCTAGGTGGACTTAGCAGCTCGACCCACTCCCTCACTTTTCGACATCCCAGTCGTAAGGAAATTTCCGGATGTATTTCCGGCAGAACTCCCTGGGATGCCACCTGAACGAGAGGTCGACTTCCCTATTGAACTACTCCCAGACACTAAACCCATCACCAAAGCACCGTACAGGATGGCCTTCGCTGAGTTGAAGGAACTCAAGGCACAGCTGGAAGACCTTTTGGATAAAGGCTTCATCAGACCGAGCGTGTCGCCATGGGGCGTGCCCGTTCTATTCGTAAGGAAGAAGGACGGAAGCCTTCGATTGTGCATAGACTACCGGGAAATAAACAAGGTCACCATCAAGAATAAATACCCCCTGCCGCGGATCGACGATCTGTTCGACCAGCTGCAAGGGGCAACGGTGTTCTCAAAGATTGACCTGCAGTCCGGCTACCATCAGCTCAGAGTTAGGGGTGAGGATGTCCCCAAAACGGCTTTCCGGACTCGCTACGGCCACTACCAATTCACGATAATGCCATTCGGGCTCACCAACGCCCCAGCAGTATTCATGGACATGATGAATAGGGTGTTCAAACCCTTTTTAGATCTATTCGTGGTGGTCTTCATCGATGACATCCTTATTTACTCCCGTACGGATGAGGAACACGAGGAGCACTTACGTATAGTCCTTCAGACCCTCCGGGACTAGAAACTATATGCCAAACTCAAAAAGTGTGAGTTTTGGCTCCGCGAGGTGGACTTTTTGGGGCATATGTTATGGAATTTGAGTTGGCATAGTTTCGTGAAAGTCTCAAGTCTTGAAGATTGAAGGTGAAGAAAGTTGGATCATTTAACTCAATCTCAAGAAAGAAGAATTCAAAAGGATCAGGTACGTTTAACTAAATATTTTGTGTGATCCGAATACTTCTTGTAGTGTAGAAACACTTGGAAGAATCTTTCATTGCATAAAAATCAAAAACTGGACTTGGGACATGTTCAGGATCCGGATCAGGTTGTTCGATCCGGATCCCGAAGGTGGTTCGTTCATACATTAGTTCAATCCGGATCGTAGTCTCTTGATCCGGATCCCGAACAGTGAGTTTACCATTTTCCTTGAATGATCCGGATCATGCTTCGCAATCCGGATCCCGAACGTTGATGTTTGGTAAACTGTATGAACGATCCGGATCGTGCACTTCGATCCGGATCCCGAACCTTCGTTTTTCTGGAACTGGCTGTCTCGTTACGACGATCCGGATCCTAGCTAATCCGATCCGGATCGCCGTCCGTAAAATTTCCAGAAATGTTAGGTTTTTGATTCTTATCTCCTTCCTAGGGTTTCTAACCTATAAATACACCCTATGACTCTTTTTCTAGGGTGGATCCACAGAGTCTATAGCCGTCATTTTCATATACCATTTTATACGGCAATAGATCCACATAGAGAGAAGAAAGGAAATCATTAGAGAATACTCTATGTTTCTTCATCTATATTGATTAGTTTGATTCTAGGTTTTCATACTCACATCTCGAGTTGAATCAAACTAATGAATACTTAGATGGTATTTCCGATCTATCTTTGATCTAAGTATTCGGCGGATCATCACCACCCAAAACAACGATTTACCCCAAAAATCGGCGCGTGGATTCGCGTGTCCTTGTGGATTCAAGGTTCAACCGCTCTCGTGGATTCGGAGCGAGGCACGTTCGTGGATTCGAAGGGTGCTATTGGGTGAAGACCATGGATTCGGTCGGACGTCGTGGATTCGACGTTGGACGCCGTGGATTCGGCGTTGGGCGCAGATCGTGGATTCGAGAAGCGTCGCGGAGCGAGCGGAGAAGATCCTCTAGGAGCGTATGGAAAAGGTTGAGTCGTAAGTGTGTACGGTAAATCACCTTGTACGTGTTTTAATTCTAGTGGATTTCTGCCGTGTTATCGGTCCCGTGGTTTTTTACTCCGGTGATGGAGTTTTCCACGTAAAAATCTTGCGTATTATTTTTATTTCCGCATTGGGTTTTATCGCAACGATTTTTTGAGTGTTTATACGTTTACACCTATTCACCCCCCTCTAGGTGTTTTTTTCCCTATTTAGATCCGTATTACATATAACCCAACAAGTGGTATCAGAGCGGGAATAGGGTTGTAAACAATGGTTGAAGGTGGAAACATCAACCGACCCCCATTCTTTGATGGAACTAATTATGCGTACTGGAAAGTACGGATGAAAGCCTTTTTAATTTCCATCGACGAACGGGCGTGGCAATCAATTGAATTAGGATGGTCTAATCCAACTGAATTTAATGGTGATGTTCGCACCTTAAAACCTAGGTCGAAATGGACCAAGGAAGAGTTAGATTCATCTTCTTACAATGGCAAGGGAATTAATGCTATTTTTAATGCCTTATCTCAAACTGAATTCTCTCGCGTCTCGGCATGTGAGACTGCGAAAGAAATCTGGGATGTTCTTCAGGTTACACATGAGGGAACTAACCTCGTGAAGATTCAGAAACTGCAAATGCTTACGAGCAAGTTTGACTCTATCTTAATGGCAGAAAATGAATCTTTCACGGACTACTATACACGATTGCAAGACATCGTAAACTCATGTGCTAATCTGGGAGAGAAGATTCCAGAATTTAAGATTGTAAGAAAAATCTTAAGAACTCTTCCTGAACGATTTCGCCCAAAGGTTACTGCCATTGAAACTATTAAACACCCGGACGAAATACGTGTAGAAGAATTAGTTGGTTCATTACAAACTTATGAAATGACATTTACTACTAACAATTCTTCTGGAAGGGCATCCACTTCTAAGTCTTCAGGTTATGCGTTGAAAACAACTAAGGAAGAAGACGCGGATACATCCTCCTCAGACGATGACGAGAACCTTTCTATGGAGGAATTTGAGAAGCAGCTCGCTCTCTTGACAAGGAAGTTTCGCCGCAACTTTCGAAGGGGTAATTCAAGCAAATCTCCATCCTTCGGAAAGTCGAACAAAGGCAAGGGTACTTCAGGTTACAAGTCAAGAAAGCAAGAGAACTTCTCAAAGGATAAGAAAAGCTCAGAAGGACAACTACAATGCTTCAAATGTCGAGGCTACGGCCACATTGCAACGGAGTGTCCTAACAAGTATCCGGCAAAGAAGAAGGCGATGCAAGTCGTCACTTGGGATGACAACTCAACGTCAAATGAGTCGTCTTCGAGTGATGAAGAAAAAAGCTCCACCGCATTCCACGCGTCCGTATCTTCACCCTTCATGTGCTTTATGGCAAGTACATCTGAGTCGTTGTCCAACTCCACTGTTGAAAAGAACGCAACGGACAACGAATCGGATGATTCGGAAGGTGAAGATTTTGCTCTAGCCTACCACAGACTTTTGAGGGACTCAAAGAAAGTGGCTAAGCAAAACAAGAGTTTGAGAGGGAGAGTGCATGATCTCGAAGAAGAAGCAAAAAGAGCGACTTCTCTCTCAAACGCTCTTGAAGTGGAAAGGGAAAACCTGATAAAAGAAAATGCTTCCCTTCAAGAGTCCAATGAGCAACTTGAGAAGGAACATACAAATCTGGTGGATAACGCGAATCACTTCTCAAAGCTCTACAACGAGGCTCGACAGGATAACCTGGAAATGACAAAGACCATTTTCCAACTCAAGAATGACTTACAGCGATTCTCTTCAGGAAGGAGTAAGTTGGATAGACTTCTTGGTCTTGGTCAATCAAATAGGTTCGGCCTCGGATACACTCAAACTGGAAACAGTCCAAGTTCGAGTGAGACAGTCTTTGTGCCTCAGTCGGTATCTCCTCCTCCGACACTGGATTTCAAGACAAACAACGACAACAAACCTACTTCATCCTCTTTGGGATCGTCAAGATCTAAGGTATGTTTTCGTTGTGGTGTTTCAGGGCACATAAGAAGATATTGCAAGACGGGAGTCGAACGCTCATCTCAAGGACCTCTTGCAACGACTACCAAAATGGCTCCTCCCCGAAAATCAAAGCAAAACTTTTCAAATGAAAAGAGATTTGGTAGTTCATCGCGCAAGACGATTACATCAAGGAACAACAGTCGCTATAACAAGACGCCTTCACCTTGGCATATAACTTCTCGACCATTACCGACGCACTCCAAAAGGGTTTGGGTGCGCAAAGGTGAAATTTTCCCTTGTCTTGTTTCCAATGTTTCCTTGCATGCATATGATAGTTCGTCTTGGTATCTGGATAGCGGGTGTTCCCGTCACATGACCGGTGACAAACATAGTTTTCAAAGTCTTGAGAAAATCTCCGGAGGACACGTTGTTTTCGGAGACGGTCGATCTTCCAAAATTGTTGGAAAAGGGACGGTAGCTATTCCAGATGGCCCGATTTTGAAAAACGTCTTATTTGTTGATGGTCTTAAGACTAACCTCATAAGCATAAGTCAACTTTGCGACAATGGTTTTTCAGTTAACTTTTCATCGGTTGAATGCGTTGTAACTGATAAGGACCATGTCTTCTTTCTAAAAGGGGTTAGATCTGAAAACAATTGTTATGTTGTTCCTAATAAATTTTCTGAAAATTGTAACTTAGCCGCTTTGAATAATGAAACTCTTTGGCATGAAAGGCTAGGTCACTTAAATTTTAAGGAACTTACTAGAATTTCAAACAAGGACGTGGTCAAGGGGATTCCAAAGCTTTTATTTAAACAAAACGTTGTGTGTGGTGGTTGCCAAAAGGGAAAACAGTCTAGGACTGCACACAAGAACTTGAACCACGTTGGTACAAAACGGCCCTTGGAACTTTTGCACATGGACTTAATGGGGCCGACCCGTCAACCATCTTTGGGAGGTAAATGGTACATCTTTTTATTGGTTGATGATTTCTCTCGGTTTTCATGGGTAGCATTTTTGAAAGAGAAAGCTGATACGTTTGACTCTTTTCATGAGATTTGCCATCGTATTATGATTGAAAAGAATGAAAAGATCATTCGTGTTAGAAGTGATAGAGGTGGAGAATTCATAAATTCAAAATTTATTGACTTTTGCACTTCAAATGGAATCAAACATGAATTCTCGGCACCCTATACACCTCAGCAGAATGGTGTTGTTGAGCGCAAGAACAGGGTTGTTCAAGAGATGGCGCGTGTGATGCTTCATAGCCGGAATTTGCCGCTACATTTTTGGGCTGAAGCTGTGAACACCGCTGTCTATGTCATTAATAGAGTTTACTTGCGCCCAGGAACTTTAAATACACCATATGAGCTGTGGTTTAGTAGAAAACCCAATATCAAATATTTTCGTGTCTTCGGGAGTCGATGTTACATTTTACGTGACCGTGAAAATCTTGAAAAGTTTGACTCTCGAAGTGATGAAGGGATCTTTCTGGGTTATTCTACGAATAGCAGAGCATATCGAGTATTTAACATTGAATCTAAGACGATCGTAGAATCTATAAATGTTAAAGTAGATGAAGCTTTTCACTTTGAAACTGGAAAATCTACCCTCGATATCTCTCTAGATGATGATTCTCCTGCTAGTGCATTTTCTCATAATAATACTTCCAATATTAATGATGCATCTAATGGTTCTTCTAGTTTATCTGATGTGCAGGAATCATCTCATATATCTCCGAGTACTCCGCTTCAACAAACGTTACGAATCTCCAAGGATCATCCGGAATCGAATATTATTGGAGATCCACAAGAAAGAGTCAGAACTCGGAGGCAGTTGGTTTGTGGATTCGCTTGCTACGTATCTTTAATCGAACCAAAGAACATAGATGAAGCTCTTCAGGATGACTACTGGATTAAAGCAATGCAGGAAGAGCTCCATCAATTTGAGCGAAACAAAGTCTGGGAATTAACGAAGCCTCCAAAGCAACACAATGTGATAGGTACCAAATGGATCTTCAAGAACAAGAAAAATGAGGATGGTACTATCATCAGGAACAAGGCACGATTAGTTGCTCAAGGCTACTCTCAAGTAGAAGGTATAGACTTTGACGAAACATTCGCCCCTGTAGCTAGACTCGAGTCCATTCGTATACTGTTTGCTATTGCTTGTCATTTTAAAATCAAATTATTTCAAATGGACGTTAAGAGCGCATTTCTAAATGGGTTTTTAAATGAGGAAGTTTATGTGGCTCAACCGAAAGGTTTTGTAGATCATAAACAACCTAACCACGTTTTTCGTTTGAAAAAGGCTCTTTACGGTCTGAAACAAGCACCGCGAGCATGGTACGAAAGGTTAACAAAGCACCTTTTGGAGAAGGGCTATACTCGAGGGGGAGCTGATAGGACTCTCTTTGTGAAGCATTATCAAAACAATTTCATTGTAGCACAAATATATGTCGATGACATAGTATTTGGCGCAACAAGAGATAACGATGCTTCTAAATTCGCGGAGACCATGGAAAGCGAATTTGAGATGTCCATGATGGGCGAATTGACTTATTTTCTTGGATTGCAAATTAAACAAAATGATGAAGGTATTCACTTGAGTCAATCCAAGTATGCAATGGAGTTGGTCAAAAAGTTTGATCTAGAAAATTGTAAAGATTTTCCGACTCCAATGGGAACTAGCCACAAGGGACTTGGAAGTGAATCACATAGTGAGAATGTAGACGAGAAATTGTATCGAAGTATGATTGGAAGTCTACTTTACCTCACGGCTAGTCGCCCGGACATATCTTTTGGTGTTGGGATTTGCGCGAGATATCAATCAGCACCAAAGGAGGTTCACCTGAAAGCGGTGAAAAGTATCATCCGGTATATCAAAGGATCAATTAATTTCGGAATTTGGTATCCTATGGGAACAAGTTTGGATATTGTTGGATACTCAGATGCCGATTGGGCAGGATCAGTGGATGATCGGAAAAGCACGAGTGGTGCATGCTTCTATCTTGGCCATTGCCTTGTTGCATGGCACAGTAAAAAGCAGAATTGCATAGCACTCTCGACTGCCGAAGCGGAATACATTTCAGCTGGAAGTTGCTCAACTCAACTCATTTGGATGAAAAGCGTACTGAGCGACTTCCGCATTTCAGCATCTTCGGTAACAATACTTTGTGACAACACTAGTGCTATTAACATTTCTAAAAACCCTGTGTTGCACTCTAGAACAAAACATATTGAACTTAGATATCATTTTCTTAGAGAGCTAGTTGAATCAAATACTCTTCAACTCTCATATATTTCAACGGAGGATCAATTAGCTGACATTCTAACAAAACCTTTGGATCAAAAACGTTTTATTCATTTACGAAAAGCAATTGGGATGCTTTCTTTGAAATAATCTTCTTTTTGAAATCTTTGCTTAGGATAGGTTTTGTATTTGTTTTTGTTTTGTTCATTATCTATGTTTGTACATAGGACATTAATTGAGCATAGATCATAATTGACTTTAATTGCATCTTTTCGCACATTTAGAAATTTATTATGCTTTTGCCATCATAATATTTCACTGTTGCAATGATCCTTTATGTTAATTAAATCATCTTCTAAAGTGATCAAAGTCAATTTCTCTCTCTCTATGATCTCTTGGTATAGTCATTATCTTATTTGACTGCTTAGTCGAGTATGAAATCGAGATCAATATTTGGTTGAATACTTTATATCTTAAATAATTGATAGCCAATTGAGGGGGAGTCTTAGAAAAGGTAAAATGCTCAAAAGATGTGGAAAGAGTTACATCCCAATGAGGAGTGTGAAAACTACCACCACATGGAGGAAAGAGCTACCACCTCGGTCGTCCGAGTATTGTGTGCAGCTACCACATGTATACCAAGCATGGTTGTTCAAATTTTTGATTAAGTAAAATGCATGTTGAAATACTTGACTCTGTCAAATTTCAAGGTTGGTATAAGGTGGGTTTTTAATGAAAGATGCTCAAAGAGCCACTCTCTTCAACAGATTGTCTAGATATATTATCTACTATATTTGGGATTTCAAACATCTATTGATCTTTGTATTTCATTTTCTTTACTGAATTGATGATTTGATAAAGGCATTACTCATAAGATCAAGTTAGATGTGATTGAAGGTGTTCAACTTTAAGGGATTTAATTTTTGTAAATTTTCGTTTCATTTTTGGATATTATTGATAGATTTGGCATAATCTAATTCTTGTTGTATGAAACGATGATTTTTGTTTAAAGTTGATACACATTTGTGCTTACAATCTTTTTCTGGATTTTCCTGAATTTCTCTGAAATTTTCTAAAGAAAAAGTTGGGGCCGATCCGGATCGGGCTAGATGATCCGGATCCCGAACGCAGGAATTCTTCTGCGGGCTGACGATCCGGATTGTATCTGCCGATCCGGATCCCGAACGCAGTTTCTTACTGCGGGTAGCCGATCCGGATCGCAGTTATGAACTGATCCGGATCGCGGCTAGGTTTTATAAGGAACGAAAGGGGTTTTTGATTTCTTTACTCCAATCTTTTGTTCCGAAGTTTCCAGAGCCTCTCTCTCTAGATTTCATCCTTCCTGGAAGCTTTCAAACTCAGGTTCTTCAACTCCAAGTAAGTTTTATTGATCAAAATCTCGGTTTTTCACCGTTTTTCTCTTTTCCTCCTCAAACGTGATGAATTTCTTGGATCAACTTTGTTTGTGGATGGTTTTTGATCAAATTTCTTTTGAAATAAGAACTCTGGGTAGATTAGTTTTGATTATATGCTAGGTATTCTCCTGATTAACGGATTTTTAGGCTTCGATTTCTAAAATTTCGGTTTTAGGGCATATAATAAGGATTTTCGAAAATCATGCAATTGATCTATTTTTAAAAGTCCTTTTGCAAAACTAATTTGATTCTTAGTCTCTCTACATGATAATGATTCTTTGGATACAATTTATTTCAATTTTTGAAAACTAAGAATTTTTGTGTTCTTGAGTTGGTTTTCACAGGACATTTTCTTAACTCAAGCACTTTGATCAATGGCACTCTCTTGGTTAATCCTTCTCCTGGTCACAATGGTTCATACAAGAGACACCGTCAAGCCCAAGAGGGCTAAGAAAGCTAAGAAAGCGAAGAAAGCGAAAGATGATTCCGATACAGAATCAGAAACAGAATCAATTGATTGGGATGAACTGCAAGTTGAAGTAACGTCTGTTCCCACTGCTTCAAAGGGAAAAGCGCCTGCGGAAACATCGAAGGCTCCGCCTACTGCTGCTGAAAAAGGGAAAGCTCCAATGGAAGAGACTTCAGGGAAGACAAGGAGAAAAAGTGTTGCTCGCAAGAGAGGAAGTGCTCGAGGAATCTCCATTGAGCAACCAGCTGATAGGCAAGCACCTCCTCAAGACTTTGTCAGCTCGGCTAGGATTAAGGAAAATGAAGATGGAAGTGGAATTCAAAGTACTGAATCCCTCTCTAGAGCATACTCTGTACCTAGCGAATTCGCATGGACTGAAGACCAGCATGCATCATCTGCCTCTACAACTCGTCCAGCGACTTCCAAGAGAAATGCTCTAGCAGCTACTGTATTGGCCGCCATTCATCAGGACCAAAGAAGACTTTCTGCTGAGCAAGAGAAATTGGCATTAGGTCTCCGACAAATGGCTGCTGACCACAAACAGATCAAAAAGAGATGTTCCAAATTATCGCGAATGCTGAAAGGAATCTTGAACAAGATAGACGATACTAGCTCAGATAGTTCTGATTTGGCTTGATCTTTTATGCTCTAACCCTTATCGTTAATATTGCAGGTTTTTAAGTTTTAAGTTTTAATTTTAGTTCTCAGGTTTTTCTTGATTGTGAACCATTTAACTCTCCTTAAATTTTGTAATTTTGGCTTTATTTTGTGACAAAAAGGGGGAGAGAGTTAGAGAGAACCTTGAACAATGAACAAACTTTGAACAATGAACAATGAACAATGAATGATGAAATATCAAGGTAAGGGAACTCGAACAATGTTTGTGAAAATCTTGATGATGAAGATTTTGTATACATCAAGGTAAGTATGATCTCAACTTCAACTTTGTTTTTCATCTTGTGATTGTTTGCATGTCTCGACTAACTATT
Organism: Tillandsia leiboldiana; assembly: GCA_029204045.2. NCBI lineage: Eukaryota > Viridiplantae > Streptophyta > Magnoliopsida > Poales > Bromeliaceae > Tillandsia > Tillandsia leiboldiana. Next base: position 14,215,698 of record CM055071.1, on the reverse strand, counting down.
CGACTAACTATTTGGGCATGTAATATAACTAACAAGTTGATGTTGGACAACATTTTGACATTTGGTTTTTGAATGCATAGAAGATATGTTGGTTTTTAACTTTGATTCTCTTACATATCTGAATTCTCAAATGTCATGATGATTAGATAAACTCTATCTCTGTACTAGGTTTTATATGCTAAATATTCTTGAGGTATCTAACGATCTCTTTTTGTCAAGAATGATTTCTTTGTGCAGAGAGTACAGATGTCTAAATCTAGAGTCTGTTTTAGGAGTTTATCTCATGTTTTTAAATTTTTGGATCTCCATTGTAAATTTTTGTTGTATGGTGATAGCAACAAAAATATCTTTTTGAATTTTCTTTAGTGGATCTATGTTTTGTCACGAAACCGCCAAAGGGGGAGATTGTTACGGAATTTGAGTTGGCGTAGTTTCGTGAAAGTCGCAAGTCTTGAAGATTGAAGGTGAAGAAAGTTGGATCATTTAACTCGATCTCAAGAAAGAAGAATTCAAAAGGATCAGGTACGTTTAACTAAATATTTTGTGTGATCCGAATACTTCTTGTAGTGTAGAAACACTTGGAAGAATCTTTCATTGCATAAAAATCAAAAACTAGACTTGGGACATGTTCAGGATCCGGATCAGGTTGTTCGATCCGGATCCCGAAGGTGGTTCGTTCATACATTAGTTCAATCCGGATCGTAGTCTCTTGATCCGGATCCCGAACAGTGAGTTTACCATTTTCCTTGAACGATCCGGATCATGCTTCGCAATCCGGATCCCGAACGTTGATGTTTGGTAAACTGTATGAACGATCCGGATCGTGCACTTCGATCCGGATCCCGAACCTTCGTTTTTCTGGAACTGGCTGTCTCGTTACGACGATCCGGATCCTAGCTAATCCGATCCGGATCGCCGTCCGTAAAATTTCCAGAAATGTTAGGTTTTTGATTCTTATCTCCTTCCTAGGGTTTCTAACCTATAAATACACCCTATGACTCTTTTTCTAGGGTGGATCCACAGAGTCTATAGCCGTCATTTTCATATACCATTTTATACGGCTATAGATCCACATATAGAGAAGAAAGGAAATCATTAGAGAATACTCTATGTTTCTTCATCTATATTGATTAGTTTGATTCTAGGTTTTCATACTCACATCTCGAGTTGAATCAAACTAATGAATACTTAGATGGTATTTCCGATCTATCTTTGATCTAAGTATTCGGCGGATCATCACCACCCAAAACAACGATTTACCCCAAAAATCGGCGCGTGGATTCGCGTGTCCTTGTGGATTCAAGGTTCAAACCGCTCTCGTGGATTCGGAGCGAGGCACGTTCGTGGATTCGAAGGGTGCTATTGGGTGAAGACCGTGGATTCGGTCGGACGTCGTGGATTCGACGTTGGACGCCGTGGATTCGGCGTTGGGCGCAGATCGTGGATTCGAGAAGCGTCGCGGAGCGAGCGGAGAAGATCCTCTAGGAGCGTATGGAAAAGGTTGAGTCGTAAGTGTGTACGGTAAATCACCTTGTACGTGTTTTAATTCTAGTGGATTTCTGCCGTGTTATCGGTCCCGTGGTTTTTTACTCCGGTGATGGAGTTTTCCACGTAAAAATCTTGCGTATTATTTTTATTTCCGCATTGGGTTTTATCGCAACGATTTTTTGAGTGTTTATACGTTTACACCTATTCACCCCCCTCTAGGTGTTTTTTCCCCTATTTAGATCCGTATTACATATAACCCAACAGCATATTGTTTCGGCGTCTGGAATTGCAGTTGTAGTGTACTGGTTTTTCCCATGCAACTTTCCGGTGAATCCACTGTGTAGAACACCTAGTGTTGGTGTGTCTGGCCCATGGTGCATCGAAGGGGTGCCACAGATGGACCTTGTGAGACTTTGATAGCGGATTTGGCCTTCGGCTGCATTTGCCGAATTTTAGAAAAGGTTTTGGGCCAATCTGAGGTTGGATTTGGATTCAGCGCGGAAAAACGCTTGAAAACGGCTATTTGCTTGTTAAATTTGGAGTCCGGATGACCAAAAGCGGGCTTCCGGAAGTTTTCGGGGATTTTCGGTGCATGGGGGAGACTCATGGACCGGCCTGAGCCACGTGGCGGCCTATTATTGGCCGGCTCACGCAGCTCGGTCCACGGGGTGGCGCGGCGGTGCATGGACCGCGGGCGGGAGACGCCTGGCGTGCCCGGATAGGCCGGCGCACGCGGCACGGCTCACCGGTTTTGCGGGGTTGCGGTGGACCGGGCGCATGACACGTGGCGGCTTCGGATTCATTGGCTCACGTGGGCGCGGTCCACGGTGTGCGCGGGGGGGCGCCTCGGGACGCGCGCGCACAGTGGCGCCAGGCGGGCGGTCGGCCGCACTCGAGTGCGCCACGTGTCGCCTCGCGGTTGGGCGGCCGTACCTACCCCCGCTGACCGCGAGGGGACACGCGGCGCATAGCGGGCCGCCGGGATTTGCTGTCCCCTGTTTGGGGTGACGTGGCCGCCCCTGGGAGTTTCGGGCGCGTCGGACGGGAGGCGTACAACCCGGTTTCCGGGCGCAGTGCGCCCGAAAACTGCGCCCGAAAACCCGGCCCAACAGCTTATGGGCTGGGCCTATAAATAGCTTTCCCTGTTCGTTCTTTTGGCTTTTTGGACCCCATTTTTGCAGAGCATTCTTCAGAGAAGTTTTCCTTCCCTCAGTGCACTACCCATTGGAGAACTTTGAGGATTTTTGGAGGCACTCTTCCCGAGGTTCACCATTTTACGGCGCGGCGCGACGCTTGTTTCCCGGCGATCTTCTTCGCCCCTTCTCAGTGTTTGGACTCCTCCGACTCACCCCGACATCGGATTTCGCCGATTCTTGCGCCGTTGGACTCACGACAGGTAGGTCTTCAACTCCTGTGTTTTGAGGTTCCTCAATTTCCGTGCTGATCTTGGAGTTTTCTGAGCACCCATTTGACCCATTTTTCTTCGCGGACTTTTGGACAGCACCGCGGTGTTCTTGCCGTATCTTTTCGCTCCGACGTCGGATTGAGGCGATTCGAAAGGCAATCTTCATCTACTCTTCGCAAGGAGTCTCCTGGATTTTTCTCAGATTTTTCTGGATTTTGCACGAGGGTGAGAATCTCCTTTCTCTGTGATTCTTTATTACAGAAATTTGGTACAGTTTGGATTGGGGTGTACCCCTTGCCGGATTTTTATCTCAGCGTAGGAAACTCCGATTTGGGCGTGCAGGTACTCATTTCGACGGGCTCGTTGCGAGGATCGCGATAGTATTTTTCTTGGATTTTTCTGGGCATTATTCGCAGGTAAAAATTGGAGAATTCTGGACTGTGGAATTAGGGGACAGATTTTGGAAATTGAGAATGGATAGCTTATGTATTTTCCTTTGGGGTATTTTGTACAGATTGGTGGTGAGTTTTGGACTGATCTTGAACTTCGCTTTTGGGAACTTGGAATAGCGCTCGAGGTGGGTGATGTTGTGAACCTCCTACTTGTGAATGTCACTAGGCCTATTAGAATGCCTTGATCATGTGCTATTAAGTGTGAATGTATCTAGCATGCTTGTATATATGAGATTAAGGTTCCTTTGTTAATACTTGCATTGTTTGCAGGCTACAAGTTAGTAAGTGGTGTTCCCATGTTTAGATATGCAATTTAATTAGTTGGAAAGAATACTAAAGCCATATCATGTCATATGTTAAGGGAAGGTTTGGGCATGTGGTTAGAATGCATGTTGTAAAAGGGGTACTTGCTAGTAGATTGTGTATCTAAATTGTATCATGTATCATATATCCTGCCACATGTACATCGGGAGTTCCAAACACTTAATGTTGCATATGTTAGAATAATTGAAATGATTTTATCAAATAAAGGACTTTGCATGCTTGAATGGTCATCTAGCTAGGCCACCTTTTTCTGCTACACAAACATATTGGAAATGACTTAGGAGAAACCATGCTTTTATTCGTTCTCGTGTCATCTAGTCTTAGGGGATTGTGTAGTCAGATGTTCAGAGTTGGGACAGTCGGGGATCGATGTTTGGGTGTTGCGGCGACCGCGGACTGTGGGCGGTTGACCGGATTTATTATTATTATTACTTTTGCATCAGATTGGAGGTAGGGGATCGAGTTTCCCTTTAGTGGATGGGTTTTCCCACTTTGATCAGAGTCGTGACCCTGTCCTGCTATTTTGTGATACTGATGATACTAGTGACAGTGATACTATGCTCGTGTGGGGTCGCTCCCCTCGAGTGCCACTCCGGAGTAGGTTTCAGACCGTGTTGGGTGCCGGTCAGACCGTGTTGGGTTCCGGTCATTTGGACAGGGGAGATGCTGAGTTGTGAGGTTGATAGCAGAGCAGGCAGTACCATTGTTTACTGGTGTTTTGATTGGGTTGGTCTGTCAGTCTTTGACGCTCTGGTGCATGCTTTCAGCTATTCTTTAGTTAGGCATCTTAGAGGCATGTTAGTGGTAGCTCTTCATCAGTAGTGTACTTGTAGCTTACCACCTCGGTTTTCATTTTAGCCTCTGATAGTCCTAGTGGGCATGTCTGAGTTTGAGGTCTACCCACTAGGGGAGGCTACTGCTTTTATAGTAGTTCTCACCCCCCACTGCTTTCTCTTTTCTTTTCCCCTTTGTTTTGCAGAGTCCTCTGCGGGAGTTGCGGGACCCTCTTCCCTGGATCGAGGTAAGAGGATCGCGGATTAGATAGCCACTGCCCCGAGTTCGAGTTATGTAGTTTTGATGTATCCCCAGTACACTCAGACGGTTGTATTTCCTTTTATTTTGGGTCTGGCTGCGGCCAGCTGGTTGTATTTATTTCGTGAGCTGGGAGAGACACTTGTATATTTGTGAGAGCTTATTGTACTTTTATTTCCAGCATTTGTCTGAGTTGTATTAGTTTTAGTTTAGCTCTGTTTTATGCTCCTTTATTATATATTTTATATCTGAGCAGGTTACCAGCGCTTCGTGTACACGGAAAATTCCGTATGCACGGCGGATCTGTGGACGGGCCCGGGTTCTGGTTTACACCCGGGGCGTGACAGATTAGTTGGTATCAGAGCTTAGGGATAGGTCAGTTGGGACTTAGGAAACCCTAGGCTTTTGGCAAACCCTAGGAAGGCAGAGCGTGAGTGACGTGATATTGTGCGAAAGTCGGCAATTAGTTGTTAACTCTTCCTGTGAGTGGAGAGGGATTGGCATAGCCTATTTCTGGGGGACTATTATGTTGGCTGCAGACAACATAAGGTTACAGAAATAGGGGAATGCCCATGACTTTCGCTGGATTGGGTCGAGAGTGGTTTGGTTTACTGACCCGTGGATTCTTGTGTGGCAGGATGCCTCCTAGGCGGCAGATTCCTACTCGGGGTACTCCTACACCCCCGGAGGAGCCGGAGCAGTCCGGGCCTTCTGAGATCAGTGAGCTGAGGGCCATGGTGGCCCAGTTGGTGGAGAGCCACCGCCGACAGGAGCAGAGGTTCGAGCAGTTATTTGCCCAGGTTGCGGCACCTCCCCCTACTACTGCAGAGGCCCCAGTACCACCTGTTGTACCACTGACTATTCCACCTGCCCCTACAGCGCCGTCGTCGAGCAGTGGGGCCCAGGGGATGTTCAGGCCTTTGACCCCAGAGGAGGAGCGGGAGTTTTCTGACAAACTCACGCAGTTCTGTAAGCGAGGACCCCCTAAGTTCTCGGGGCGGAGCACTCACCCTTGGGAAATTGGATCGTGGCTAGCGTCAATGGAGAAGTTGTTTCGGGACTTCTTCATTGACCAGAGGTTCAGAGCACATTTGGCAGTACACTGTCTAGAGGGGGATGCAGATGCTTGGTGGCGTCGGGTCGAGCCCTTAGAGTTTCAGGTCACCCGACAGCTACCCTGGTCGGAGTTCAGGAGGATGATCCTTGACACTTACTTCTCCACGAGCGTGAAGAAGAAGATAGAAGATGACTTGAAGAACCTGCAGCAGGGTGATCGCCCAGTGTGGGATTATTTTCAGGAGTTTACGCAGTTGCTCAACTGCGTACCCTATGTTGCCAGGGATGGGCTGCACCAGGTGGAGCTGTTTGAGACAGGTTTGCACCCCGAGATCTATACCTTGGTACACGCCCAGAGGCTTCAGACTTTATCAGAGGCAGTGGATCATGCACAGTGGGTCGAGAGGGGAGATCATGTTGTTTCTAGACGCGGAGGTCTGGTCGCTCAGAGTTCTGAGAGGAAGCGACCAGCATCGGATGAGGGGGGACAGGCCAGCTCCTGGAGTCCGCCCCGACCGCCACCACGTCAGTTTACGGGCCGGGGGCGTTCGGAGCGGCGAGGGCCTGGGGGATCCCAGAGGCCCCCACAGCATCAGCAGCCCCAGCGACAGCAGCAGCACTAGCAGCAGCAGAGGTCGCAGTCGCGACAGCAGGGATCTCAGCGGCAGTCGCACAGGCAGCAGCAGCAGCAGCAGTCACGGCAGTTTCGGGCCCCTGGCAGTTGTATCTTCTGCGGGGGTCAGCATTTCCCCGGCACTTGTGATCAGAGGTGGGGGCGTTGTTATGGCTGTGGTCAGGCCGGGCACATACGATCTTCATGCCCTTTTTCGGCATCAGTGGCGCCTTCTTCGGCCTCAGTTTCTCTTCCACCTCAGCAGCGACCGCCAGCTCAACGGCCCTATGCTCCTGCGTGCAGGGCTCCCTCCTCCCACCCTGCAGACTACCGACCACCAGCTCAGAGCGGGCGAGTCTACGCCGCTCAGGTGGGGGACTCCACGGCAGCCGACCACGTGGTGGCAGGTATCACTTTACTTTTTGGTATTAGAGCTCGCACTTTATTTGATACCGGTGCATCACATTCTTTTATTAGTAGAGCATTTGCATCATCTCATGGACTAGAGTTAGGTCGGTTGCCACATGCATTAGAGGTACGGATTCCCGATCACATATTGTATGTAGAGGAGTGTTGTTGGTCTTGCCCGGTACGGCTTGAGTCTTGGATTTTGCCAGCGGACCTGATGGTCCTTAGTCAGCTGCGAGATTTTGATATTGTGCTGGGGATGGATTGGCTGGCTCGCTATTTCGCGACGATTGATTGCGCCGCGAGGACTGTTACCTTTAGCGAGCCAGGCCAGGAGGTGTTCGTTTTCGGGGGGTGCCAGAGTGCTTTCTTTGCCTCTGTGGTTTCGACTTCTCGTGAGAGGCAGATGATGCGCAGTGGATGCGTAGCCTTTATGGCATCCGTGGTTAAGGAGCCTATGGCGGCTCCGGGACTCGCGGATATCCCGATTGCCCGTGAGTTCCCGGATGTGTTTCCTCCAGAGCTGATTAGTATGCCGTCGGATAGGGAGGTTGAGTTTTTGATTGACGTAGTTCAAGGAACTGCGCCAATCTCTAAGGCTCCTTACCGAATGGCACCGGCTGAGCTGCGAGAATTAAAGGCGCAACTCCAGGATTTAATGGACAAGGGTTTTGTGAGACCGAGTGTGTCGCCTTGGGGAGCGCCGGTGCTATTTGTGAAGAAGAAAGATGGTTCGCTTCGACTGTGCGTTGACTACCGGGAGCTGAATAAAGCGACCATCAAGAACAAGTACCCTTTGTCGCGCATTGATGACTTATTTGATCAGCTGCAAGGGTCTTGTGTCTTCTCCAAGATTGACTTACAGTCTGGTTACCACCAATTGAAGGTGAAGGCCGAGGACATCCCAAAGACGGCATTCAGGTCGCGGTACGGGCATTATGAGTTCACCGTCATGCCTTTTGGATTGACAAATGCCCCTGCTGCTTTTATGGATTTAATGAACAGGATTTTTCGACCATACCTGGATCGGTTCGTCGTTGTTCTTATTTATGACATCCTAGTTTATTCCCGAAGCGATGTGGAGCACGAGGAGCACCTGTCACGCCCCGGGTGTAAACCAGAACCCGGGCCCGTCCACAGATCCGCCGTGCATACAGAATTTTCCGTGTACACGAAGCGCTGGTAACCTGCTCAGATATAGAATATAATAAAGGAGCATAAAACAGAGCTAAACTAAAACTAAAACATCTCAGACAAATGCAGGAAATAAAAATACAATAAGCTCTCACAAATATACAAATGTCTCTCCCAGCTCACGAAATAAAATACAACCAGCTGGCCGGAGCCAGACCCAAAATAAAAGGAAATACAACCGTCTGAGTGTACTGGGGATACATCAAAACTACAAAACTCGAACTCGGGGCAGTGGCTATCTAATCCGCGATCCTCTTACCTCGATCCAGGGAAGAGGGTCCCGCAACTCCAGCAGAGGACTCTGCAAAACAAAGGGGAAAAGAAAAGAGAAAACAATGGGGGGTGAGAACTACTATAAAAACAGTAGCCTCCCCTAGTGGGTAGACCTCAAACTCAGACATGCCCACTAGGACTATCAGAGGCGAAAAATGAAAACAGAGGTGGTAAGCTACAAGTATACGACTGATGAAGAGCTACAACTAACATGCCTCTACGATGCCTAACTAAAGAATGGCTGAAAGCATGCACCAGAACGTCAAGGACTGACAGACCAACCCAATCAAAACACCAGTAAACACTGGTACTGCCTGCTCTGCTGTCAACCTCACAACTCAGTATCTCCCCTGCCCAAATGACCGGAACCCAACACGGTCTGACCGGCACCCAACACGGTCTGTAACCTACTCCGGAGTGGCACTCGAGGGGAGCGACCCCACACGAGCATAGTATCACTGTCACTAGTATCATCAGTATCATAAAATAGCAGGACGGGGTCACGACTCTGATCAAGTGGGAAAAACCCATCCACTAAAGGGAAACTCGATCCCCTACCTCCAATCTGATGCAACAGTAATAATAATAATAATAATCCGGTCAACCGCCCACAGTCCGCGATCGCCGCAACACCCAAACATCGATCCCCGACTGTCCCAACTCTGAACTTCTGACTACACAATCCCCTAAGACTCGACGACAGGAGAACGAATTAAAGCATGGTTTCTCCTAAGTCAATTCCAATATGTTTGTGTAGCAGAAAAAGGTGGCCTAGCTAGATGACCATTTAAGCATGCAAAGTCCTTTATTTGATAAAATCATTTCAATTATTCTAACATATGCAACATTAAATGTTTGGAACTCCCGATGTACATGTGGCAGGACATATGATACATGATACAATTTAGATGCACAATCTACTAGCAAGTACCCCTTATACAACATTCATTCTAACCACATGCCCAAACCTTCCCTTGACATATGACATGATATGACTTTAGCATTCTTTCCAACTAATTAAATTGCATATCTAAACATGGAAACACCACTTACTAACTTGTAGCCTGCTAACAATGCAAGTATTAACAAAGGAACCTTAATCTCATACAAGCATGCTAGATATATTCACAATTAATAGCACATGATCAAGGCATTCTAATAGGCCTAGTGACATTCACAAGTAGGAGGTTCACAACATCACCCACCTCGAGCGCTATTCCAAGTTCCCCAAAAGCAAAGTCCAAGATCAGTCCAAAACTCACCACCAATCTGTACAAAATACCCCAAAGGAAAATACATAAGCTATTCAATCACAATTTCCAAAATCTGTCCCCTAAATCCACAGTCCAGAATTCTCCAATTTTTACCTGCGAATAATGCCCGGAAAAATCCAAGAAAATTACTATCGCGATCCTTGCGACGAGCCCGTCGAAACGAGTACCTGCACGCCCAAATCGGAGTTTCCTACGCTGAGATAAAAATCCGGCAAGGGGTACACCCCAATCAAAACTGTACCAAATTTCTGTAACAAAGAACCACAGAGAAAGGAGATTCTCACCCTCGTGCAAAATCCAGAAAAATCTGAGAAAAATCCAAGAGACTCCTTGCGAAGAGTAGATGAAGATTGCCTTTTGAATCGCCTCAATCCGACGTCCGAGCGAAAAGATACGGCAAGAACACCGCGGTGCTATCCAAAAGTCCGCGAAGAAAAATGGGTCAAATGGGTGCTCAGAAAACTCCAAGATCAGCACGGAAATCGAGGAACCTCAAAACACAGGAGTTGAAGACCTACCTGTCGTGAGTCCAACGGCGCAAGAATCGGCGAAATCCGATGTCGGGGTGAGTCGGAGGAGTCCAAACACTGAGAAGGGGCGAAGAAGATCGCCGGGAAACAAGCGTCGCGCCGCGCCGTAAAATGGTGAACCTCGGGAAGAGTGCCTCCAAAAATCCTCAAAGTTCTCCAATGGGTAGTGCACTGAGGGAAGGAAAACTTCTCTGAAGAATGCTCTGCGAAAATGGGGTCCAAAAAGCCTAAGGGACGAACAGGGAATCCTATTTATAGGCCCAGCCCATTAGCTGTTGGGCCGGGTTTTCGGGCGCAGTTTTCGGGCGCACTGCGCCCGGAAACCGGGTTGTATACCTCCCGTCCGACGCGCCCGAAAGTCCCAGGGGCGGCCACGTCACCCCAAACAGGGGACAGCAAAACCCGGCGGCCCGCTATGCGCCGCATGTCCCCTCGCGGTCAGCGGGGGTAGGTAGGGCCGCCCAACCGCGAGGCGACACGTGGCGCACTCGAGTGCGGCCGACCGCCCGCCTGGCGCCACAGTGCGCACGCTGTCCCGAGGCGCCCCCCCGCGCACACCGTGGACCGCGCCCACGTGAGCCAACGAATCTGAAGCCGCCACGTGTCATGCGCCCGGTCCACCGCAACCCCGCAAAACCGGTGAGCCGTGCCGCGTGCGCCGGCCTATCAGGGCACGCCACGCGTCTCCCGCCCGCGGTCCATGCACCGCCGCACCACCCCGTGGATCGAGCTGCGTGAGCCGGCCAATAATAGGCCGCCACGTGGCTCCGGCCGGTCCACGAGTCTCCCCCATGCACCGAATAACCCCGAAAACTTCCGGAAGCCCGCTTTTGGTCATCCGGACTCCAAATTTAATAAGCAAATAGCCGTTTTCAAGCGTTTTTCCGTGCTGAATCCAAATCCAACCTCAGATTGGCCCAAAACCCTTTCTAAAATTTAGCAAATGCAGCCGAAGGCCAAATCCGCTATCAAAGTCTCACAAGGCCCATCTGTGGCACCCCTTCGATGCACCATGGGCCAGACACACCAACACTAGGTGTTCTACACAGTGGATTCACCGGAAAGTTGCATGGGAAAAACCAGTACACTACATCCTCCCCCACAAGAAAAAGTTTCGTCCTCGAAACAACAGTCATACCTCAAGCAGTGGCCTCAAACAAGTGGGGGTGGGCATCCATCATCGCTGACTCCAGCTCCCAGGTAGCCTCGCGCTCATCATGACTGCTCCCGAGGACCTTCACATACGGGATGGCCCGACTGCGCAACTCCCTAACCTCACGGTCCAAGATCCTCAACGACCGCTCAACATAGCTCAGGTCCTCAGCAACCTCCAATGGGGTGAAATCGATGATATGGGATGGGTCATGAACATACCTCCTCAGTGTCGATACATGAAAAACATTGTGAACACCTGAAAGCCTGGGAGGAAGCGCAAGCCTGTAGGCAACTGGCCCTAAGCGCTCCAACACCTCAAAAGGTCCAATATAACGAGGGCTTAGTTTCCCACGAATGCCAAATCTCCGAATCCCCTTCGAAGGCGAGACTTTCAGAAAAACATGGTCACCCACCTGAAACTCTAAGTCTCGCCGTCGAGTATCAGCATAACTCCTCTGTCGACTCTGGGCGGTCTCGAGATGTCGTCGAATCAATCTGACCTTTTTCTCAGCCTCTAACAGTAGATCAGGACCCAAAGTCTTCTTCTCACCCACGTCACTCCAATATAGGGGTGACCGACACTTGCGTCCATACAATGCTTCAAACGGAGCCATCTGAATGCTCGCTTGATAGCTGTTGTTGTACGCAAACTCAACTAATCCCAAGTGTCGGTACCATCCTCCTCCGAAGTCCAGAACGCATGCTCTCAACATATCCTCGAGGGTCTGAATAGTGCGCTCTGACTGCCCATCAGTCTGTGGGTGGAATGCTGTACTGAATCGGAGCTGCGTCCCTAAGGCTGTCTGTAAACTCCTCCAGAAATGCGAGACAAACCTCGGGTCTCTATCTGATATGATGGAAACGGGCACCCCGTGCAATCTAACCACCTCAGCCAAGTACACCTGTGCGAGTCGCTCCATCGGCCAAGTCATCTGAACCGGCAAAAAGTGAGCGGACTTGGTAAGCCTGTCCACGACTACCCAGATAGCATCCGCTCCCGTCTGTGCTCTCGGCAAACTAGTGACAAAATCCATCGTAACATGTTCCCATTTCCATTCTAGGATTGGGAGACTCTGCAACTTGCCAGTAGGTACACGATGCTCAGCCTTTACTTGCTCACAAGTTAGACAGTGTGCTACAAACCTCCCAATGTCTCTTTTCATCCCATTCCACCAAAACTGTGCCTTAAGATCCCTATACATCTTAGTCCCACCAGGATGGATGGTATAAGGTGTATAGTGGGCCTCCCTCAAGATCTGCTCTCGGATCTCTGCATCCATAGGCACACACGCGCGGTCCCTGTACCGCAGTACTCCCGCAGCATCAACTGAAAAGTCCCCTGTCAAACCAGTCTGCATCTGCTCTCGAATCCTCATCAGGTGGGGGTCCTCACTCTGTCTCTCCCGAATCCTGTCCAACAGAGTGGGCTGCACGACTAGAGACATAAGTCTAGCAGAGACCCCAGGGGACACAACCTCGAGCTCTAACCGCCTCATCTACTCAAGTAATGGTGCCTGATCGGTGATCATCAAAGATAGACTCTGTACTGCTCTCCTGCTCAGGGCATCAGCAACCACGTTGGCCTTGCCAGGATGGTATAATATGTCTACATCATAATCTTTCAACAATTCCAACCATCTGCGCTGCCTCAGGTTGAGCTCCTTCTGTGTGAACAGATATTTCAAGCTCTTGTGGTCGGTGTAGATCTCGCAGTGCTCCCCATACAGGTAGTGGCGCCACAACTTGAGTGCAAATATCACTGCAGCTAGCTCCAAATCATGGGTAGGGTAATTCTTTTCATAATCCTTCAGTTGCCGAGAGGCATAAGCGATTACCCTTCCCTCCTGCATCAGCACGCAACCAAGTCCACTGTGCGATGCATCGCTGTATATCACGTATCCTTTCCCCATAACGGGGAGGGAAAGGACAGGAGCCGACATCAATCTGTTCTTTAATTCCTCAAAGCTCCTCTGGCAATCCTCACTCCAAGTAAACTTAATCCCTTTTCGCGTCAAACGAGTGAGGGGTGTGGAAAGTTTCGCAAAACCTTCCACAAACCGACGGTAATATCCTGCTAAGCCCATGAAACTGCGGACCTCTGATACCGTCGTCGGTCGGGGCCAATCCCGGACTGCCTCGATCTTCGCCGGGTCTACTGCCACTCCAGCGGCTGAAATCACGTGGCCCAAAAAGACAACCTCCCGAAGCCAGAAATCACACTTAGATAACTTGGCATACAACTTCCTCTCTCTCAGAAGTTGTAGCACAATCCTCAGATGCTCCTCGTGCTCCACATCGCTTCGGGAATAAACTAGGATGTCATCAATAAAAACAACGACGAACCGATCCAGGTATGGTCAAAAAATCCTGTTCATTAAATCCATAAAAGCAGCAGGGGCATTTGTCAATCCAAAAGGCATGACGGTGAACTCATAATGCCCGTACCGCGACCTGAATGCCGTCTTTGGGATGTCCTCGGCCTTCACCTTCAATTGGTGGTAACCAGACTGTAAGTCAATCTTGGAGAAGACACAAGACCCTTGCAGCTGATCAAATAAGTCATCAATGCGCGGCAAAGGGTACTTGTTCTTGATGGTCGCTTTATTCAGCTCCCGGTAATCAACGCACAGTCGAAGCGAACCATCTTTCTTCTTCACAAATAGCACCGGCGCTCCCCAAGGCGATACACTCGGTCTCACAAAACCCTTGTCCATTAAATCCTGGAGTTGCGCCTTTAATTCTCGCAGCTCAGCCGGTGCCATTCGGTAAGGAGCCTTAGAGATTGGCGCAGTTCCTGGGACCACGTCAATCAAAAACTCGACCTCCCTATCCGGCGGCATACTAATCAGCTCTGGAGGAAACACATCCGGGAACTCGCGGGCAATCGGGATATCCGCGAGTCCCGGAGCCGCCATAGGCTCCTTAACCACAGATGCCATAAAGGCTACGCATCCACTGCGCATCATCTACCTCGCACGAGAAGTCGAAACCATAGAGGCAAAGAAAGCACTCTGGCACCCCCCGAAAACGAACACCTCCTGGCCTGGCTCGCTAAAAGTAACAGTCCTCGCGGCGCAATCAATCGTCGCGAAATAGCGAGCCAGCCAATCCATCCCCAGTACAATGTCAAAATCTCGCAGCTGACTAAGGACCATCAGGTCCGCTGGCAAAATCCAAGACTCAAGCTGTACCAGGCAAGACCAGCAACACTCCTCTACATACAATATGTGACCGGGAATCTGTACCTCTAATGCATGTGGCAACCGACCTAACTCTAGTCCATGAGATGATGCAAATGCTCTACTGATAATAGAATGTGATGCACCGGTATCAAATAAAGTGCGAGCTCTAATACCAAAAAGTAAAGTGATACCTGCCACCACGTGGTTGGCTGCCGTGGAGTCCCCTACCTGAGCGGCGTAGACTCGCCCGCTCTGAGCTGGTGGTCGGTAGTCTGCAGGGTGGGAGGAAGGAGCCCTGCTCGCAGGAGCATAGGGCCGCTGAGCTGGCGGTCGCTGCTGAGGTGGAAGGGCAACTGAGGCCGAAGAAGGCGCCACTGATGCCGAAAAAGGGCATGAAGATCGTATATTCCCCGCCTGACCACAGCCATAACAACGCCCCCACCTCTGATCACAAGTGCCGGGGAAATGCTGACCCCCGCAGAAGATACAACTGCCTGGGGCCCGAAACTGCAGTGACTGCTGCTGCTGCTGCTTGTGCGACTGCCGCTGAGATCCCTGCTGTCGCGACTGCGACCTCTGCTGCTGCGAGTGCTGCTGCTATCGCTGGGGCTGCTGATGCTGTGGGGTCTCTGGGATCCCCCAGGCCCTCGCCGCTCCGAATGCCCCCGGCCCGCAAACTGAGGCGGTGGCGGTCGGGGCGGCCTCCAGGAACTGCCTGTCCCCCCTCATCCGATGCTGGTCGCTTCCTCTCAGAACTCTGAGCGACCAGACCTCCGCGTCTAGAAACAACATGATCTCCCCTCTCGACCCACTGTGCATGATCCACTGCCTCTGATAAAGTCTGAAGCCTCTGGGCGTGTACCAAGGTATAGATCTCGGGGCGCAAACCTGTCTCAAACAGCTCCACCTGGTGCAACCCATCCCTGGCAACATAGGGTACGCAGTTGAGCAACTGCGTAAACTCCTGGAAATAATCCCACACTGGGCGATCACCCTGCTGCAGGTTCTTCAAGTCATCTTCTATCTTCTTCTTCACGCTCGTGGAGAAGTAAGTGTCAAGGATCATCCTCCTGAACTCCGACCAGGGTAGCTGTCGGGTGACCTGAAACTCTAAGGGCTCGACCCGACGCCACCAAGCATCTGCATCCCCCTCTAGACAGTGTACTGCCAAATGTGCTCTGAACCTCTGGTCAATGAAGAAGTCCCGAAACAACTTCTCCATTGACGCTAGCCACGATCCAATCTCCCAAGGGTGAGTGCTCCGCCCCGAGAACTTAGGGGGTCCTCGCTTACAGAACTGCGTGAGTTTGTCAGAAAACTCCCGCTCCTCCTTTGGGGTCAAAGGCCTGAACATCCCCTGGGCCCCACTGCTCGATGACGGCGCTGTAGGGGCAGGTGGAATAGTCGGTGGTACAATAGGTGGTACTGGGGCCTCTGCAGTAGTAGGGGGAGGTGCCGCAACCTGGGCAAATAACTGCTCGAACCTCTGCTCCTGTCGGCGGTGGCTCTCCGCCAACTGGGCCACCATGGCCCTCAGCTCACTGATCTCAGAAGGCCCGGACTGCTCCGGCTCCTCAGGGGGTGTAGGAGTACCCCGAGTAGGAATCTGCCGCCTAGGAGGCATCCTGCCACACAAGAATCCACGGGTCAGTAAACCAAACCACTCTCGACCCAATCCAGCGAAAGTCATGGACATTCCCCTATTTCTGTAACCTTATGTTGTCTGCAGCCAACATAATAGTCCCCCAGAAATAGGCTATGCCAATCCCTCTCCACTCATAGGAAGAGTTAACAACCAATTGCCGACTTTCGCACAATATCACGTCACTCACGCTCTGCCTTCCTAGGGTCTGCCAAAAGCCTAGGGTTTCCTAAGTCCCAACTGAACTATCCCTAAGCTCTGATACCAACTAATCTGTCACGCCCCGGGTGTAAACCAGAACCCGGGCCCGTCCACAGATCCGCCGTGCATACGGAATTTTCCGTGTACACGAAGCGCTGGTAACCTGCTCAGATATAAAATATAATAAAGGAGCATAAAACAGAGCTAAACTAAAACTAATACATCTCAGACAAATGCAAGAAATAAAAATACAATAAGCTCTCACAAATATACAAATGTCTCTCCCAGCTCACGAAATAAAATACAACCAGCTGGCCGCAGCCAGACCCAAAATAAAAGGAAATACAACCGTCTGAGTGTACTGGGGATACATCAAAACTACAAAACTCGAACTCGGGGCAGTGGCTATCTGTTACGGAATTTGAGTTGGCGTAGTTTCGTGAAAGTCTCAAGTCTTGAAGATTGAAGGTGAAGAAAGTTGGATCGTTTAACTCAATCTCAAGAAAGAAGAATTCAAAAGGATCAGGTATGTTTAACTAAATATTTTGTGTGATCCGAATACTTCTTGTAGTGTAGAAACACTTGGAAGAATCTTTCATTGCATAAAAATCAAAAACTGGACTTGGGACATGTTCAGGATCCGGATCAGGTTGTTCGATCCGGATCCCGAAGGTGGTTCGTTCATACATCAGTTCAATCCGGATCGTAGTCTCATGATCCGGATCCCGAACAGTGAGTTTACCATTTTCCTTGAACGATCCGGATCATGCTTCGCAATCCGGATCCCGAACGTTGATGTTTGGTAAACTGTATGAACGATCCGGATCGTGCACTTCGATCCGGATCCCGAACCTTCGTTTTTTTGGAACTGGCTGTCTCATTACGACGATCCGGATCCTAGCTAGTCCGATCCGGATCGCCGTCCGTAAAATTTCCAGAAATGTTAGGTTTTTGATTCTTATATCCTTCCTAGGGTTTCTAACCTATAAATACACCCTATGACTCTTTTTCTAGGGTGAATCCACGGGGGATCCACAGAGTCTATAGCCGTCATTTTCATATACCATTTTATACGGCTATAGATCCACATATAGAGAAGAAAGGAAATCATTAGAGAATACTCTATGTTTCTTCATCTATATTGATTAGTTTGATTCTAGGTTTTCATACTCACATCTCGAGTTGAATCAAACTAATGAATACTTAGATGGTATTTCCGATCTATCTTTGATCTAAGTATTCGGCGGATCATCACCACCCAAAACAACGATTTACCCCAAAAATCGGCGCGTGGATTCGCGTGTCCTTGTGGATTCAAGGTTCAACCGCTCTCGTGGATTCGGAGCGAGGCACGTTCGTGGATTCGAAGGGTGATATTGGGTGAAGACCGTGGATTCGGTCGGACGTCGTGGATTCGACGTTGGACGCCGTGGATTCGGCGTTGGGCGCAGATCGTGGATTCGAGAAGCATCGTGGAGCGAGCGGAGAAGATCCTCTAGGAGCGTATGAAAAGGTTGAGTCGTAAGTGTGTACGGTAAATCACCTTGTACGTGTTTTAATTCTAGTGGATTTCTGCCGTGTTATCGGTCCCGTGGTTTTTTACTCCGGTGATGGAGTTTTCCACGTAAAAATCTTGCTTATTATTTTTATTTCCGCATTGGGTTTTATCGCAACGATTTTTTGAGTGTTTATACGTTTACACCTATTCACCCCCCTCTAGGTGTTTTTTCCCCTATTTAGATCCGTATTACATATAACCCAACAAGTGGTATCAGAGCGGAAATAGGGTTGTAAACAATGGTTGAAGGTGGAAACATCAACCGACCCCCATTCTTCGATGGAACTAATTATGCGTACTGGAAAGTACGGATGAAAGCCTTTTTAATTTCCATCGACGAACGGGTGTGGCAATCAATTGAATTAGGATGGTCTAATCCAACTGAATTTAATGGTGATGTTCGCACCTTAAAACCTAGGTCGAAATGGACCAAGGAAGAGTTAGATTCATCTTCTTACAATGGCAAGGGAATTAATGCTATTTTTAATGCCTTATCTCAAACTGAATTCTCTCGCGTCTCGGCTTGTGAGACGGCGAAAGAAATCTGGGATGTTCTTCAGGTTACACATGAGGGAACTAACCTCGTGAAGATTCAGAAACTGCAAATGCTTACGAGCAAGTTTGACTCTATCTTAATGGCAGAAAATGAATCTTTCACGGACTACTATACACGATTGCAAGACATCGTAAACTCATGTGCTAATCTGGGAGAGAAGATCCCAGAATTTAAGATTGTAAGAAAAATCTTAAGAACTCTTCCTGAACGATTTCGCCCAAAGGTTACTGCCATTGAAACTATTAAACACCCGGACGAAATACGTGTAGAAGAATTAGTTGGTTCATTACAAACTTATGAAATGACATTTACTACTAACAATTCTTCTGGAAAGGCATCCACTTCTAAGTCTTCAGGTTATGCGTTGAAAACAACTAAGGAAGAAGACGCGGATACATCCTCCTCAGACGATGACGAGAACCTTTCTATGGAGGAATTTGAGAAGCAGCTTGCTCTCTTGAAAAGGAAGTTTCGCCGCAACTTTCGAAGGGGTAATTCAAGCAAATCTCCATCCTTCGGAAAGTCGAACAAAGGCAAGGGTACTTTAGGATACAAGTCAAGAAAGCAAGAGAACTTCTCAAAGGATAAGAAAAGCTCAGAAGGACAACTACAATGCTTCAAATGTCGAGGCTACGGCCACATTGCAACAGAATGTCCTAACAAGTATCCGGCAAAGAAGAAGGCGATGCAAGTCGTCACTTGGGATGACAACTCAACGTCAAATGAGTCGTCTTCGAGTGATGAAGAAAAGAGCTCCACCGCATTCCACGCGTCCGTATCTTCACCCTTCATGTGCTTTATGGCAAATACATCTGAGTCGTTGTCCAACTCCACTGTTGAAAAGAATGCAACGGACAACGAATTGGATGATTCGAAAGGTGAAGATTTTGCTCTAGCCTACCACAGACTTTTGAGGGACTCAAAGAAAGTGGCTAAGCAAAACAAGAGTTTGAGAGGGAGAGTGCATGATCTCGAAGAAGAAGCAAAAAGAGCGACTTCTCTCTCAAACGCTCTTGAAGTGGAAAGGGAAAACCTGATAAAAGAAAATGCTTCCCTTCAAGAGTCCAATGAGCAACTTGAGAAGGAACATACAAATCTGGCGGATAACGCGAATCACTTCTCAAAGCTCTACAACGAGGCTCGACAGGATAACCTGGAAATGACAAAGACCATTTTCCAACTCAAGAATGACTTACAGCGATTCTCTTCAGGAAGGAGTAAGTTGGATAGACTTCTTGGTCTTGGTCAATCAAATAGGTTCGGCCTCGGATACACTCAAACTGGAAACAGTCCAAGTTCGAGTGAGACAGTTTTTGTGCCTTAGTCGGTATCTCCTCCTCCGACACCGGAATTCAAGACAAACAACGACAACAAACCTACTTCATCCTCTTGGGGATCGTCAAGATCTAAGGTATGTTTTCGTTGTGGTGTTTCAGGGCACATAAGAAGATATTGCAAGACGGGAGTCGAACGCTCATCTCAAAGACCTCTTGCAACAACTACCAAAACGGCTCCTCCCCGAAAATCAAAGCAAAACTTTTCAAATGAAAAGAGATTTGGTAGTTCATCGCGCAAGACGATTACATCAAGGAACAACAATCGCTATAACAAGACGCCTTCACCTAGGCATATAACTTCTCGACCATTACCGACGCACTCCAAAAGGGTTTGGGTGCGCAAAGGTGAAATTTTCCCTTGTCTTGTTTCCAATGTTTCCTTGCATGCATATGATAGTTCGTCTTGGTATCTGGATAGCGGGTGTTCCCGTCACATGACCGGTGACAAACATAGTTTTCAAAGTCTTGAGAAAATCTCCGGAGGACACGTTGTTTTCGGAGACGGTCGATCTTCCAAAATTGTTGGAAAAGGGACGGTAGCTATTCCAGATGGCCCGATTTTGAAAAACGTCTTATCTGTTGATGGCCTTAAGACTAACCTCATAAGCATAAGTCAACTTTGCGACAATGGTTTTTCAGTTAACTTTTCATCGGTTGAATGCGTTGTAACTGATAAGGACCATGTCTTCTTTCTAAAAGGGGTTAGATCTGAAAACAATTGTTATGTTGTTCCTAATAAATTTTCTGAAAATTGTAACTTAGCCGCTTTGAATAATGAAACTCTTTGGCATGAAAGGCTAGGTCACTTAAATTTTAAGGAACTTACTAGAATTTCAAACAAGGACGTGGTCAAGGGGATTCCAAAGCTTTTATTTAAACAAAACGTTGTGTGTGGTGGTTGCCAAAAGGGAAAATAGTCTAGGACTGCACACAAGAACTTGAACCACGTTGGTACAAAACGGCCCTTGGAACTTTTGCACATGGACTTAATGGGGCCGACCCGTCAACCATCTTTGGGAGGTAAATGGTACATCTTTTTATTGGTTGATGATTTCTCTCGGTTTTCATGGGTAGCATTTTTGAAAGAGAAAGCTGATACGTTTGACTCTTTTCATGAGATTTGCCATCGTATTATGATTGAAAAGAATGAAAAGATCATTCGTGTTAGAAGTGATAGAGGTGGAGAATTCATAAATTCAAAATTTATTGATTTTTGCACTTCAAATGGAATCAAACATGAATTCTCGGCACCCTATACACCTCAGCAGAATGGTGTTGTTGAGCGCAAGAACAGGGTTGTTCAAGAGATGGCGCGTGTGATGCTTCATAGCCGGAATTTGCCGCTACATTTTTGGGCTGAAGCTGTGAACACCGCTGTCTATGTCATTAATAGAGTTTACTTGCGCCCAGGAACTTTAAATACACCATATGAGCTGTGGTTTAGTAGAAAACCCAATATCAAATATTTTCGTGTCTTCGGGAGTCGATGTTACATTTTACGTGACCGTGAAAATCTTGGAAAGTTCGACTCTCGAAGTGATGAAGGGATCTTTCTGGGTTATTCTACGAATAGCAGAGCATATCGAGTATTTAACATTGAATCTAAGACGATCGTAGAATCTATAAATGTTAAAGTAGATGAAGCTTTTCACTTTGAAACTGGAAAATCTACCCTCGATATCTCTCTAGATGATGATTCTCCTGCTAGTGCATCTTCTCATAATAATACTTCCAATATTAATGATGCATCTAATGGTTCTTCTAGTTTATCTGATGTGCAGGAATCATCTCATATAATCTCCGAGTACTCCGCTTCAACAAACGTTACGAATCTCCAAGGATCATCCGGAATCGAATATTATTGGAGATCCACAAGAAGGAGTCAGAACTCGGAGGCAGTTGGTTTGTGGATTCGCTTGCTACGTATCTTTAATCGAACCAAAGAACATAGATGAAGCTCTTCAGGATGACTACTGGATTAAAGCAATGCAGGAAGAGCTCCATCAATTTGAGCGAAACAAAGTCTGGGAATTAACGAAGCCTCCAAAGCAACACAATGTGATAGGTACCAAATGGATCTTCAAGAACAAGAAAAATGAGGATGGTACTATCATCAGGAACAAGGCACGATTAGTTGCTCAAGGCTACTCTCAAGTAGAAGGTATAGACTTTGACGAAACATTCGCCCCTGTAGCTAGACTCGAGTCCATTCGTATACTATTTGCTATTGCTTGTCATTTTAAAATCAAATTATTTCAAATGGACGTTAAGAGCGCATTTCTAAATGGGTTTTTAAATGAGGAAGTTTATGTGGCTCAACCGAAAGGTTTTGTAGATCATAAACAACCTAACCATGTTTTTCGTCTGAAAAAGGCTCTTTACGGTCTGAAACAAGCACCGCGAGCTTGGTACGAAAGGTTAACAAAGCACCTTTTGGAGAAGGGCTATACTCGAGGGGGAGCTGATAGGACTCTCTTTGTGAAGCATTATCAAAACAATTTCATTGTAGCACAAATATATGTCGATGACATAGTATTTGGCGCAACAAGAGATAACGATGCTTCTAAATTCGCGGAGACCATGGAAAGCGAATTTGAGATGTCCATGATGGGCGAATTGACTTATTTTCTTGGATTGCAAATTAAACAAAATGATGAAGGTATTCACTTGAGTCAATCCAAGTATGCTATGGAGTTGGTCAAAAAGTTTGATCTAGAAAATTGTAAAGTTTTTCCGACTCCAATGGGAACTAGCCACAAGGGACTTGGAAGTGAATCACATAGTGAGAATGTAGACGAGAAATTGTATCGAAGTATGATTGGAAGTCTACTTTACCTCACGGCTAGTCGCCCGGATATATCTTTTGGTGTTGGGATTTGCGCGAGATATCAATCAGCACCAAAGGAGGTTCACCTGAAAGCGGTGAAAAGGATCATCCGGTATATCAAAGGATCAATTAATTTCGGAATTTGGTATCCTATGGGAACAAGTTTGGATATTGTTGGATACTCAGATGCCGATTGGGCAGGATCAGTGGATGATCGGAAAAGCACGAGTGGTGCATGCTTCTATCTTGGCCATTGCCTTGTTGCATGGCACAGTAAAAAGCAGAATTGCATAGCACTCTCGACTGCCGAAGCGGAATACATTTCAGCTGGAAGTTGCTCAACTCAACTCATTTGGATGAAAAGCGTACTGAGCGACTTCCGCATTTCAGCATCTTCGGTAACAATACTTTGTGACAACACTAGTGCTATTAACATTTCTAAAAACCCTGTGTTGCACTCTAGAACAAAACATATTGAACTTAGATATCATTTTCTTAGAGAGCTAGTTGAATCAAATACTCTTCAACTTTCATATATTTCAACTGAGGATCAATTAGCTGACATTCTAACAAAACCTTTGGATCAAAAACGTTTTATTCATTTACGAAAAGCAATTGGGATGCTTTCTTTGAAGTAATCTTCTTTTTTTGAAATCTTTGCTTAGGATAGGTTTTGTATTTGTTTTTGTTTTGTTCATTATCTATGTTTGTACATAGGACATTAATTGAGCATAGATCATAATTGACTTTAATTGCATCTTTTCGCACATTTAGAAATTTATTATGCTTTTGCCATCATAATATTTCACTGTTGCAATGATCATTTATGTTAATTAAATCATCTTCTAAAGTGATCAAAGTCAATTTCTCTCTCTATGATCTCTTGGTATAGTCATTATCTTATTTGACTGCTTAGTCGAGTATGAAATCGAGATCAATATTTGGTTGAATACTTTATATCTTAAATAATTGATAGCCAATTGAGGGGGAGTCTTAGAAAAGGTAAAATGCTCAAAAGATGTGGAAAGAGTTACATCCCAATGAGGAGTGTGAAAACTACCACCACATGGAGGAAAGAGCTACCACCTCGGTCGTCCGAGTATTGTGTGCAGCTACCACATGTATACCAAGCATGGTTGTTCAAATTTTTGATTAAGTAAAATGCATGTTGAAATACTTGACTCTGTCAAATTTCAAGGTTGGTATAAGGTGGGTTTTTAATGAAAGATGCTCAAAGAGCCACTCTCTTCAACAGATTGTCTAGATATATTATCTACTATATTTGGGATTTCAAACATCTATTGATCTTTGTATTTAATTTTCTTTACTGAATTGATGATTTGATAAAGGCATTACTCATAAGATCAAGTTAGATGTGATTGAAGGTGTTCAACTTTAAGGGATTTAATTTTTGTAAATTTTCGTTTCATTTTTGGATATTATTGATAGATTTGGCATAATCTAATTCTTGTTGTATGAAACGATGATTTTTGTTTAAAGTTGATACACATTTGTGCTTACAATCTTTTTCTGGATTTTCCTGAATTTCTCTGAAATTTTCTAAAGAAAAAGTTGGGGCCGATCCGGATCGGGCTAGATGATCCGGATCCCGAACGCAGGAATTCTTCTGCGGGCTGACGATCCGGATTGTATCTGCCGATCCGGATCCCGAACGCAGTTTCTTACTGCGGGTAGCCGATCCGGATCGCAGTTATGAACTGATCCAGATCGCGGCTAGGTTTTATAAGGAACGAAAGGGGTTTTTGATTTCTTTACTCCAATCTTTTGTTCCGAAGTTTCCAGAGACTCTCTCTCTAGATTTCATCCTTCCTGGAAGCTTTCAAACTCAGGTTCTTCAACTCCAAGTAAGTTTTATTGATCAAAATCTCAGTTTTTCACCGTTTTTCTCTTTTCCTCCTCAAACGTGATGAATTTCTTGGATCAACTTTGTTTGTGGATGGTTTTTGATCAAATTTCTTTTGAAATAAGAACTCTGGGTAGATTAGTTTTGATTATATGCTAGGTATTCTCCTGATTAACGGATTTTTAGGCTTTGATTTCTAAATTTTCGGTCTTAGGGCATATAATAAGGATTTTCGAAAATCATGCAATTGATCTATTTTTAAAAGTCCTTTTGCAAAACTAATTTGATTCTTAGTCTCTCTACATGATAATGATTCTTTGGATACAATTTTTTTTTTTTTCAATTTTTGAAAACTAAGAATTTTTCATGTGTTCTTGAGTTGGTTTTCACAGGACACTTTCTTAACTCAAGCACTTTGATCAATGGCACTCTCTTGGTTAATCCTTCTCCTGGTCACAATGGTTCATACAAGAGACACCGTCAAGCCCAAGAGGGCTAAGAAAGCTAAGAAAGCGAAGAAAGCGAAAGATGATTCCGATACAGAATCTGAAACAGAATCAATTGATTGGGATGAACTGCAAGTTGAAGCAACGACTGTTCCCACTGCTTCAAAGGGAAAAGCGCCTGCGGAAACATCGAAGGCTCCGCCTACTGCTGCTGAAAAAGGGAAAGCTCCAATGGAAGAAACTTCTGAGAAGACAAGAAGAAAAAGTGTTGCTCGCAAGAGAGGAAGTGCTCGAGGAATCACCATTGAGCAACCAGCTGCTGGCCAAGCATCTCCTCAAGACTTTGTCAGCTCGGCTAGAATAAAGGATTTTGAAAACAGAGAATGCATTGGAGAAAGGCATGTTGATGTAAAAGCCTTAAGGCAGCGTTCTCAGATGTTCGGGACTTTGTTTGACCAGAGAGGTCTTGCTCCCATTTGCGATTTCCCGGAGACCACTGGGTATTGTCTTCACTCAGTGAGGATGTTTTATCAGAATGCCTGCTATCTAGTTGATCAGGAAAGCGGGCGTCGGGATTTTCAAACATTAGTCAAGAATGTCAGAATCAAAGTAACGCCTCAGCTAATTGGTGAAGTACTAGGGATGGACGCCCGAGCCGATGGCACTCATTACCTGAAGAATCAAGCCTTCAACACCTTCTCCTAGAGAGTGGTAGTTGATGGAATCTGTGTTCCAGATACTCGGTCGACAGGAAACTCCGTTTTCTCGAAAGAACTACGACCAGAGTACCGCATCTTAAATCTCATTGTTTGTTACAATATTATTCCAAACATGAACACTAAGGTTCTTCGGTGGGAAAGAATGATATTCCTTTATCTACATGGAAACCCCGCAGCAGCAATGGGAGCTAACTTAAACATTCCCTACGTCATCTGGTCAAGGATGGCACGATATGTAGAGCAAGCTCATCCGTCAGAGAGACTACCTTTTCCAATGATCATCATGCGCATTCTTCGCAAGTTTAAAGCTGACACAAATGCGAGTTCCTATCTGCACAGTTTAGGAACGATCAATGACACAACATTTGTAAAGTCTCTTTCGACGAAGCCAGATGAACATTTCATACCTCTTCACCGGCAACGCGAACAACGACAACAAGCAACAACCTCTGCACCGGCAGCAGCTCCTCCAGTTCAACCAGCACCTCCGGCACAAGAAGCACCACAATCAACTTCTGATGATGATGCATCTGTTACCTCAATCTATAAAGAACAGCAAAGGCTCTCCAACGAGCAAGAACGTATATCAAATGAACTAATTGAGGTAAAGGAAGAAATAAAGAAGGTAAATAAACATCAATCAGCAATGAACAAGCGAATAAAGAAGATCTTCCAAATCCTCGGCTGTATCAGTTCAGACGAGTCTGAATAATCCGTATCCTTCTAACTTCTGTTTATTATGCATATGCTTAAATCCTTCTGTTGTGCAGGTTTTTAAGTTTTAATTTGAGTTTTTAGTTCTCGAACTTAAACTGTTAACCATTCTCTCCACTTATGTAATTTTTGGCTTTATTTGTGACAAAAAGGGGGAGAGAGTTTTAGAACAATGAGAGAGTTTAGAACAATGATTGAACAATGATTGTGAACTGATGATGAAGATTTTGTGTATATCAAGGTAAGTATGATCTGATCTCAACTTCAACTCTGGTTTTCATCTTGTGATTGTTTGCATGTCTCGACTAACTATTCGACTAACTATTTGGGCATGTAATATAACTAACAAGTTGATGTTGGACTAATTTCATCTTGTGATTGTTTGCATGTCTCGACTAACTATTCGACTAACTATTTGGGCATGTAATATAACTAACAAGTTGATGTTGGACTAACATTTTGACATTTGGTTTTTGAATGCATAGAAGATATGTTGGTTTTTAACTTTGATTCTCTTACATATCTGAATTCTCATATGTCATGATGATTAGATAAACTCTATCTCTGTACTAGGTTTTATATGTTAAATATTCTTGAGGTATCTAACGATCTCTTTTTGTCAAGAATGATTTCGTTGTGCAGAGAGTACAAATGTCTAAGTCTAGAGTCTGTTTTAGGAGTTTATCTCATGTTTTTAAATTTTTGGATCTCCATTGTAAATTTTTGTTGTATGGTGATAGCAACAAAAATATCTTTTTGAATTTTCTTTAGTGGATCTATGTTTTGTCACGAAACCGCCAAAGGGGGAGATTGTTACGGAATTTGAGTTGGCGTAGTTTCGTGAAAGTCTCAAGTCTTGAAGATTGAAGGTGAAGAAAGTTGGATCGTTTAACTCAATCTCAAGAAAGAAGAATTCAAAAGGATCAGGTACGTTTAACTAAATATTTTGTGTGATCCGAATACTTCTTGTAGTGTAGAAACACTTGGAAGAATCTTTCATTGCATAAAAATCAAAAACTGGACTTGGGACATGTTCAGGATCCGGATCAGGTTGTTCGATCCGGATCCCGAAGGTGGTTCGTTCATACATCAGTTCAATCCGGATCGTAGTCTCTTGATCCGGATCCCGAACAGTGAGTTTACCATTTTCCTTGAACGATCCGGATCATGCTTCGCAATCCGGATCCCGAACGTTGATGTTTGGTAAACTGTATGAACGATCCGGATCGTGCACTTCGATCCGGATCCCGAACCTTTGTTTTTCTGGAACTGGCTGTCTCGTTACGACGATCCGGATCCTAGCTAGTCCGATCCGGATCGCCGTCCATAAAATTTCCAGAAATGTTAGGTTTTTGATTCTTATCTCCTTCCTAGGGTTTCTAACCTATATATAGACCCTATGACTCTTTTTCTAGGGTTAATCCACTGGGGATCCACAGAGTCTATAGCCGTCATTTTCATATACCATTTTATACGGCTATAGATCCACATATAGAGAAGAAAGGAAATCATTAGAGAATACTCTATGTTTCTTCATCTATATTGATTAGTTTGATTCTAGGTATTCATACTCACATCTCGAGTTGAATCAAACTAATGAATACTTAGATGGTATTTCCGATCTATCTTTGATCTAAGTATTCGGCGGATCATCACCACCCAAAACAACGATTTACCCCAAAAATCGGCGCGTGGATTCGCGTGTCCTTGTGGATTCAAGGTTCAACCGCTCTCGTGGATTCGGAGCGAGGCACGTTCGTGGATTCGAAGGGTGCTATTGGGTGAAGATCGTGGATTCGGTCGGACGTCGTGGATTCGACGTTGGACGCCATGGATTCGGCGTTGGGCGCAGATCGTGGATTCGTGAAGCGTCGCGGAGCGAGCGGAGAAGATCCTCTAGGAGCGTATGGAAAAGGTTGAGTCGTAAGTGTGTACGGTAAATCACCTTGTACGTGTTTTAATTCTAGTGGATTTCTGCCGTGTTATCGGTCCCGTGGTTTTTTACTCCGGTGATGGAGTTTTCCACGTAAAAATCTTACGTATTATTTTTATTTCCGCATTGGATTTTATCGCAACGATTTTTTGAGTGTTTATACGTTTACACCTATTCACCCCCCTCTAGGTGTTTTTTTCCCCTATTTAGATCCGTATTACATATAACCCAACACTCCCGCAGAGGACTCTGCAAAACAAGGGGGAAAAATAAATAAAAAGACGATGGGGGTGAGAACTACTATAAAAACAGTAGCATCCCCTAGTGGGTAAAGCCTCAAACCCTGACACACCCACTAGGTCTACCAGAGGCAAAAAGATAAGGAGAAAGGTGGTAAGCTATAAAACTGTCGATAAAAGAAAGCTACCACTACAATGCCTCTAAATGCAATATCGAAAAGGGTAACTGAATGCATGCATTAGTAAAACTATCTGTATGAATAGACCCAATCGAAGGACCAGAAACCACTGGTACTGCCTGCTCAAACTGTCTCATGTATCTGCTCACAAATCGGTACTCACTTACCGATACAGAAGGTCAGGCTCTCACTGGCCAATAATCAATATCTGGCACTCACTGGCCGATGTGTCAATCGCCTACTCCGGAGTGGCACTCGAGGGGAGCGACCCACACGAGTAAAGTAACCATGTCTCACAAATACAGCATCCAAGTCTCGATATCTCACTAAAGCAGGACTGGATCACGACACTAATGGAAGTGGAAAATCCCTCCACTAAAGATAACCCAATCCCCCGGTCTAATGCAATAATACAACAACAAGTGGGAACCTCCGTCCACTAGAGAAAACCAATCCCCAAATCCAAGGTACAAATAAACATCCGGTCAACCGCCCAATATCCTCGGTCGCCGCAGTACCCCACAACCCACAATCTGGTATGGCAATCCACCCAATATACCCGGCTACACTATCCTACAACCCTGCTCAACCCGAGCAACACCACTAGTATCTCAATAAAAGGAGAAAATGTGCGAACATGGTTTCTCCTAAGTCAATTTCCAACAATAGTGTAGCAGAAAAATGGGGCCTAACTATATGTCCAAACAAGCATGCAAGTGTCCTCATGCTGATGAAAGAAAGGTAAATATCATTGATCATACATTATTTAAGGCATGCTATTCCCAAATAATAAGGATATCAAAAGTATACCACATGCTAACATATCAAAAGTCCGACTATACAAACATGCATAATAACCACGATATATCAATCAACATTCAACAAAGGGGATTATTCCAGTATTCCTAGTGAGTAAATCAAATCTGAGCTCCATAACAACCACCCACCTCGAAAAACGTGCACTACAACAATACGAGATCCCTCGCTGCCAAGATCCTCAATCTCCAACAATCTCCACAATACGAGAACTGTGGTAACAAAGATTGCACACGGCATAACTAACAACATCCATAAGACAGCAATTTACTATTTTCCAAATAGCACAGAAAACGAGGAAATTCACCTCAGTGCATTCCTCAGAAAATTCTGGAAAAATCACCGTTGCGATCCTCGCGACGAGCCGATTGAAACGAGTACCTGCACGTCCCAAACCGAGTTTTGTAGGTCAAGTTACAAAATCGACAAAGTGACCACCTCAAAAATCCCAAGTACAAAATCTCTTGAACTTTGCTCTGAAAAAGTGAGATTTTCACCATCGGGGAAAACTCAAGAAAATCCAGGAAAAATACGATGATGTTCCTTACGACGCGTAGATATAAATCGAGTATTGGCACGCCTCAATCCGATCTCCGAGTGCGAAGATATCTACGAGATACTCCGGTGCTGTCCAAAAACCACACAGCAAACAGGGTCAAAAGTGCCTCGAAAACCGTGCCAAAAGATTGGAATACGATGAAATGACCAACATGAAAAACGAAGCCCTACCTCTCAGGAACACACCGGCGCAAGAATCACCCAAAAATTCCTTCGGGGTAGCCCAGGGGAGTCCTCCGACCGAAATGCGACGGAAAGGTCAAATAAGGAAAGTGCGTCGCAGTGCGCCGAAAAAATGCAATCTCGAAGTGCATGCCACCAAAAATCCTGGAACTCCTCCACAAGGTGTAGAACAAATAGGTGAGCAAAAACCCTATAGAGCTCTCTGTCTGAAACGGCCCAGAAAAACCACAAAAGAAGGCCCAGAGGGCCTATTTATAGGCCAAAGCCCATGAAGCACTATTTCCGGATTCGGGCGCACCTTTTCGGGCGCCCGAATCCAATTGTCGCAAATTTGCTGCGCCGCCGCCCCGTCCGACCAGCGCCCGAAATGCCCTGCACGTGACACGTGTCCCGAACAAGGAACAGCCAGTGCAGGGCCGCTCGGGTGCTGCCACGTGTCCCGCAAAGGGTCAAAGGGGTGGTCGGTGCCCGCCAATGGCCGGGCGCCACGTGGCCCACCCGCGCGACCCGCCGACCGGCCGGCCGCCTCGCCGGTCGCGCCACCTGCCCCGCACGAGCGCACGCGCCCCGAGGCGCCAGTGTGCACCCCCGTGGACCGTGCCGCGTGAGCCCGCCAACCAGCTGCCGCCAGGTGTCCCCGCGCCCGGTCTATGCACCGGCGCGGGGTTTCCGTGGACCGCGCATCGCGCGCCAGCCACTCCTGGGGTGCCACTTGTCCCCGTGTCGGGTCCATGCGCCACCCGGCACTGCTCTGTGGACCGCGCACTATGAACCGGCCAATAATAGGCCTCCACGTGGCACCCAGCCGGTCTACGGCCTCCCCCATGCAACAGAATCCACTAAAAACTTCCGGGAGTCCCTTTTTGGGCATCCGGACTCAGAATTAAACAAGTAAATAGCCGTTTTCAAGCGTTTTTCCACGCTGAATCCAAATCCAACCTCTGTTTGGCCCAAAACCTTTTCTAAAATTCGGCAAAAGCAGTCGAAGGCCAATCCAGCTATCAATATCTCACAGGGTCCATCTGTGGCATCCCTTTGATGCACTATGGGCCAAACACACCATCAATAGGTGTTTTACACAGTGGATTCACGAGAAAAAGCTACATGGGGTTCAGGGGCCCTACAGCCGGTTGCGCCGGTGGAGGTGGCGGCCCATATTGACTGGCCTGATCCTGAGGCAGCCCCTATGGATGGACCTGCCTATCATTCCTGCCCCTAATATTTTCGGCGAATTCGGCCTGAAGTACAAGAGTCCCCGGCCGCGCCAAAGGAGGTGGTGGCTCGTATAGGCCAGCCTGCTGCTGAGGTGGTCCCTGCGGAGGGACCTTCTCATCATTCCTACACTCAGCGCTTTTGGCGAGCTCGGCCCAAGGTACCAGAGCCACTAGCTGTGCTGGTGGGGGTGATGGCCTGTAATGGCCAACCTGGTTCTGAGACGGTCCCTATGGAGGGACCTGTCCGTCGATCTTGGC
The DNA here is from genome assembly GCA_029204045.2 of Tillandsia leiboldiana. Classification (NCBI taxonomy): domain Eukaryota; kingdom Viridiplantae; phylum Streptophyta; class Magnoliopsida; order Poales; family Bromeliaceae; genus Tillandsia; species Tillandsia leiboldiana. The sequence goes on along the minus strand of CM055071.1, from coordinate 14,184,068 downwards.
CCCAGCCTGTAGCTAGACAAACGATTATGGGGGAGGAACAGGAATCCCCCAAAAGATTTCTTGATGATGGTCGATGTTCTGCCCCATCGGCCAAGTCCTCGTCTGGTACGGGGTTACTCGCAACTGTACTACCCCCAGCAGGTGCGCCGCTTGATAAGTCACCACCAGCGGTGCAACTCACTGGGGTTGCACTGTTGGCATTGCTAGTGCCATCGAGATCGATTACATCGGCAATTGCTGGGGTGCCGTGGAGGCAAACCCTCCACTGTATGGCTCATTTTGGGCAAACAATGGCCCAAGTCGACAGATATTTCTATTTGGGGCCGTAACGGTGGCCACCGCTGCATCCAGGCATGCATTGTGTGATTGGCTGCTTTTCTCGATGCACATTTGCGTCCGCTCGAAAGAATCTAGCTCTTGGGTCATTCGCCAGAATGGCTCTGCTAGGGTCGGCTCCTGCTGGGCTGACCACGCACTGACACTATTATCCACTGACTTGATAATAGTAGGAGAGGTAAGAGTTACCTGAATGTCCCACCGGGTATGCCAAAAAGGTTGTTGGGGCCGAAAACATCGATCGTCAGCCGGCCCGGTGGTTCGGTTGACCCTCTGAGATGTGATGCGTCGCAAGCCAATGGATCAAGCGATCGGGTCGAGGAGGGATTTGCTCGACCGGCTTCTTCTCACTTAGACTCTCGCATCCGTCCAGTTTAGATTAGCCGAATCGGGATGTAGAGATAGAGAGAGACTGAGTACGGCCTAGAGTAGCCGACCTAGGTAGTAGAGACAATAATTTGACACGATTGATGAACCGATTAGGAATTTTGTATTTGATTGAAGTGGGGTTACAAAGGAAATTGGTAGCCAATTACGGTTAATCTACTCCTAGAAAATGCAGTAAAGTTATCTAGGAAAGCAGTAAATGTAGGTATTGAAAGGTATGACAAAACGTGGGGGTGGTTGTCACGCCCCGAGGCTGCCAATTTGGTCGGTTCGGGCGCGCCAACAGACCGGCCAATCGGGCATGACCTCTCTATACCCGAAAGGAACGGTAACATCCAAAACAACACATCAAGTGTATGCGGAAGCTCAATATCGGAGTACTAAAAACCACTACTAATTAAAACTTTCATTCATTAAACAACCAGTTTAAACCATAAATGAAAGCATACATGAGTGAACCATAATATAAATTTATTACATTTCCATCTCTCAACTTGAAATTTAAACAATATTACATTTTACATCTTTTTCCTCATAATACATAGTTCACTCAAAATATAAAAAGGGATACATCTGCTAGACCCTCTAGGTCTCTATGCTGCTGGGCCCTTGCCCCTGTCGCATGCCTCGCTGGCTGTACCTGTACCTGAAAAAATGGTAACCCAAGGGTGTGAGAACTACTTAAAGTTCCCAGTGGGTTCAACCACCGAGAAAGAATGTTCTACACCACTTGGTCCAATGGAAGCAGGATAGCAAGATAATCTATGCTAATAATAACCGCAGATGCTAACTAACATGATCATAACATGTATGAATAAATCTACACTATCTGTGTATGTTCCCTGTCTCACTGCTATCAATCTTGCCCCTCTGGGCCATTATCCAAAACTCGGCCACTATGCCGCTACAAAAAGATTATACTAACCCGGTCACCGAGGCCACTTTATTTTCCTCTTTACCCTTTTCACAGTCTTGTGCTTTAGTTCAAGTTGCTGAACCCTCAAAAATTCTTACCCAAAGGGCCCCAGCCTGGTAGTCATGCTACCACAAGACAAGAATTTCAAGGTTGCCGATAGCACCCGCAGGTGCTACCCCGCCCAACGGGGAACTCAGTCGACGGGTCCTTGCCCTAACTCTTCAACACAAGTTCTACCCCCCGAAGGTGCGATTGTCCATTTCCTTTCCATTCAATTAAGCTTTTAGCTTATCACTTTCACTTTTACTTTATCTTTCTTTTCTCTTTTATCTTTACTTTCTCACTACGGGCCCATGGCGTCGAGGGTGATCGCCATCGCCGTGCCCGCTAGTCACTTGGAGTCGAGGGGGATCGGCATCTCTAAGCATTACATAGGGAGTCGAGGGTGATCGGCATCTCCCGCCACAACATAGGGAGTCGAGGGTGATCGGCATCTCCCTTGGGAGTCGAGGGTGATCGGCATCTCCCAGCAAACTATTTTGATATGTTGCAATATTATCTTATTTTCTTTCACTTTACTTTTCCTCTTTTATCCTAGGTTATCTACTCTAGGATAGCTTAGGTGTTACTAACACCAATTTAGATTAGAACTCTTGTTCATACACATTTACACTTAACCTGGCCACTTGGCCATTTCTTTATTTCTTTGCCCTTTTACTCTCATTCATTCCCTTCTTAATTGCTCATTCTTTATCTTTTAACCCTATGTTTATAATCTTAGGGTTTCACTATGTCCCAAGGACATTATTAACTTTCAGTTACATTTGGCCTAGAGTCTATTAACTCTATTCGCATTCAACATAGGCCTAGAGTTTACTAACTCTATTTCATCTTTCACTTTAATTTAGAGTTCATTGACTCTATTACCCATTTTTCACCGTAACCTAGAGTGCATTACTCTAGTTGCATTTTCATCTTTTATCTAGAGTTCCTTAACTCTATTTTCTTATTCCACGCCCAATCTGGAGTTACATTAACTCTATTTTCCTGTTTCACATTCAACTTAGAGTTATATTAACTCTAATTCATTATTTGAGAATTTTAACTCTACTAGTTCATTGTAGGTTTCCTTTACCTAAGTTCCATATTATGCACAACCTAGAGTTCATTGACTCTATTTTGCGTTTTCTTCTTAGCTTAGAGTTCATTAACTCGATTTACAGTTCACATGAACCTAGAGTTCCTTAACTCTATGTTGAATACTCTATTTGCAACCTTAGATTATTTCCTAAGACAATGCCACTCATTCCCTTAGAGTTCATTCATAGGTTCCGTACCACTCGTTAAACCCTTAATCTAGGTTTTCTCCTAGTTTTGCTTCCATTCACTTGTCCTTATTTTCTCCTAGGTCGTACAACCATCATATATTTTCCTTATGCCTCTTACGTGATTCCTAGGGTTATACCCTAACATGATCATTTTCAGGCATTTATTCTTTGCTATTTATGCTCATACGAATTTAACATACAATAGGTTAACATAATTTCTTTTAGGGCTAAACCCTAATTATCCATATCCATGATCTTATTATCCTAACATGCTCACTAACATGCTTCTAGATCAGAAAATCAAAGGACAAAGGGGAGAGGTCACCAATTTTCTGAAGAATCCCCCACCTTGATGTTCTTGTTGCAAGAGCTAGGGTTTGATCCCTCAAACCACCAAGAAAATTCCTAAAAATAGGTTTAGAATCATAAGAGGTAATTTCTATCTCTTTTAAAACCCATACAAATTCCAAAGAGGAAAACCCTAGATTTTTCACATACCTTCCTCTCGAGTTCTTGGCCAAAAGAGAGAGGGAAAAGGGTTGGAGCTCACTTGGAAAGCTCCCTTGAGCCCTCCCACAAAATCCCCAAGCTTCTTGGGAGATCAAATCCCAAACCTTAGCCTCCTCTCCATCTTCTTCTTCTTCTTTTCCTTCTTTCCTTTCTTCTCTGGTTTCTCACATAGGGAGAGGGAGAAGAGAGTGAGAATGAGGAGAGAGAGGGAGAGAGGGGTATTATGCAATGGGGGAGCTAGTGGGGTGAATTTACCAAACTACCCCCACTTACAAAAGAATTCATTTCACTGTCCCAGCATTCTAGGCACTAGGTACCGGTACTCGGGTTTGAGTACCGGTACACGGCCTTTAGTTCCGGTACCGAGCTTCGCGTTCCGGTACTAAACCTACGAAACCTCCAACCCGAGGGCTGAAATTTCATGTTTTGTATAGGGTACCGGTACTCAGCCTTCAGTACCGGTACCCAAGGACTTAGAATTTTTCTTGGTTGTTTTCCTGCATTCGGGCACACTGCGTACTGGTACTCAGCATTTAGCACCGGTACCCAATGTAATTTCTAGCACAAAAGGCATTGCGTACCGGTACCCAAAATTGCGTACCTGTACCCAGCACAAATTTCTGCACTTAGGCAGATTTTTGCATATTGAGCTTTCGGAGCCCGTTTCTAAGGCAATTTCGCACCGTATGAGCTCGGTTTTATCTAAAATTTTGCACGCACCCTGGGAAACACCCTTAAAACATGTTCTCATTGCACTTTGCCCAATTTGGCCAAAGTTCAAACCGAAACACCAAGTTTCAGCTCGCTACATTCTCAACTTACTTTTGATCCGAAGACTATTTTCTTCTAACCAGACTCGTTTTGCCATGTTTTAAACATATTTTAAAATATGTAGAAAGTGATTCACCCGCACTTGGCTACTTCAGCGAAGCCGGTGCACTACAGTGGTCCTGGCTTACGAGGTTGCAGGACCCCATTCTTTTCGATGGTTCGGGTATTTATACACTGCTCGAACCATGTTTACAGGCGCCGATTTGAAAAATCGGCGGGCTTTGGGGAAAATCACAGTGGAATCATCAACTACTTCCTCTCGAGCTAAAACTTTCTCAAATAGGATAATAGTCGTTTCTTTCATCCAAGCCCACATCCCCTTATTATCGTGCTAGAGCGTGATTTTCGACGCTTTCCAATGCTGGATGCAGCTTGCCGCTTTGGAATCCGTTACGAGAATCTCGCGCTCTTTCTTTCCAATATTGTCTATCTTCTTTGGCCTGCTCAAGCGAAGGCTGACTCCGGCTCTGCCTTCTTTGTCGGTTGACCAGGAGGTTTGATATTTGCATTCAGTCGAGATTTGTTTTGGATGATACGACCTCCCTTGTCGGTTGTTTCCCCTATCGGCTGATGCTTCCAACCGAAAGGCGTAGGTCGCGCGCTACATTCTTGCGCAACTGAGAGCGATCTTAATCACGATGCGGATCCTTCTTCGTTGACTCATTCTTCTGTCGGCTAATGTCTTTAGCCGAGGTGTACGTCGCTTCCTCAGGTGGCGAAAATTTTGGTCTCAACACCTGTTTTTTGCGTGACGTCGATGTTGTTGGCTATTTATGTATGGGTTAAAATAGGCACAACTTTCTGCCTCGTTACAATAGACCCAAGAGACTAATAAGTTGAGTTGGGTGAGACTAATAAGTTGAGTAGGGCTGCGGTCCACAATAGACCTAACGGCAAGAGGTCCAACAATAGATCTAACGTCCAGGTGGGTTGAGTCCGGTCGAGACCTGTGGGTGCCGTGTCTGTACGCTTTAAGTGAATTGGTTACATATTTCTAATAGCTCGAACTTTTGGGATTAATGGTTAACGCCAATGATCCTACATGTGGTATTAGAGCCAGTGGCACGGGTTCGATTCCCACACGGTGCAGGTGTTGGGGGGTGGGATTGTTGCCTATTTATGTATGGGTTAAAATAGGCCCAACTTCCTTTCTCGTAACAATAGGCTCAGAGGACTAATAAGTTGAGTTGGGTCAGCCTAATAAGTTGAGTGGGGCTGCGGTCCATAATAGACCTAACGGCAAGAGGTCCAACAATAGACCTAACGTCCAGGTAGGTTGAGTCCGGTCGAGACCCGTGGGCGTTGTGTCTGTACGCTTTAAGTGAATTGGTTGCGTATTTCTAATAGCTCGAGCTTTTGGGATTAATGGTTAGCGCCAACAATCCTACAGATGTAGCCAATTTAGGCGCCGTACGTAATTCCAGTCCTTGGTGAATGTAATGGTAGTAGGTGGGCTGGACCCGTAGTGGCAGTCAGTGAGATTGGGTTGACAATGAGCATTTTGTGAGGTAGATGCAATTATTTTTCCTTTTCTTGGGCATAGTAGTTAGAGGCATAGTAGCTGTAGATTCATTTCAGCTTTCACTTTCTGTTGTTAGCAGTAGTTTACTTATGCCTCTAGCAGACTTATTAGGTAGATCATCGGTCTTGGTAACGGTACCCACTGAGGACTATTTTTCTTATATAGTTCTCATGCCGCTGTTGGTGACTTTTTTTTGCAGAGACTTCTACACCTGTTCGTCCGCCGACCGCCACTCTTGATCAAGGTAAGGGAGTCGCGAGTTAAATCCCTACCTGAGCGTACTTAGACTTAGAGTCGTCCCCTTCGGTGACTATTTTGGAGTTGTTTTACTTGTACGGTCTGAGTATTCTATTGTACTTTATTTTATGCATTCTGGGAGATGACTTTGTATTTTGGATGTGTATCAGACGTAAAGTAGATCATATTTTATTTTATATTAGTTTCTTTTCAGCTCTGATATATCTGTTTAATTTCGTAAATGCTTGTAATGCCCCGGGGGTTTTTCGGTTGCGCGAAAAAACGTGAAATATTAAAATTTTTCTTTACCGGGTCCCCCAGTGCGCGCCAGACCTGCCACACGTGCAAATTCCTCGACCCCGAGAGCGGGGTCTCCTTGGCACATGCACGACAGTCTCAACTTAGACAGACATACCAACCTGCATGTAATCTTGTTCATCACTTTAACCACAATCATCGTTCACAAATGCAAGAGAGAGTACTATAACTACTTAATACGGCCGTCGATATTTAGAAGGGATAAATCCATGGGTTTTCAAACCAGTGCCTACATGACACTCGTTGTTTTAAAAGCCGTTTTCGCAAACATTTTTCTAGATTGAAAATAGGCCGAAAGCTACAGAGTATGAAAGAAAACAGAGTCACTACAGTAGTTTGAACATCCACACAAGCACAGTCGAACCCACTCACACAGCACGAAAAACTAAGGAGATATACATGAATAAAACCTAACAATGTCACTCGAAAGAGACGCTAAATACGAATCATCTTCCTAGACCGTCCTCACATCCGTCCCGTGCCCGCGCTCGACCAACCTGTCACAGAGTGGGGAGTCAGTGACACTACCAGGATGCAACATAAACCAGGGTAAACAATATATATGCGATAATTGGGAAACTGAAATTAATGCAAACCGAGCCACCGGCGTGTCCGTGTTTACCCCCTCCCAAGAGAGCCACGGTACCCTATAACGAGCCAGACACGTGCATCTGCTCCTGTAACAATCAAACATACGTCCTTGCTCCTGTACAATCAAACATGCGTACTTGCTCCTGCAACAATCAAATGTGCACCTGCCTCTCGTGATTTGCCTATACCCCTCCACGGCGCTCGTGCTGTACGTGAGCAGCCGTGAGAGGTCCCCAACACCACTAGGGTACACGGGCCAACGTGCCATTTTTCCGGAAAAATACACCAGTGCGGTGGCCAAACCACCGGTGTGCGTGCAAGCAAACCTTGGGCTCATAATGTGTTAATTGTGTGTGTCATAAACCAGAGCAAACCACAGTCGCTAGAGATATTAGTAATAAACATACATATGGAAAATAGGGGTTAGATGAGATCATAAGGTCAATATTATTATATTCATGCATACACGAAACTTTACCATATATCATAAATGTTATGATCAGAAGGAACACCCACCTGAACAGCGATTGGTCGGAACACCCGAAGTTGACTCACAGCCCCCGCACGACACCCCGAGTGACACCCCCGGAATTTGGATTAGTCCTCTATATAAATGATATAATAGGACTAAATCTCTAACCCGGCTATAGCATTTTGGATGGTAGCAAGATCCAAGAGGAACATGAGAGTTAAGCGTGCTAGAGCTAGAGTAGTTCTAGGATGGGTGACCCCCTGGGAAGTGGGGCGTCACAGTTGGTATCAGAGCCATTCACCAGCCGGAAATGTGAGATGAGTCTCGGCTGAGCCAGGGTTATATAGCGGGTAGAGCGAGGCTCCCCGGCTAATGACCGTTGTGAGTGGAGTGCAGCTCCTCACAAGGTCGGCTATGTTACGGCTTTTTGGTGTTGGCATATTTCGTGAGTCAAGTCAGTGAGTTGAGTCGGAGTCTTAAAGGGATCAAATTGTCAATCAGCAATCAAAGACTTAGAGAAGATTCAACAAGAGCTCAAGTTGACACTCAATGTCTTGAGTCTTGAAGATTGAAGATGAAGAATTGTGGATCAGTTACATCAATCTCAAGAAGAAAGTATTCAAGAGGATCAGGTATGTTTAACTAAATAATTTTGGTGATCCGAATACTTTCTTATAGTGTAGAAACACTTGGATGAATTTTTAATTGCATAAAAATCAAAAACTGGACATGGGACATGTTCAGGATCCGGATCTGACCTTGCAATCCGGATCCCGAAGGGTACTTGTTCATTGGCAATTTCAATCCGGATCCTAGGCTATTCCGATCCGGATCCCGAACATGGGACTTCGCTGAATTGCATGAACGATCCGGATCGGACCTTGCAATCCGGATCCCGAACCCTTGGTTTTCTGGAATCGTCAATCTCGTTACGACGATCCGGATCGCAGTAAATCCGATCCGGATCGCCGTCCTGAAAATTTCCAGATATGGTATGTTTTTGATTCTTATCTCTTTCCAAAGGTTTCTAAACTATAAATAGACATTTAGGGTTTCTCAAGAACGTGTGTTCTCTACCGATTAATTTATAAAACACTTGAGAGCAACCCTAGAGGCTAGGTTTTTATCGTTCTTCTTTATAGCCTCTTTTAGGTCAATTCGATGGTTCCTTCAAGAACATATCTTTGGTCGAATTGATCTAATCTTTGCTTAGAGATTTCTTCTACGGTTCTTCATTGATAATCTAAGCAAAGGATCACCATCGAAGTCAATATTCTTATCGACTGAGTTTGCGTCGTGGATTCGACGTGGCATCGTGGATTCGGTGTGCTAAAGGCGTTTCGTGGATTCGAAGCGTGCGTTCGTGGATTCGAACGTGAGCAGTGGACGGGCAAAACGGTGGAGCGCGAGGTCCAAGAAATTGAAGGAGGGGTTAAATCCGTGGAGATGGTAATCACCTTGTTATTCTTCTTTTCTTAGGGATTGTTATTGCGTGGATATCCAACCGGTCAGCGCGAGGTCCGAAGAAGCTGAAGGAGGGGTTGAGTCCGTGGAGTCGGTAATCACCTTGTTATTCTTCTATTCTTAGTGGATTGTTATTGCGTGTTGGTCCCGTGGTTTTTCTCCTGGATTGGAGTTTCCACGTATATCTCGGTGTGCTGTTTTTATTTTCCGCATTGGTTTTTATTTTGCACTGAGATTGAGTTTTTAAGTATTACACCTATTCACCCCCCCTCTAGTTGTTTGATAGTACCTATTTAGATCCTTGTGGATCCTTTAAAACCTACAATTGGTATCAGAGCGGGTTTTAGGTTTATCTATCATGATGGGTGAAAGTGGTAATATTTATAGACCTCCTCTTTTTGATGGGACTAATTATGCTTATTGGAAAGTGCGGATGAGAGCTTTTCTCATCGCAATTGATGAGCGGGTATGGCAATCCGTGGAATACGGTTGGGTGCATCCTGTTGAGGAAGTAGGAAATTCTACTACCCCAAAACCTCGCTCTAGATGGTCCAAAGAGGAATTTGAAAGATCTTCTTACAATGGGAAAGGTATGAACGCTCTTTTTAACTCTCTTTCCTCGACTGAGTTCACAAGAATTTCCGCGTGTGAAACCGCGAAGGAAATTTGGGATATTCTCAAAATTACACATGAGGGTACTAATCTTGTAAAAATTCAAAAGCTCCAGATGCTTACAAGTCAATTTGACTCTATTCATATGGAAGAGCATGAATTGTTTACAGATTATTACACTAGACTTCAAGATGTAATAAATACATGTGCTAATTTAGGAGAAAAGATCCCGGAGTCGAAAATTGTAAGAAAGATACTTCGGACTCTTCCGGAACGGTTTAGGGCAAAGGTTACCGCCATTGAAACCGTTAGTCATCCGGATGAGATGCGTGTAGAGGAATTAGTAGGTGCTTTGCAAACTTATGAAATGACTTTTCCTACTAATCAAGTTTCTTCCAAGTCTTCTTCTAAGCTTACAGGTATTGCATTCAAATCAACAAAGGAAGAAGATAGCGAATCAAGTTCCGACGATGAAATCTCTTTTGCCGATTTTGAAGAACAATTGGCGCGGATCGTAAAGAAATTTCGTCGGAAGTTTTGGAAGAATCGAACCGATGGATCTTCATCCACGAAATCTTCTAAAGGATCATCGGGTTCTAAATCCTCTAAACTCAAAAGCTTTGCAAAACCTTCTAAAGAAAAAGAAAAAGATGATTTCGAAGGGGAAATCCAATGCTATCGATGCAAAGGCTACGGCCATTTTTCAATGGATTGTCCTTCTAAGAAATCATATAAAAAGAAGGCTTTGCAAGCGAAAACTTGGGACGATTCTATTTCTAATAAATCGACCTCAAGTAAAGAGAAAAATGTCGTGCTTTTCATGCCTCTCAAATTCTCTCTTCTAATTTTGTTTATCATCTTTAGTCACTGACTCTACTCCTTTGATTTTGTATGAAACATCTACAACCGGCGGAGAGTCAACAAGTGAGGGGGAGTCGGACGAAGAAGAACTCGTTGAGGCATATCAACAACTTCTTACGGAATCAAAGAAGATGGCCAAACATATTAAGAAGTTGAGGAAGCAACGACTTGAAGATCAAGACGAGAATCATGCTTTAAAGATAAAACTTCATGATCTCGAGGAGGAACGAGAACGTTTATTGGAAAACAATAAAATCCTCCAAGAAGAGCGAAACCAATCGGAGACAAACGCTAAATCATATATGGACAAGATTGGTTTTCTAGAAAAACAGTTTGAGGATATTCATGTCACCAATCAAGCTTTGACCAAGCAAGTTCATCAACTTAAATCCGACATACAAAGGCTTTCAACCGGTTCCAAGAAACTAGATTGTATGTCCGGATTAGGTCAAACAAGCAAGGTTGGTTTGGGATTTAAAAAGGATCAAACTGTGCATGCTTCAAGTTCCACATTCAAATTGAAAGGAAGAACGTGTCACCTTTGTGAACTTGAAGGACATTTGGTGAAGGATTGCCAGAAAAAGAGAAAGAAAAATTCTTCGGCAACTTCATCTACGGAGCGAACTCAACGGAATCAAAAGACACATCAAGTCAAAGGAGTTCACTCAACCCACCAAAGGTCCGAGCCACAACATCAATCATACAAGTGGATCACTACGAGGCAAAGACCTAAGGTGGACCAACAGTCAAAGCGGACAACCCCCGGCCACAACGAATCAAGACAACCCAAAATCCAGCGATTTTGGATTCGGAAAGGTGATATCTTTCCTTGTCTTAAGTTCTAAATAGCTTATGACTGTATGTAATGCTTTGATTGGTTTTCCTTTCATATTCTTTCTGAATCTCTGCATTACATGTTTTCAATGCTCTTCGTTTTTATACTTTGTTTTTGAACAAAAGGGTTTTTACTGAACAAGTGCATTGAATAAAAAGGGCTTCACGTTTATTCACTCCAAATTAATTTTATATGGATTATCAACTTTACTCCATAATCATAAACTTGAAGATACTTCATTATAGGAGTTTTTGATATTATAAGCATCAAATTTTAGAAATCATGTGTGATCTTTAGATGCTTAATCTATCTCGGTTGTGTGAATTCATTGTGATAAACGTGAGACAACCGATAGACTAAAATTTGGGATATAATTCTTTCACGTAAGAGATTGCATTCTTACAAGGGTATTGAAATAATTTGCAAAAGATGTGGAAAGAGTTACATCCGAAAGGAGTATGAAAACTACCACCACATGTTGGAAAGAGCTGCCACCCCCGGTCGTCCGGTCTGTGTGTGAAGCTACCACATGTTTTGATGCTTGAAAAAATATTTCTTGAAATTTTTAGTTGAAGCATTTGGAGATTTATATGCAAAGCTCTTATATTTTGAACAATCTCCTGGTTGGTATAAGGTGGGATAGTTGAAAGATGCTCAAAGAGCCACCCTTAGGTATTTTAGTGCTTATCTCAATTTGAAAGGGTAAGAAATCAAATTGATGTCATTTGGAAATCTCTGTGAGTCATCTTTGTAAATCCGTTACATCTTGATAGACTTTGGATCTCAAGATTATTTTTGATGACTTGTGTTTGATGAATATAACATGAAAAACGGTTTATAATGTTTTACCTTTATTTTTCATGATTTTGGAGTAAATCTTTTTAATTTTGTGAAATTAATTGGATTGAATGACATCTGTGTGAATTCACTGTTTAAAGCACTTAAATTGATTTCTTGATGGAATACAAATCGGTATTTGAAAAGATTCTAAAATCTGGATTTGTTTCAAGAAATTATTTGATTTTTGCTTTCTAGTACAGGTACGGAATCTGCATTTTTGTTATATACCAGAACTGAGCTTTTATCTCTCTTTCTCTATGAACTAATATTGTTAGTGATTTCCTTTTGTCTAGTATGTTCACTGTTTGACAATTTGTGACAAAAAGGGGGAGAAGAGAAATGACGGAGATGAGATCATCAAGAGAGATTAAACGAAACGAAAATGGAAAAATGGGGGAGAACGGAAAATGATGATCGTATCACAAAGGGGGAGAACATAGATGCTCAAGAACATGGAGAACATGTTAGAGATGCTCAAGATAGGGGGAGACAAAGAAAAAATTGAAAGAGCAGAAAAACAAAAGAACCAAAAGGAAGACGGATCAAATGTAGGATTTTAATTTCTAACAACTAACGTTTGATTTTGTTTGGAGTTTTGTTTTGCAGGAATTACATCACTTTAAGACTCCAAGTCCTAAGTCATAGAGTATGTTCTAGGACTGTTTGGTTCAAATGTAATTTTGTATTTATTGGATCTTTCACGCAAAGAAAATCAATGTTTTGGTGATGACATTGAATTTCGATTTTTTGGTTTAAGATGAGTGACTTGAGCGCTTTTATGTATTTTTGGGTTTTGTCACGAAATTGCCAAAGGGGGAGATTGTTACGGCATTTTGGTATTGGCATATTTCGTGAGTCAAGTCAGTGAGTTGAGTCGGAGTCTTAAAGGGATCAAATTGTCAATCAGCAATCAAAGACTTAGAGAAGATTCAACAAGAGCTCAAGTTGACACTCAGTGTCTTGAATCTTGAAGATTGAAGTTGAAGAATTGTGGATCAGTTACATCAATCTCAAGAAGAAAGTTTTCAAAAGGATCAGGTATGGTTAACTAAATAATTTTGGTGATCCGAATACTTTCTTATAGTATAGAAACACTTGGAAGAATTTTTAATTTCATAATAATCAAAAACTGGTGTTCGGACATGTTCAGGATCCGGATCAGGGCCAACGATCCGGATCCCGAAGGTTGTTGCTTCATACAAGACTTCGATCCGGATCCATGCAATTTCCGATCCGGATCCCGAATGTTAAGTTTTCTGATTTGTATGAACGATCCGGATCGGGCAATGCGATCCGGATCCCGAACCCTTGGTTTTCTGGAATCGTCAATCTCGTTACGACGATCCGGATCGCAGTAAATCCGATCCGGATCGCCGTCCTGAAAATTTCCAGATAAGGTAAGTTTTTGATTCTTATCTCTTTCCAAAGGTTTCTAAACTATAAATAGACACTTAGGGTTTCTCAAAAACGTGGGAGCTACGGCCGATCAATTTATAAAACACTTGAGAGCAACCCTAGAGGCTAGGTTTTATCGATCTTCTTCATAGCCTCTTTTAGGTCAATTCGATGGTTCTTTCAAGAACATATCTTTGTCGAATTGATCTAATCTTTGCTTAGAGATTTCTTCTACGGTTCCTCAATGAGAATCTAAGCAGAGGATCACCATCGAAGTCAATATTCTTATCGACTGAGTTTGCGTCGTGGATTCGACGTGGCATCGTGGATTCGGTGTGCTAAAGGCGTTTCGTGGATTCGAAGCGTGCGTTCGTGGATTCGAACGTGAGCAGTGGACGGGCAAAACGGTGGAGCGCGAGGTCCAAGAAATTGAAGGAGGGGTTAAATCCGTGGAGACGGTAATCACCTTGTTATTCTTCTTTTCTTAGGGATTGTTATTGCGTGGATATCCAACCGGTCAGCGCAAGGTCCGAAGAAGCTGAAGGAGGGGTTTGAGTCCGTGGAGTCGGTAATCACCTTGTTATTCTTCTATTCTTAGTGGATTGTTATTGCGTGTTGGTCCCGTGGTTTTTCTCCTGGATTGGAGTTTCCACGTATATCTCGGTGTGCTGTTTTTATTTTCCGCATTGGTTTTTATTTTGCACTGAGATTGAGTTTTTAAGTATTACACCTATTCACCCCCCCTCTAGTTGTTTGATAGTACCTATTTAGATCCTTTGGGATTCATAACTCTACAACTCAAAGCTCCGGCGAGAATAAAACCCACCTAGAACTCACAGCCTCTCCCTCTCTCTCACTCTTAATATCTCCCTTTCTCTCCTTCTTCCTCTCATCCTTCTCTCTTTCTTCCCCACTCTCTGGTTTCCAGCTGAGAAGAGAGGAGGAGGAGGAGTCCTATATAGAGAAGAGAGGGGTCAAAATGGTCAACAGGGGTAGTTGGGGTGTGAAAATACTCTTTTACCCTAACTTTCACAAAAATCTGTGTGATGACCCGGATCTCCGCAGAGCTTTTGCAGTGTAAATTGTGGCTTCTGAAGGCCTATGATGTGTGTTGGAGTTGGTCGCGCGCAAATCAGACTTCAGATTTGGACCCAGCGTGAAATTTGGATAAAGAATACCTGTCCGGATGCCTTCGACAAATTTTAAAACTGAATTTTGGCAAAACGGACATCGGATTTGGATTCAGCGCGCGAAAACGATGAAAATGGACTACTTACTTGTATTTTTCGGAGCCTGGATACCAAAACACGGATTTTGAGGCAAGATTGTACTGTTCCGGCAGGCCAGGGCAGCGCCGGCGGCGGAGCGCGGCGGCGAGGGCGCGGGCAGGCGCGTGTGCGGCGGCGGGCAGCGCGGTCCACAGATTTTGGCGTGCACCGGGAGCAGCCAACGGGGGCAGTGCCACGTGGCAGGCGTTTATTCGCGGGTCAACGCACGCGCGACAGCGCGTGGACTGCGCCGGGCGCGGCGCACGGTGGACCCCGCCAGGCTACGTGTCGCCCGCCCGTTGGCGGGCGCAGCGACCCGGCTGGGCCACCGTGAACCGCGGCCCACGGTCCCCGCCGTGGACCGCGGTCCACGCGGTGCGCCGCGATTGGCGGGCGCACGTGCGCTGGGCGCGGGGAGCGCAGTTGGAACACGTGGCGGCTCCTCAGCGATTCGGGCGGCTACAGTGTTGGGCCGACCGAACACTGTAGCCGCCCGAAGCCTTACAGGCGCCCGGTTTTGGGCCCAAAAGCCCATTTGGGATTTTTTTTGGGAAAGGCCTATAAATAGGCCATTTGCTCTTCAGTTTAGGGCCTTTTCCCGAGCCCAAATGCGATTGGGCCCTGTTGCAAACTTGATCATCTTCCCGTGCTGGATCTTGTGGTGGACTTCGGCATCGTAGCGCAGAGCGACGTTCTTTCATCGGAGGCCCGTTATCATCGCATTTCGGTCCGCGAGGTCCACAGGGCTGCTCCGATGGTATTTTTGGACGATTTTCACGGCGTCGGATTCTCGAGAGGTAGGCCTTTGATCTTTGTGTGATCATCTTGCTTCATTCTAAGTTCTTGGCATGGTTTATGAGGCATCTCTAAGCCCCTATTTTGCTGGTAGTTCTCCAGGACAGCAGAGCCTTCTTGGATTTTTATCTCTGCAGTCGAGTATCGGAATTCAAAGTTTGAGGACTCGATTGACATCTACGCTTCGCGAGGATCGTCGTCGTATTTTTATTGGAATTTTTGGAATTTACCTCGAAGGTGATAATAATGCTTCTTTTGGACAGAAATTTTAGCAAACCTGTACTCATGGAATTTTGTATTGTTTGTAATGTTTGGGCTATACCTTTGTACCCAGGAGAAGTTTTTGGGTGTTTTTAGGCCCGTTGGAATCGTGGGAATATGAGGATTTATCCCCATGCAGTTTCAGCTTATTTGGATCTTGGTTTAACGCGCGCTTCAAGTGGGTTGCTTCGCCTCCAAAATCAATGGACTATCTACTAATTCTATTATATAGGGAACATGCATGTTATGAGATGGATTAGAATGCATGTTAGTGAGAGAGAGATGTCATCTTTCCTGTGTTATTATTGATATCCTGTTGGTTATTGTTTCCTGATCCTGCTTTAGTTAAACTCATTTCTATTATTGGAACTTGACCTAGCACCCTGTCATATGTTTCATGTGTAACCAGACTAGTAGAAAACTCTAACTTGGGCTAGGTTTATTTATGCTTTAGACATCCACACGTTATACTCTATTCCTGGACTTAGGGCTTCTCCTCGCCCAAGTAGTGGGCCGAGTGGTCGGGATTTATTGTTAGTGTGGGATGCATGTTACACTCGTGCTTGGGAGCAGAGTGGAGCCTGGTAGATGTAGCTGCTCTTTTATCTGTGGCGGGAGCCGTTTGGGTGAACGGTGGTCCCGGATGTCTTGTTTCTCTGTTTATGTGTTGCCACTGTGTTAGTGGCAATAGTATACCAGTGATAGCAGGACCTAGAACCCAGACTGTTTTTGGACACATATAATTTCTGTAAACTAATGTTTTCCTTCCAAACTTCGAGCGGGTCGCCGGAGCCTGTTCTTGTTTGATTTGGGTAAAGGCAATAGCCCTTCGGGGTTTGGAAAAATGAAACTTATTTGAACTGATTTTTATTAAAGAACTAAAATATATTAAATTGGGTTTCTCAGATTAAAATAGTTTTCAGTAATAACTGTCATCTTTTTATTACAACTCCCTCACCCGAGAGAGTTTGGGTGATCTGGGTTCTAGGGGTCGTTCCTTTTTCGGGACGAAAGCTACGGGGGCTGTGTCTGGAACCTGTTCTTGTTTGATAGGGTTGTAGGTGTTGGTCTCCCGGAACTTTCGGACCATGGTTGGTGTCTTCCGCATGTTGTATCGAGGTTGTCGTGTTCCCAAACTGTAAGGGGGTCGGGAACTTCGATAGGCGGAGCCTGGAGTCTGTTCTTGTTTGATTGGGGTTCTAGGCGCCGACCTATCGGGGTTTCTGAACCCTTATGGTGTCGGTCCTTCTGTGTTATTTGTGAGTTTGGTGTTCTATTGTGGGAGCCATCGGGTTGACGGTGGTCCCGGCTGTGAGTATTTCCAGCCAGCGAGTTGAGAGGTGATGTTAGTTACTGTCGATCTTGTTGATCGCGGATTTGGACTATAGCCTGCATGAGCCATATTGAGCTCGACAGAGATGCGCAGATACTTTCCTCGGTGGGGTCGCGCCCCTCGAGTGCCACTCCGGAGTTGGGCCTGTTACTTTACTATCGCGACTTGTCGACGCAGTCCCTCTGGCTGAGCCAGTTTTGGCAGTCACGAACACCCTACGGTAGACCCGTCCACTTGTGGATGTGAGGCAGTAGGTGGGCGCAGGTTTGACTGGACCCCATGTGGCAGTCAGTGTAGATTGGGTGATTATATTTGAGAGTTAGTAGATGCATCATGTTTCCATCTGTTCCACTTCTTGAGCATTTAGATAGAGGCATAGTAGCTGTAGAGTTATTTTCCAGCTCCTTTCCTTTCAGTACTGCATTTGTTACTTTATGCATCTAGTAGACTTAGTGGGCAGACCGTCGGGCTTGTTGGCGGTACCCACTGAGAACTACTGTGGGATGTAGTTCTCACACCCGCCGTGGTGATATTTTCCCCAGGGACCTCTACTTCACTTCCTGCTTTCCAGTTGCTGATCCTTTTGTTGCTGATCGAGACGAGGGAGTCGCGAGCTAGATCCCTACTTGTCTTTGGAGAGTAGCAGTAGTGGTACCCCTTCATTTGGAGATCTATTAGTACAGTCAGCAGTTGGTTTATTTGTTTTTACTTTTGAGAGACATTTGTATTGTGAGGATCTGACTTATACTAAGAGCCTGTATACTGATGTATTATTGGGTTTACCTCCCTGCTTCTTGTTGGTTATTGTATTCTGAGGATATTGTATTTGATCGTATTTGGGAGATGGATATTGTATCTTTATTTCCAGTTGTACAGTGATTGGATTTGTCTTTCAGTAGTTTACTTTTCAGCTCTGATATATGTATAGCTATAGTATTATTGTCACGCCCCGAAGGTTCTAAAAGAGCGGAAAACGTATCCATTTTTTTTTCTTAAATGAACCTCGCCTCCGGTGCGCACCAAACCCGCCACATATACAAATTCACTCCCCAAATGGGCGGAGCCTGTTGGGTTATATGTAATGTAGATCTAAATAGGGGAAAAAACACCTAGAGGGGGGTGAATAGGTGTAAACGTATAAACACTCAAAAATCGTTGCGATAAAAACCCAATGCGGAAACAAAAATAACACGCAAGATTTTTACGTGGAAAACTCCATCACCGGAGTAAAAAACCACGGGACCGATAACACGGCAGAAATCCACTAGAATTAAAACACGTACAAGGTGATTTACCGTACACACTTACGACTCAACCTTTTCCATACGCTCCTAGAGGATCTTCTCCGCTCGCTCCGCGACGCTTCTCGAATCCACGATCTGCGCCCAACGCCGAATCCACGGCGTCCAACGTCGAATCCACGACGTCCGACCGAATCCACGGTCTGCACCCAATAGCACCCTTCGAATCCACGAACGTGCCTCGCTCCGAATCCACGAGAGAGGTTGAACCTTGAATCCACAAGGACACGCGAATCCACGCGCCGATTTTGGGGAAATCATTGTTTTTGGGTGGTGATGATCCGCCGAATACTTAGATCAAAGATAGATCGGAAATACCATCTAAGTATTCATTAGTTTGATTCAACTCAAGATGTGAGTATGAAAACCTAGAATCAAACTAATCAATATAGATGAAGAAACATAGAGTATTCTCTAATGATTTCCTTTCTTCTCTATATGTGGATCTTAGGCTGTATGAGAAGATATTTGAATATGACGGCTCTATGTGATTATTTTGGATTATGTGGATTAACCCTAGAAAAAGAGTCATAGGGTCTATTTATAGGTTAGAAACATTTGGAAGGAGATAAGAATCAAAAACCTAACATTTCTGTAATTTTTACGGATGGCGATCCGGATCGGATTTGGGCGATCCGGATTGCAGTAGCAAGAAAGACGGTTTCCAGAAAAACAATCGTTCGGGATCCGGATCGGAATGCCTGATCCGGATCGTTCATACAATTCTGAGAACTCAACGTTCGGGATCCGGATCATGAGATGCTGCGATCCGGATTGAAGTAATGTATGAAACAACAACCTTCGGGATCCGGACTGCTGGCTCTGATCCGGATCCTGAACATGTCCGAACACCAGTTTTTGATTTTTATGCAATTAAAAACTCTTCCAGGTGTTTCTACGCTACAAGAAGTATTCGGATCACCAATAATCTTTAGTTAAACATACCTGATCCTTTTGAATTCTTCTTTCTTGAGATTGAGTTAAATGATCCAACTTTCTTCACCTTCAATCTTCAAGACTTGAACGTTTCACGAAACTACGCCAACTCAAATTCCGTAACAGAGCCTCCTTTGTATATGCACGGCGTTCCGAGTATGACAAACACTTTAACCATACAAATAATGAACGATAATGAGGAGAGATTATACTTAACCATATAATCTCATTTATCATATTGAAACTACACCATAAACCCATAGGTTTGAAAGTCGGTGTCCACTCGACACCCGGTTTTCCAAAATATTTTCACAAACTCTTTTAAGCGGCCACATTACTTGAAAGGATAAATCCACGGGTTTTGAATTCAGTGCTCACACGACACTTGGTTTGAAAACGCTTTTGAAACCATATTTGTATTTGAAAACGAGCCGCAATCATTCATCTCAACATTCACAGCTATGAAAAGACATTCCTACACTAAGTCCTCAATCCAACATCCACCAGAAAACATGCACAAGTAATCACAGCTAGACTAACCAAACACAATAAAAGATAACCATAAAACAGTAAAGTTTAATAGCCTCAAGGGCTAGGGTCCTCTAACCGTTACCTCACCGTCGTCCCGGTTCCCACCCCTGCTCGGACCTGTCACAGTGTGGGTAGTCAGTGACTGATAAAGTAGATATAAACAGTAAATGCAATAACTGAAAAGACAAACTGATACACCGGAGCATTTACTTCCCCCTCATGTACCGCTAAATCCCTGTCACATAACAAGCTGGGCACCAACCCCAGAATACCGAAACAATCTGGGCTCCAACCCCAGATAGCTATTGGGCTCCGACCCCAAATAGCGTGCTCATTTTCTTGGTGCCTCTAACCCCTCCACTGCCCAAGTAGCAGTCGCCTCTCCTTGAGGGGTCCGCACTAACCTCTCCTTGTGGTGTACATGGGTAAAACAACTTACCATCTTTCCGAAAAAATACACCATTTGCGGTGGCCAAACCGCCGGTGTGCGTGTAAGCAATATGAGTGTAAAACAATGTTGCGACCTCAGCCGCTTTAGTCAGATTAGTAAAACAATCCTGCGACCGCAGCCGCCTCAATGAGAATAGAATATGGGATTTACATGCAATGGGGTTAGTCACTTTTACCAAAAATATCTACTTTACCAAACGAAATACTCGGGAACGACCCTGCACCGAAATTAATCAAAAGTACCCACCTAAACGAAGATAAACGACCGCGCCCATGTCCTCCTAGGCAATCAGTACTTCACGCGGCCTAATAAAATAACCAAAACACCTTTTAACACTTTTACCCTAAACCGGCAAAACAGTGGTCCCGACCACTGTAACAATAGACCGACGAAAACCAAAATCACTGTACCAAGCGGACCGTGTCGTCCAACCAAAAACCGTCGAACCAAAAACTGTCCCGAAAGAACTACATCGTTGTTAAAACTAACATCGTGGTCAAAAACACTCAAAAACGATGCGAAACGGGCCGAAAACGGAGCTACCGGACTCTCCCGTTGGGGGCTGGTGCACGGAGCCGGGCGTGGACCGGGTCTGGGGCCAAGGGTGGCGGCGGCCGCAGACCAGGCGCGCACTGTGCGGTA
Source organism: Tillandsia leiboldiana (assembly GCA_029204045.2). Lineage (NCBI taxonomy): Eukaryota > Viridiplantae > Streptophyta > Magnoliopsida > Poales > Bromeliaceae > Tillandsia > Tillandsia leiboldiana. The sequence goes on along the minus strand of CM055071.1, from coordinate 14,163,095 downwards.
GACCGCAGCGCTTTGGGCCGGGCCGCGCACGAGCAAGAGCGCGCGCCGGGTTCACCAGTGTTGGGTCAACTCTATAATAAGGATCTAAATAGGGGAAAAAACACCTAGAGGGGGGTGAATAGGTGTAAACGATAAACACTCAAAATCTTTGCGTAATAAAAACCCAATGCGAAAATGAAATAACACGCAAGATTTTACGTGAAAAACTCCAAAACCAGGAGTAAAAAACCACGGGACCGATAACACGGTGAAATCAACTAAGATTATAACACGTACAAAGGTGATATAACGCACTCACAGACGACTCATCCTTTTTCCATACGCTCCGAGTTGATCTTCTCCGCTCGCTCCGCAACGCGCCTCGAATCCACGATTTGCGTCCAACGCCGAATCCACGACGTCCAACGTCGAGTCCACGACATCTGACCGAATCCACGGTCTTCACCCAGTAGTACGTCTCGAATCCACGAACGTACCTCGCTCCGAATCCACGAGAGCGGTAGCACCTTGAATCCACAAGGCCACGCGAGTCCACGCGCCGATTTGAGAAAATCATTGTTTTTGGGTGGTGATAATCCGCCGAATACTTAGATCAAAGAAAGATCGGAAATACCATCTAAGTATTCATTAATTTGATTCTACTCAAATTCTGAGTATGAAAACCTAGAATCAAATTAATTAATATAGATGAAGAAACATAGAATTAATCTAGTTATTTCCTTTCTTCTCTATATGAGGATTAATAAGTTTTATCTCCGTTAATTTTTCTCATTCATTTCCCAGAGATAAAACTTATTTTGGATTCTGTTGGATTACCCTAAAAAATGAATCGTAGGGTTTATTTATTGGTTAGAAACCATTGGAAGAGGATAAGAATCAAAAACTAACCTTATCTGGAATTTTTCAGGACGACGGTCCGGACTGGAATACTGCGGTCCGGACTGTCGTAGCTAAACAGACTATTTCCAGAAAAACACATGTTCGGGGTCCGGACTGAAGATCCACGGTCCGGACTGTTCATTGCAGTTTCTGCAAAATCCACGTTCGTGGTCCGGACTGAACCGATGTGTTCCGGACTGGATTTGCGCATGAACTACCCTATGTTCGGGGTCCGGACTGTAGTTACCTGTTCCGGATCCTGAACATATAACATGTCCAGTTTTTGATTTTATGCGATTAAAAATCCATCCAAGTGTTTCTACACTATAAGAAGTATTCGGATCACCAAAAATATTTAGTTAAACGTACCTGATCCTTTTGAATTCTTCTTACTTGAGATTGAGGTATATGATCCAAACTTCTTCATCTTCAATCTTCAAGACTTAACCATTTTCACGAAATACGCCAAAACAAATTCCTTAACAATCTCCCTCTTTGGCGGTTTCGTGACAAAACAAAAAACCACTTAAGAAAATTCAAAAAGATATTTTTGTTGCTATCACCATACAACAAAAATTACATTTGAGAACCAATAAATAAATACATGAGATAAACTCCTAAAATAGACTCTAGACTTAGACATCTGTACTCTCTGCAAAAGAATTAATTCTTGACAAAACAAAATCGTTAGATATCTCAAGAATGTTCAACATTCAAAAACCAAACAAAGAGATAGAGTTTATACTCACCATGACATTCATAACCTCAGATATGTAATAAGATCTCAGTCAGAAATAGACATATCTTCTAAGCATTAAAATCCAAATGTCATAAATTTTGTTAGTCAACAACAACTTATTAGTAATAATACATGCCCAAATAGTTAGTCGAGTAGTTAGTCGAGGCATGTATTCAATCACAATACAAAACCAAAGTTGAGTTGTACTTACCTTCAAAGTTCAAAGTTCACAGTTCTTACAAACCATTGTAACCATTGTTGTAACCATTGTTCATTGTTCTCTCCCCCTTTTTGTCACTAAATCAAGCCAAAATTACAAAAATAGAAGGAGAGGTAAAAGTTCAAAGAGAAAATATAAGAACTAAGACTAAAAAACCTGCAAAAAAGAAAATTAGCTAGAATAACAAAGAAACCACAGATTAGATCATCAGAGCAAATGATCATTCGAGATCAGACTGGTCTGAACTGCTACAGTTCAATTTGTTCAAAATTCCTTTAAGCATTCCTGATATTTTGGAACATTTTCTTTTCATCTTGTGAATGTTAGTGGACATTCTTTCTTGTTCTGCAGACATTCTCCTCTGTTCTCGTTGGATAGATAGTATATCAGCTTCTGTGGTGTTTCTCCTGGAGGTCGAAGGAGGTTGTGTGGACGCTGACGGTGCATATTGACCTTCATTCCATGGATGTTCTCTAGGCAGAGAGCGTGCTCTGGCGAGGGGTTCATTAATCTGAATTCCAGTGCCCCTCGAATTCTTTCGCCTAGTGTACTGCTTGGTTGTTGAAGAAGACTTCATCAGCTTTTTGTTCTTTAAATAGAACCTATCTTCGTCATCAACAGTCTGTTGTACTTCTTTACAAATGTGTCCCAATCCTCTTCATCTTCTGATTCTGACTCAATTTGAGGACATTCTTTGTCTCTTCATGATTTGTTCCACCTTTTTCCTTTTTAACAGATGCTCGAGTTCCCACTAATGCTACAATGAGCACAATAATCACAGCAAAAACCATCCTTGCTAGTGCGTTAGTCAAGAGCAACCTGCGAGCACGAACTCAAGAACACGAAAAAAATGTTTATTTTCAAAAATTTGAAAAATTGTACCTAAACAATCATTATCATGTAGAGAGACTAGGAATCAAATTAGTTTTGCAAAAGAAATTTAAAAATAGATCAATCCCATGATTTTCAAAAATTCCTATTATATGCCCTAAAACCGAATTTTCAGAAATCGAAGCCTAAAAATCCGTTAATCAAGAGACTAACTAGCATATAATCAAAACTAATCTACACAGAGTTCTTATTTCAAAAGAAATTTGATCAAAAACCAATCTCAAACGAAAAAGTTACATGATTTCATCCACGTTTTGAGCAAAATAGAGAAAAACTGTGAAAAACCGAAGTTTTGATCATGAAAACTCACTTTGATTCGAAGAACTTAGTTGGAAAGGCTCCAAATTGGATGATTTCTAGAGAGAGAAGCTCTGGAGACTTGGAAACAAAAGATTGTTGTAAAAAGAAATCAAATCCCTTTTGTTTCTTATAAAACCCTAGCCGCGGTCCGGACTGCCTCATGAATCCAGTCCGGATCGGCTACCCGCAGGAATTTCCTGCGTTCGGGATCCGGAACGGATTTTCCAGTCCGGATCGGCTCCAACTTTTCTTCAGAAAAATTTCAAAAAATTCAAAAAATCCAGAAAAAGATTGTAAGCACTTTTGCATGTCAACTTTAAACATAAGTCATCATTTCACATCCAAAGAAATAGATTATGCTAAATCTATCAATAATATCCAAGAAATGAAATGAAAAAGTATAAAAATTAAAACCTTTAAAGTTGATCAAGTTCAAAAACATCCATCATGATCTTATGAGTAATGCGTTTATCAAATCATTAATCTTGCAAAGAAAATGAAGCACCAAGATCAATAGATGTTTGAAATCCCAGATAAGTTAGATAATATATCTAGTCAATTTATTGTAAGGAGTGGCTCTTTGAGCATCTTTCAATAAAATCCCACCTTATACCAACCTTGGAATTTGACAGGGTCAAGTATTCCAAAAAGCATTTTATCTAATCAACTTGAAAAACCATGCTTGGTATACATGTGGTAGCTGCACACAGTACTCGGACGACCGAGGTGGTAGCTCTTTCCTCCATGTGGTGGTAGTTTTCACACTCCTCATTGGGATGTAACTCTTTCCACATCTTTTGAGCATAACAATTTTAAAAACTCCCCCTCAATTGGCTATCAATTATTTAAGATATAAGGTATTCAACCAAAAATTGATCTCGATTTCATACTGGACTCAATTTTCAAATATGATAAAACTATACCAAGAGATCATTGAGAGAGAAATTGACTTTGATCAATTAAAAATGGTTAATTGAAATAAATGATCATTGCATCAAATGAATTATTATGATATCCAGAGCATAATAAATTTCTAAATATATGAAAGGATGCAAGTAAAGTCAATTACATATGCTCAATTAATGTTCTATGTACAAACATAGATAAGGAACAAAAACACAAAACAAAACCTAACCTAAGCAATGATTTCAAAAAAGTTATTTCAAGGAAAGCATTCCAATTGCTTTACGTAAATGAATAAACCGTTTTTGATCCAAAGGTTTTGTTAAAATGTCAGCTAATTGATCTCAGTTGAAATATAGGAAATTTGAAGAATTTGATTCAACTAGCTCTCTTAGAAAATGATATCTAAGTTCAATGTGTTTTGTTCTCGAGTGCAACACAGGATTTTTAGAAATATTTATAGCACTTGTGTTGTCACAAAGAATAGTTACCGAAGTTGCTGAAATTCGGAAGTCGCTCAACACGCTTTTCATCCAAATGAGTTGAGTTGAACAACTACCTGCTGAAATATTCCGCTTCGGCAGTCGAGAGTGCTATGCAGTTTTGCTTTTTACTATGCCATGCAACAAGGCAATGGCCAAGATAAAAACATGCACCACTCGTACTTTTCCGATCATCCACAGATCCTGCCCATCGGCATCTGAATATCCTATAATATCAAGTGTTGTTCCCATAGGATACCAAATTCCGAAGTTCAGTGTTCCTTTGACGTACCGGATGATCCTTTTCACCGCTTTCAGGTGAACCCTTTGGTGCTGATTGATATCTCGCGCAGATCCCAACACTAAAGGATATATCGGGGACTAGCCGTGAGGTAGAGTAGACTTCCAATCATGCTGCGATAAAGCTTCTCGTCTACACTTTCACTAAGAGATTCACTTCCTAATCCCTTATTGCTAGTTCCATTGGAGTCGGAAAATCTTTAGAATTTCTAAATCGAATTTCTTCACCAACTCCTTGCATACTTGGATTGGCACAAATGGATGCCTTCTTCATTTTGTTTCACTTGCAATCCAAGAAAGTATGTAGTTCGCCCATCATAGGACATCTCAAATTCGCTTTCCATGGTTCTGCGAATTTAGAAGCATCATTGTCTCTAGTTGCACCAAATACAATGTCATCGACATAGATTTGTGCTACAATGAAATATCCTGATAATGCTTCACAAAGAGAGTCCGGTCTGCTCCCCCTCGAGTATAGCCCTTTTCCAATAGGTGCTTTGTTAACCTTTCGTACCACGCTCGCGGTGCTTGTTTTAGACCGTAAAGAGCCTTTTCAAACGAAAAAACATGGTTAGGTTGTTTATAGTCTACAAAACCTTTCGGTTGAGCCACATAAACTTCCTCGTTCAAAAACCCATTTAAAAACGCGCTCTTAACGTCCATTTGAAAGAGTTTGATTTTAAAATGACAAGCAATCGCGAACCAAATACGAATCGACTCGAGTCGAGCAACTGGGGCGAACGTCTCATCAAAGTCTATACCTTCAATTTGTGAGTAGCCCTGAGCAACTAGGCGTGCTTTGTTCCTGATGATGGTACCATCCCGTTTTCTTATTCTGAAAATCCATTAGTACCAATCACTTGTGTTGCTTCGGTGGCTTCGTTAGTTCCCAGACTTTGTTCTTTCGAACTGATGGAGCTCTTCTGCATTGCTTCAATCCTAGTAG
>CM055071.1:14127431-14157335 GCA_029204045.2 Tillandsia leiboldiana | reverse complement strand
GGTTACGGCTTTTTGGTGTTGGCATATTTCGTGAGTCAAGTCAGTGAGTTGAGTCGGAGTCTTAAAGGGATTCAAATTGTCAATCAGCAATTCAAAGACTTAGAGAAGATTCAACAAGAGCTCAAGTTAGACACTCAATGTCTTGAGTCTTGAAGATTGAAGATGAAGAATTGTGGATCAGTTACATCAATCTCAAGAAAGAAAGTATTCAAGAGGATCAGGTATGTTTAACTAAATAATTTTGGTGATCCGAAATACTTTCTTATAGTGTAGAAACACTTGGATGAATTTTTAATTGCATAAAAATCAAAAACTGGACATGGGACATGATTCAGGATCCGGATCTGACCTTGCAATCCGGATCCCGAAGGGTACTTGTTCATGGCAATTTCAATCCGGATCCTAGGCTATTCCGATCCGGATCCGAACATGGGGACTTCGCTGAATTGCATGAACGATCCGGATCGGACCTTGCAATCCGGATCCCGAACCCTTGGTTTTCTGGAATCGTCAATCTCGTTACGACGATCCGGATCGCAGTAAATCCGATCCGGATCGGCCGTCCTGAAAATTTCCAGATATGGTATGTTTTTGATTCTTATCTCTTTCCAAGGTTTCTAAACTATAAATAGACATTTAGGGTTTCTCAAGAACGTGTGTTCTCTACCGATTAATTTATAAAACACTTGAGAGCAACCCTAGAGGCTAGGTTTTTATCGTTCTTCTTTATAGCCTCTTTTAGGTCAATTCGATGGTTTCCTTCAAGAACAATCTTTGGTCGAATTGATCTAATCTTGCTTAGAGATTTCTTCTACGGTTCTTCATTGATAATCTAAGCAAAGGATCACCATCGAAGTCAATATTCTTATCGACTGAGTTTGCGTCGTGGATTCGACGTGGCATCGTGGATTCGGTGTGCTAAAGGCGTTTCGTGGATTCGAAGCGTGCGTTCGTGGATTCGAACGTGAGCAGTGGACGGGCAAAACGGTGGAGCGCGAGGTCCCAAGAAATTGAAGGAGGGGTTAAATCCGTGGAGATGGTAATCACCTTGTTATTCTTCTTTTCTTAGGGATTGTTATTGCGTGGATATCCAACCGGTCAGCGCGAGGTCCGAAGAAGCTGAAGGAGGGGTTGAGTCCGTGGAGTCGGTAATCACCTTGTTATTCTTCTATTCTTAGTGGATTGTTATTGCGTGTTGGTCCCGTGTTTTTCTCCTGGATTGGAGTTTCCACGTATATCTCGGTGTGCTGTTTTTATTTTCCGCATTGGTTTTTATTTTGCACTGAGATTGAGTTTTTAAGTATTACACCTATTCACCCCCCCTCTAGTTGTTTGATAGTACCTATTTAGATCCTTGTGGATCCTTTAAAAACCTACAATTGGTATCAGAGCGGGTTTTAGGTTTATCTATCATGATGGGTGAAAGTGGTAATATTTATAGACCTCCTCTTTTTGATGGGACTAATTATGCTTATTGGAAAGTGCGGATGAGAGCTTTTCTCATCGCAATTGATGAGCGGGTATGGCAATCCGTGGAATACGGTTGGGTGCATCCTGTTGAGGAAGTAGGAAATTCTACTACCCCAAAACCTCGCTCTAGATGGTCCAAAGAGGAATTTGAAAGATCTTCTTACAATGGGAAAGGTATGAACGCTCTTTTTAACTCTCTTTCCTCGACTGAGTTCACAAGAATTTCCGCGTGTGAAACCGCGAAGGAAATTTGGGATATTCTCAAAATTACACATGAGGGTACTAATCTTGTAAAAATTCAAAAGCTCCAGATGCTTACAAGTCAATTTGACTCTATTCATATGGAAGAGCATGAATTGTTTACAGATTATTACACTAGACTTCAAGATGTAATAAATACATGTGCTAATTTAGGAGAAAAGATCCCGGAGTCGGAAAATTGTAAGAAAGATACTTCGGACTCTTCCGGAACGGTTTAGGGCAAAGGTTACCGCCATTGAAACCGTTAGTCATCCGGATGAGATGCGTGTAGAGGAATTAGTAGGTGCTTTGCAAACTTATGAAATGACTTTTCCTACTAATCAAGTTTCTTCCAAGTCTTCTTCTAAGCTTACAGGTATTGCATTCAAATCAACAAAGGAAGAAGATAGCGAATCAAGTTCCGACGATGAAATCTCTTTTGCCGATTTTGAAGAACAATTGGCGCGGATCGTAAAGAAATTTCGTCGGAAGTTTTGGAAGAATCGAACCGATGGATCTTCATCCACGAAATCTTCTAAAGGATCATCGGGTTCTAAATCCTCTAAACTCAAAAGCTTTGCAAAACCTTCTAAAGAAAAAGAAAAAGATGATTTCGAAGGGGAAATCCAATGCTATCGATGCAAAGGCTACGGCCATTTTTCAATGGATTGTCCTTCTAAGAAATCATATAAAAAGAAGGCTTTGCAAGCGAAAACTTGGGACGATTCTATTTCTAATAAATCGACCTCAAGTAAAGAGAAAAATGTCGTTGCTTTTCATGCCTCTCAAATTCTCTCTTCTAATTTTTGTTTATCATCTTTAGTCACTGACTCTACTCCTTTGATTTTGTATGAAACATCTACAACCGGCGGAGAGTCAACAAGTGAGGGGGAGTCGGACGAAGAAGAACTCGTTGAGGCATATCAACAACTTCTTACGGAATCAAAGAAGATGGCCAAACATATTAAGAAGTTGAGGAAGCAACGACTTGAAGATCAAGACGAGAATCATGCTTTAAAGATAAAACTTCATGATCTCGAGGAGGAACGAGAACGTTTATTGGAAAACAATAAAATCCTCCAAGAAGAGCGAAACCAATCGGAGACAAACGCTAAATCATATATGGACAAGATTGGTTTTCTAGAAAAAACAGTTTGAGGATATTCATGTCACCAATCAAGCTTTGACCAAGCAAGTTCATCAACTTAAATCCGACATACAAAGGCTTTCAACCGGTTCCAAGAAACTAGATTGTATGTCCGGATTAGGTCAAACAAGCAAGGTTGGTTTGGGATTTAAAAAGGATCAAACTGTGCATGCTTCAAGTTCCACATTCAAATTGAAAGGAAGAACGTGTCACCTTTGTGAACTTGAAGGACATTTGGTGAAGGATTGCCAGAAAAAGAGAAAGAAAAATTCTTCGGCAACTTCATCTACGGAGCGAACTCAACGGAATCAAAAGACACATCAAGTCAAAGGAGTTCACTCAACCCACCAAAGGTCCGAGCCACAACATCAATCATACAAGTGGATCACTACGAGGCAAAGACCCTAAGGTGGACCAACAGTCAAAGCGGACAACCCCCGGCCACAACGAATCAAGACAACCCAAAATCCAGCGATTTTGGATTCGGAAAGGTGATATCTTTCCTTGTCTTAAGTTCTAAATAGCTTATGACTGTATGTAATGCTTTGATTGGTTTTCCTTTCATATTTTTCTGAATCTCTGCATTACATGTTTTCAATGCTCTTCGTTTTTATACTTTGTTTTTGAACAAAAGGGTTTTTACTGAACAAGTGCATTGAATAAAAAGGGCTTCACGTTTATTCACTCCAAATTAATTTTATATGGATTATCAACTTTACTCCATAATCATAAACTTGAAGATACTTCATTATAGGAGTTTTTGATATTATAAGCATCAAATTTTAGAAATCATGTGTGATCTTTAGATGCTTAATCTATCTCGGTTGTGTGAATTCATTGTGATAAACGTGAGACAACCGATAGACTAAAATTTGGGATATAATTCTTTCACGTAAGAGATTGCATTCTTACAAGGGTATTGAAATAATTTGCAAAAGATGTGGAAAGAGTTACATCCGAAAGGAGTATGAAAACTACCACCACATGTTGGAAAGAGCTGCCACCCCGGTCGTCCGGTCTGTGTGTGAAGCTACCACATGTTTTGATGCTTGAAAAATATTTCTTGAAATTTTTAGTTGAAGCATTTGGAGATTTATATGCAAAGCTCTTATATTTTGAACAATCTCCTGGTTGGTATAAGGTGGGATAGTTGAAAGATGCTCAAAGAGCCACCCTTAGGTATTTTAGTGCTTATCTCAAATTTGAAAGGGTAAGAAATCAAATTGATGTCATTTGGAAATCTCTGTGAGTCATCTTTGTAAATCCGTTACATCTTGATAGACTTTGGATCTCAAGATTATTTTTGATGACTTGTGTTTGATGAATATAACATGAAAAACGGTTTATAATGTTTTACCTTTATTTTTCATGATTTTGGAGTAAATCTTTTTAATTTTGTGAAATTAATTGGATTGAATGACATCTGTGTGAATTCCCTGTTTAAAGCACTTAAATTGATTTCTTGATGGAATACAAATCGGTATTTGAAAAGATTCTAAAATCTGGATTTGTTTCAAGAAATTATATGATTTTTGCTTTCTGGTACAGGTACGGAATCTGCATTTTTGTTATATACCAGAACTGAGCTTTTATCTCTCTTTCTCTATGAACTAATATTGTTAGTGATTTCCTTTTGTCTAGTATGTTCACTGTTTGACAATTTGTGACAAAAAGGGGGAGGAGAGAAATGACGGAGATGAGATCATCAAGAGAGGACAAACGAATCGAAAATTGAAAAATGGGGGAGAACGGAAAATGATGATCGTACCACAAAGGGGGAGAACATAGATGCTCAAGAACATGGAGAACATGTTAGAGATGCTCAAGATAGGGGGAGACAAAGAAAAATTGAAAGAGCCGAAAAACAAAAGAACCAAAAGGAAGACGGATCAAATGTAGGATTCCAATTTCTAACGACTAACGTTTGATTTCGTTTGGAGTTTTGTTTTGCAGGAATTACATCACTTTAAGACTCCAAGTCCTAAGTCATAGAGTATGTTCTAGGACTGTTTGGTTCAAATGTAATTTTGTATTTATTGGATCTTTCACGCAAAGAAAATCAATGTTTTGGGGATGACATTGAGTTTCGATTTTTTGGTTTAAGATGAGTGACTTGAGCGCTTTTATGTATTTTTGGGTTTTGTCACGAAATTGCCAAAGGGGGAGATTGTTACGGCTTTTTGGTGTTGGCATATTTCGTGAGTCAAGTCAGTGAGTTGAGTCGGAGTCTTAAAGGGATCAAATTGTCAATCAGCAATCAAAGACTTAGAGAAGATTCAACAAGAGCTCAAGTTGACACTCAATGTCTTGAGTCTTGAAGATTGAAGATGAAGAATTGTGGATCAGTTACATCAATCTCAAGAAGAAAGTATTCAAGAGGATCAGGTATGTTTAACTAAATAATTTTGGTGATCCGAATACTTTCTTATAGTGTAGAAACACTTGGATGAATTTTTAATTGCATAAAAATCAAAAACTGGACATGGGACATGTTCAGGATCCGGATCTGACCTTGCAATCCGGATCCCGAAGGGTACTTGTTCATTGGCAATTTCAATCCGGATCCTAGGCTATTCCGATCCGGATCCCGAACATGGGACTTCGCTGAATTGCATGAACGATCCGGATCGGACCTTGCAATCCGGATCCCGAACCCTTGGTTTTCTGGAATCGTCAATCTCGTTACGACGATCCGGATCGCAGTAAATCCGATCCGGATCGCCGTCCTGAAAATTTCCAGATATGGTATGTTTTTGATTCTTATCTCTTTCCAAAGGTTTCTAAACTATAAATAGACATTTAGGGTTTCTCAAGAACGTGTGTTCTCTACCGATTAATTTATAAAACACTTGAGAGCAACCCTAGAGGCTAGGTTTTTATCGTTCTTCTTTATAGCCTCTTTTAGGTCAATTCGATGGTTCCTTCAAGAACATATCTTTGGTCGAATTGATCTAATCTTTGCTTAGAGATTTCTTCTACGGTTCTTCATTGATAATCTAAGCAAAGGATCACCATCGAAGTCAATATTCTTATCGACTGAGTTTGCGTCGTGGATTCGACGTGGCATCGTGGATTCGGTGTGCTAAAGGCGTTTCGTGGATTCGAAGCGTGCGTTCGTGGATTCGAACGTGAGCAGTGGACGGGCAAAACGGTGGAGCGCGAGGTCCAAGAAATTGAAGGAGGGGTTAAATCCGTGGAGACGGTAATCACCTTGTTATTCTTCTTTTCTTAGGGATTGTTATTGCGTGGATATCCAACCGGTCAGCGCGAGGTCCGAAGAAGCTGAAGGAGGGGTTGAGTCCGTGGAGTCGGTAATCACCTTGTTATTCTTCTATTCTTAGTGGATTGTTATTGCGTGTTGGTCCCGTGGTTTTTATCCTGGATTGGAGTTTCCACGTATATCTCGGTGTGCTGTTTTTATTTTCCGCATTGGTTTTTATTTTGCACTGAGATTGAGTTTTTAAGTATTACACCTATTCACCCCCCCTCTAGTTGTTTGATAGTACCTATTTAGATCCTTGTGGATCCTATAAAAACTTACAGGCTAAGGCTAGCGAGGCGAGTCTCACATCGCCTGGTGCTTGTGAGTGTGCTTGAGCCTGACGTGGACGTCAGGGCTTAAAGGGGGGAAGAATGTGACACCCCCGGAATTTGGATTAGTCCTCTATATAAATGATATAATAGGACTAAATCTCTAACCCGGCTATAGCATTTTGGATGGTAGCAAGATCCAAGAGGAACATGAGAGTTAAGCGTGCTAGAGCTAGAGTAGTTCTAGGATGGGTGACCCCCTGGGAAGTGGGGCGTCACACCCCGACCTTGCGGTAACGGTGGAGATGACCCGATCGTTCCTCGCAGGAGGGAGGGGGGTTTCCGGATCCGTTCCCCGCTCTGTTCTCGGCCTCCGCTGCGTTGGTCCCGAAGATGACGAGATCCCTCTCTCTCCCTGGCGGCTAGGGTTACGAGGGAATTCTTCTTTCACTTCGAAGGTAAAACCGTCAGTATTTATATACATAGGGAAGTTCCTCCTCTCAACCCTAAATCTCACGTGCACTAAAAAAGGGCGAGAAGTTACAGTTACCGTCACCTTAGAAATTCAAAACCGGGAGATCCGGGAGTCAGATTTCAGATCCGATCACGCCACTGTTCAACATTTCTCGAGCCCTTTCACCGAAAAATACCCGCAAGTACCAAATCAAAATTCCAAAAGTCGCTAAATAAAATATACTCTTAAAGTTTAAGATTGTAAAAAGTCCAGGACACTACAATGCTATTTTTTGTAGGTTACATATTTCGCCTATGCGGGGCTTCCCATATAGATGGCGGATCTGTTAGCAAGTTCGGATCGCAGTTTGACCCCGGAGCATGAAAAATATATATATATATATATATATATATATATATATATATATATATATATATATATATATATATATATATATATATATATATATATATATATATTGATTTGAGATAACCATTAAAATAATTGTACTCACTTTTCGGCAAAAAAGAACATTATATTTCATTTACAAAATTTAAAAAAAAAATATTCATGCTTATTCAATTTTTTATCTATCGGAGATTATCTATGTAACGATCCGGTCCATTAGCAATAATAACTCGATAGGCCCAAACTTTAAAAAAAAAAAAAAAAAAAAAATTGAGTTGGAAACATAACTCAGGACGCGACCAGATCTGCCACGTGCATGCAGAATTTCTGATCCAAACGGACAGAGTCTTCCCTATACACGCACTGCTGGGCAAGTATAATGCGTGCACATGGAAGGCTCTATACGTTTGGATCGAAAATTTTCTATGCACGTGACGGATCTGGTCGCATTCTGGAGTTATGTTTACAACTCAGATTTTTTTTTTTTAAAAAAAAATTTAGATCGATTTTAAAAATTCGGGACGTGACAATTTATTGTAGAATATTCTTCACGCAAACATACTTAGAAAATATTCGTAATATCCAATGTCTTTTAATTAACTGACTACAAATAAATTAGGTTTAAAAAATAAAATGATATAAAATAAATCCTAGCAAATTGACTTTAATTTTTAAGTTTGGTTCATAATTTCAAACACGAATCTATATTTTAATATAATATTTAAAATTTAAAATTAATTTTAAATTTTAAATTTTAGATTTATCAACATATTATTTTAAATAAAAAATATTTAACTAATTTAAAAATAAATTAAATCTGAAAGATAGAGTAACTGATAAATAAATCTATATATTCAATAACTATTTATATTCAAATTATAGATACAAAATAAACTTAAAGTTATGAGTTTTGTTCATTAAATTTAGATATGAGCTTATTAATTTAAAATTTTTAAATTAATATAATTTTAAAATTCGGATACATATTAAAAAAATTTGTATGCTACCAAACATATATAAAAAATATTTATGGTATAACTAAATTAAAAATATATAAAATTTATTTAAAAATAAATTAAAATTAAAAACAATAATTAATAAATCAACACAAACCACTAATAATAATTTAAATTAAAATTATAAATATAAATTTAATTAAATTAAATACACCGTGCATTGCATATTGCACATGTATTATAACTAATTTTTCAAGAATCAGTACAATTATTAGTAGGTTCTGATGATGTATACAATGAGTATACAATGACGTATATATTAACAAAATAATTTATTTTACGAGTTCGTTATCATGAATATTATGACGTATACAATGACATATACAATGACGTATACATTAAAAAAAGTAATTTATTTTACAAAGTTCGTTATCATGAATAGTTTCTCAACAAAAAAAAAAAAAAGAAAAAAAGATGACTAATAAGGTATACACTGCTTAAACTATTGATGTAGACACTATCCTTCAGAAACAACAATGTCCTTCGAAAATTACAAGTGCGCAATAGGAGCATTTGTGGACAAAAGGATAATCAATTAAAGCCCTTTTTTTAATTAGAATTTTTTTTATATATATATATATATATATATATATATATATATATATATATATATATATATATATATATATATATATATATATATATATATATGAGTCTGGTAATTATGCTATCGATTATACCAAATATTTGGTTCTATCAAATTTTTTATCATTAAATTAATCTTTTCGATTATTTTTATCCGTTAGATTATACTATTTCTCCAACCACCTATTATACTCAATGGCCCCATTATCATCCCAACCACACATCTTTTAATTCAATAGTTAAAAACTTAATAGCACCAATGACATTATGTTATTAATAACATTCCAGCCTAGCTATATATATATATATATATATATATATATATATATATATATATATATATATATATATATATATATATATATATATATATATATATATAGTTTTTTTTTGAAAATGACCCTACAAAATTATATTTGCAAAATTGGCCCTATGGGTGCCAACTGTGCGCCATGCGTGCCCGCCACGTGAGCGGGGGAGGCTGACGTCGATCGCCGAAAAGATTGTTGGGGCCGAAAACGTCGATCGTCAACCGGCCTCGTAGTTTGGTTGACCCTCTGAGATGTGATGCGTCGCGTGCCAATGGATCAAGCGATCGGGCCGAGGAGGGATCTGCTCGGCCGGATTCTTCTCACTTAGACTCTCGCGTCCATCCAGTTTAGATTAGCCGAATCGAGATGTAGAGATAGAAAGAGACTGAGTACGGCTTAGAGTAGCTTACCGAGGTGGTAGAGACAATAATTTGACACGGCTGATGAGCCGATTAGGAATTTTGTATTTGATTGAAGTGGGGTTACAAAGGGAATTGGTAGCCAATTACGGTTAATCTACTTCTAGAAAATAAAATAAAGTTATCTAGGAAAGCGGTAAATGCAGGTATTGAAAGGTATGAAAAAATAGAGGGGTGGTCGTCGCTTATGAGGTTGCAGGACCTCTTTCTCTTCGATGGTTCGGGTATTTATTAATTCCCGAACCATGCGTATAATCGCCGATTTGAATAATCGGCGTGATTTGGAGAGAGTTATCAAAAAATTCTTGACTATTTCATTTTGAAACAATTCTCCTTACTAGGATAGTAGTCGTTTCCCGTCTAAGTTCATCCCCTAATTATTGCGCCTAAGCGTGATCCGTGGTGCTTTTCAATGCTGGGCGCCGCTTGCCGTTTCCGGAATCAGTTACGAGATTCGCGTCTCAACTCTCGTATCTTTCCTTTCTAGAGCTCTCATTTTTCGGCCTGATCAGCCGAAGGCTGACTTTGACCCGCTATCACACCCCGGGTGTAAACCAGAACCCTGACCCGTCTACAGATCCGTACCCACTAAGTCTACCAGAGGCAAATAGGAAAGTAAAGTGGTAAGCTGGAATAATCTGCTGATAAGGAAAACTACCACTACAATGCCTCTAATGCAGTACTGAATAACAATGGCTGTATGCATGCATCAGTGAATAATATCTGTCAAATAAACCCAATCAGATGGACCCGTATAGAACCCGGTACTGCCTGCTATGCTGGCGAACTCAAGAACCTAGTAGCGAAATCGGCACACATTGCTCGAATCCCAATATAACCAACAGACCGGCACACAGCTCGGTCATAAGCCTACATTCGGAGTGGCACTCGAGGGGCGCGACCTACACGAGTAAAGTAATCATGTCTCACGAGTAAAGTAACCATGTCACAAATATCTCAATATAGCAGGACTGGATCACGACTATGCTCAAGTGGGAAAATCCATCCACTACAGAAAACTCAACCCCAATCTGATTCAAAGATCGACATCCGGTCAACAGCCCAATATCCGCGGTTGCCGCAATATCTCATAGGTCCCCAATCTGGTACAATAATCAATATCCGGTCAACCGCCTACTATCCGCGGTCGCCGCGACACCCCACAAGTCCAAAATCTGTACAACCTTTCCCAGACTCAAAGATCCCGACTACACTATCCCAAACCCCTGCTCGAACCCGAGCAACATGAATCATATATCTGAATACAAAGGAGAAAAAGAACAATCATGGTTTCTCCTAAGTCAAGTCCTAATATGATAGTGTAGCGATAAAAGATGGCCTATCTAAATGTCCATACAAGCATGCATCTGTCCTCATGAAAGATAAAAGAAAGTGTATCAAATAGTAACTCCACATAGGTATAATCAACATGCCAAAATCACTAACCAACTACACATGTCCATAATCCAAGATCCATAATAATAAATCATCAGAATAGTACCCGCACGTAGGATATATCATCTTGTCCCATCGAATAATCAATTTTCATGAAAGGGTAAGTGCTAACATGGCATGCTAATATATCACCACTATAGTATAACAATCCCACATAAATAGGTTGAGCATTAATCAGATTACTTTGATCATGAATGATATCCAATAGGGTGGCAAACTGATAATCAATAAATCAGGGGGTCTCTCTAATAGCCCTAGTGAGTAAATCATAGTAAGAGATAAACAACAACCACCCACCTGGAACGCGCAAATCCAAAACTCCCAAAGACTCCTCTCGGGTCAACGATAGCGTCCAAAATAAAGAGGAATGTCCACACAAAGGAGCACGAAATTAGCGGTGCATCGGGATGGTACAAGTGTCAAACCAAGCATAGTTTCTGACTGGGGCCAAAAGGAAAAATGCTCACCTTGAATGTGGTAAAAAGATCCAACTTTCATTTTCCCCGCGAAACACCAAATTCTGCGAGCAAACTACAACAAGAATCACACATGACGTAAATGGAGATCCCAAATACAGCGTTTGCTGTTTTGCAAAATAGCCCAAAAAAATAGGGATTTTCACCTATGTGCAGTCCTCCCAAAAATCCAGAAAAATCACGGCCACTATCTTCGCGAAGAGTAGATGTAAATCGAGTACTTATACGTCCCGTTTCGACACCCGTAGGCTGAGATATGGCAAGAACACTTCACCGCTGTCCAAAACATCACCGCAGAAAAAGGGGTCAAAAGGTGCCTCGAAAACCCTACCAAAAACTCGAAACGGAGCGAAGTGGTCAACATGGAAATCGAAGGCCTACCTCTCAAGAACACGCTGCTGCAAAAAGCGTCCAAAAATTCCTTCGGGGTAACACAGGTAAGCTCTCGGACTGAATAGCGACGGAAATGGCCACCGAAATGGAAATGTCGAAGCGCGCCGAGTCACCGAGATCGTCGATGTCGTGACCTCCTAAAATCCCGAAAATCCTTCGAGAGATGGAGGACAAAGAGATGAAGAACCTTGCTTAAGGTTGCTCTCGAAAAAAGGCTCAAAAAACTAGAGAACAGGAAGAGGGGAGGCCTATTTATAGGCACAGCCAAAAAAATCCAGAATTCGGATTTTGGGCCGACATTTCGGGCGCGCGAATATTTCGGGTGCCGAAAATGCGCCCAAGGAGCCCTTGCGACCAGCGCCTGAATTCGCCTGGGCGCGATGCGTGTCCCGAACACGGGACAGTGGGCACCCAGCCGCTCGGGAGCTGCCGCGTGTCCCACGTGGGGCAGCGGGGTGGGTGGCACCCGCCAATGGCAGGGCGGCACGTGGCTCCCACGTGCCTGGCGCCTACTGCCCCGCCCGCCATGCCAACCGGCCGCGCCCAGTCGCCGCCTGCCACCTCCGCAGACGTGCGTATGGTCGCCGCCTGCTCCCCCCGCTGCGTGGACAGCGCGTGCGTGAGCCAGCCAACCCGGGGCTGCCATGTGGCCCTGCCCCGGTCCACGCTTCACCGCGCGGTTCCGTGGACCGCGCCACGTGAGCCCGCCTATCTGAGGCTGCCACGTGTCCCCGCGCCCGGTCCACCGCACCCGTGCATCTTTCGTGGACCGCGTTGCGTGCGCCGGCCAATCCCCGGCTACCACGTGGCTCCGCCGCCGGTCCACGGCTTCCTCGTGCACCAAAATGCACCGAAATCTTCCGGGTGTCCGTTTTTGGCCGTCCGTACTCAGAAAAATACAATTAAATAGCTGTTTTTCAATGTTTTCCGCGTTGAATCCAAATTCGACCTCCGATTAGCCTGAAACCACTTCCAAATAATGGCGAGAGCAGCCGAAAGACAGGCTTGATTTGGAATCCTCACTGAGTCCGTATAACACGTCCATTTGACGTGTTGCGGGTCCGACACACCAATAATAGGTGTTTCCCACCGCGGATCATGGGGAAAAGCTATACGGGGTTCTTGGCCACTACACCCGCCTTCTTCGTCGTTTGACCTGGCGGTGTTGATGTCACTCCTAGATGAGGCGATAATCTTCTCGTCGGCTGCTTCTCCTACCGTCTGCCGTCTTCGGCCGATGGCATCTCTCGCGTGCCGCACTTTTACACGTCTGAGTTCTCACATCGGCTAGTGTTTTTAACCGATAGCATACGCCATGTGTCACTTTTTTGGGTGACGTCAAATTTTGGTTTCAACAACTCTTTTTTAAAATAATCTTGCCCACAGAACTGACATAGCCGCTACAAATACAAAGATTTATCTCTTCACACGGACAGAATCTCTCCTATATTTGCATGGCGTACCATCTTTTACAACAAGATAACCAACTAATCTCAACTCACACCAGCAATCAGTAATCACAATGCATATACACAAACAGCTAAACAATCCTTAGAGACATGATACTTGATATACTCTACAACGTCCTTATCGAAAATGATGCGAATGCACAGATCATCAAATATTACTATTGTTTGAAAATGTTTTCCATCCGAAAAATTTATTTTAAAATCTCAAAATACAATAAAAACCAAAATTTCTTTTTAAAATAGTTTTCCACATGAAAATGTAATCTTTTGAAAATCAGCTACCACGAGGGGTAGAAAATATTTTTGCCATAAAACAAGAACTAACATCATATCAATAACAATATCAATAACAAAAAAAAAATGATAAATGAATAAACAACTGCTAATGTAGAATTGAGGTACGAGTATAACCATACATCAACCGGAATGAATCATCCAAAAATACCCAATCACTCGTTATGTCGGTCTAAAGACCTCCGGCAATGCCACCTCGTGCTCACTCACCTCTGGACATGATCCCATGGCAAGGCACCAATGCTTGGGGCTCACGGGTTGGAAGTATGACCACTTTTTTGAAAAAGAACATCATTGTCGTGGCCAAACTGCTAGTGTACGCGAAATGCTTATTAGCTGTGATGATTGATGCAATATTCTCAATAGTCTACAATCGGCAAATAGTCAAGATCAAATCCACAAGGAACCACTGACCAAATTTGGTAACTCATATTGTCATAAATTTGCGCAAGATAAAACGCAGTGGAAATAAAATCATATAAAACTAGATTTCAAAATTTAATGAGATACGATCTAAAAAAACTACGTAAAATAGGATCCCCTTATGTATTTAAGATTAAAAAGAAAAAGAAGATCTAATCTTTACCTTTGGCAGGGATGTGAGGAACCGAATTTCCGCAAGAGGATTACTGTTGGATCAACAGAGCTTCTGCAGTGTGTTTGGCAGCTTCTGGGGGCCTGTACTGTGTGTTGGAGGTGTTTTTGCGCTAATTGGACACAAGTGGCGGACTTCGGGCTTAAATGGATCACGTGGGTGATCGGTTGACTCCGTCGGATCTTTAGAAGTGGTTTCGCGCGAAACGGATAATAAAATTGGGCTCAGCGCGAAGTTTGGACAAAAGAACACCTTTCCGGAAGACTTCGACAATTTTTAGAGTTAGAATTTGGCAAAATGGAGTGCGGATTTGGATTCAGCGCGCGAGAACGGTGAAAATGGACTACCTACTTGTATTTTTCGGAGCCCGGATGACGCGCACGGATTTCGAGGCATATGTGCACTGTTCCGGCGGCCGGCGGGCAGCGGCGGAGCGCGGCGGACGGGCTCAGGCAGGCGGCGGAGCAGCCGCGGGCAGCGCGCGGGCGCGGGCAGCGCGCGGGCAGGCGCGCGGTGCACGGGAGCGCGTTGGACACGTGGCGGCGTGCGGTAGGGTGTTTCAGTGGGCGCGGTTCACGAAGTGGCGCGGGGTGCACGGTGGACCGGGCGGGGCCACGTGGCGACCGTTGGTTGGTCGGTCCATGTGTGCCCGGTCCACAAAACGGGTGAGGCGGCCTCGGGATTCGCGCATGGCAGGGGGCGCAGGCGGCGGGCGCAGGCGGCACATGGGCGCGCTTTCCCGCGCGTGGGCGCTCCACGCGCCGACTTCCGCGCTGGCCACGCGGCATGCGTGGGTTGGTCCCTTTGGCTATATACTGTTTTGTGGCTACGTGGCAGTGTGTGGCTGATTCGGGCGTGTTTGGAGCCGCGCAGCAGATTCGGGCGCCCGAATCCCGTGTGGCGTCCGAATCCAGGGACTCATTTGGTATTTTGTGAATTGTTTTCCCGGCCTATATAAAGGCTGAGAACAACTTCAGAGAACTCTTTCCTTGTTCCTTTTCTCACAGTGCGACCTTCACAAGAGTTCCTCCTCTCCTAGAGATGGTTCCATCTGTAGATTCCCGGATTTTTTCATGGCACGCATCCCAAGGTTTTCATTTTTACGGCGCGGCGCGACGCTTGTTCATTTGTGGTCTCTTTCGTCACGGTTTGGGTACGAGGACTCCCCAGCTTACTCCGACCACCGTTTTCGTCGATTCTTGCGTCGTTGGCTTCACGACAGGTACGGCTACGATCTTCGTGATTTGAGTTTCCCTTCGTTTCGAGTTTATCTTGGAGTTTCCCGAGCTTTCTTTTTACCCTTTTTCTGGGGCGGAGTTTTGGACAGCACATCGGTGTTTCGGTGATATCTTCGCGCACAGGCATCGGATCGAGGCGTGCCATTAGGTGTTTTTCATCTACACAACGCAAGGAACAGCCTCAAATTTTCTGGGATTTTTCTGAATATTTCCTGAAGGTAAAAATTCCCTGTTTACAGGACTTTGTGCTACAAATTTTGAGACTGGTTTATTTCGGGGTGGTTCCCTTGTCGAATTTATATCTCACTGTAGGAAACTCGAATTTGAACATGCAGGTACTCGTTTCGACCGTCTCGTCGCGAGGATCGCGACGGTATTTTTTTGGGAATTTTCTGTGTATAGCTCATAGGTGAAAATGGCACAACTTTGGGACTGAATTCTGGGACAACGTGTATTTGGGTACTTGTCTGTTTAATTGTATGTTTTGGGGTAATTGTGAACAGTGATCGCAGCGGTTTATCTGTTTGGGCATTTAGCGTGAAAAGGGATATTGGACAGTGATGAGGACTTACAGCTAAGGATTGCGCGTGTCCAGGTGGGTGGTTGTTGTTTACCTCTATTTTGACATGCTCACTAGGATTATTAGAGTGATCTCCCAATGTTAGGATTATTGATTAACAAGTGGGGATGAAACTTATGCATGCTTGTTTGGACATATGGATTGCTATGTTAGCACTTAACCTTGCATGTGGAATTGAATATTTAATTGGGACTATATGATTTATCCTGTTAGTGGTATTACTTGAGGATAGGTGACATGCGTAGGTGGATACCGTTAATGATCAATGACTTAAATTATGTTTCCTTGAGAACGCTTGCATGCTTGTATGGACATCTAGATAGGCCATCTTTTATCGCTACACTTTCATGTTGGAACTTGACTTAGGAGAAACCATGTTTTCTTCTTTTCTCCTTTTGTTAGTCAGGTGGTTCATGTTGCTCGGGTTTGAGCAGGGGTTTGGGATAGTGTAGCCGGTGCCTGGATTGTGGATTATGGGTTTTGGCGGCGACCGCGGATATTGAGCGGTTGACCGGATGTCGGTTATAGGACATCGGTGATAGGGCATGATTATGGACTAGAGGGCTTTGTGGCAACCGCGGATTTTGGGCGGTTGACCGGAAGTCAGGGGTTGGAATTGATGTAGTCGGTAGAGTTGCGGCTACCGCGGATAGTAGGCGGTTGACCGGATATGTATTATTTTACTCGATTTTGGATTGGGGGTTATAGCGGCTACCGCGGATAGTAGGCGGTTGGCCGGATGTCGGATGTGGGACATGATTATGATTGTGGGTTATTCCGGCGACCGCGGATATTGGGCGGTTGACCGGAGGTCGGTTGTGAGACCTGGTCGTGGATTTTGGGGTATTGCGGCAATCGCGGATATTGGGCGATTGACCGGATGGTTACTTATGCATCAGATTGGGAATCAGTTTTCTTTTAGTGGAGGGGTGTGTTCCACTGGGGCTTTATAGTTGTGATCCAGTCCTGCTTTTGATACTTATCACACCGGCGCGGTTATTGCCCGGTGATGCTTTCCTCGTGTGGGTCGCTCCCCTCAAGTTCCCCTCCGGAGGTTGGGGCCAGACAGTTATTGATAGTTTTGCTATCACATCGGCGCGGCTTATTTGCCCGATGATGAGGGCGGCAGCAGGAGTTTTGCTATCACATCGGCGCGGCTTACTTGCCCGATGATGAGGGCGGTACAGATTGGGTTCATCTGGGACGGTTGGTTACTGTTGCATCGGTTATTCCAGTCTAGGACTGTATTTTAGAGGCATAGTAGTGGTAGTTTCCTTTCTTCAGCTGTCATTATTGCTTACCACACTTCTTTCCTTTTTGCCTCTGGTAGACCTAGTGGGTGTGTCAGAGTTTGAGGTTTTACCCACTAGGGGAGGCTACTGGTTTACTAGTAGTTCTCACCCTCATTCTTGTTTCCTCTTTTTCTTCTCTCTTGTTTTGCAGTGTCTTCTGCGGGTGCTGCTGGGCTTTCAACGGCGGGTCGAGGAGAGAGGACGGCTGAGTAGATAGATCTCGAGACAGGATGAGCGAGTTAGTTGGACTGTTGGTGTACCCATGTTTCCTCAGACGGTTGTACTTTTACTTTTGGGACTGGCTTTTGCCAGCAGGTTGTATTTATTTTTGGTGAGCTGGGAGAGACTGATGTATCATTTATATAGATGTATTGTATTTTATTTCCAGTTTCAGTCTGAGATGTATTAGTTTTAGTTCAGTTCTGTTTTTATTGCTCTTTTATTATTATCTCTTATATCTGAGCAGGTTTTGGCGCATCGTGTACGCGGGAAATACCGTGTGCACGGTGGATCTGTAGACGGGCCCGGGTTCCGGTTTACACCCGGGGCGTGACAGATTATGTCACGCCCCGGGTGTAAACCAGAACCCGGGCCCGTCCACAGATCCGCCGTGCACACGGAATTTTCCGTGTACACGAAGCGCTGATAACCTGCTCAGATATAAAACAAGTAATAAAGGAGCATAAAACAGAGCTAACTAAAACTAATACAACTCAGACAAATACTGGAAAGGAAAGTACAGTAAGCTCTCAAAAATATACAAGTGTCTCTCCCAGCTCACGAAATATATACAACCAGCTGGCCGCAGCCAGACCCAAAATAAAAGGAAAATACAACCGTCTGAGTGTACTGGGGATACATCAAAACTATCAAAAACTCGAACTCGGGGGCAGTGGCTATCTAGTCAGCGATCCTCTTACCTCGGTCCAGGGAAGAGGGTCCCGCAACTCCCGCAGAGAACTCTGCAAAACAAAGGGGAACAGAAAAGAGAAAACAGTGGGGGGTGAGAACTACTATAAAAACAGTAGCCTCCCCTAGTGGGTAGACCTCAAACTCAGACATGCCCACTAGGACTATCAGAGGCGAAGAAAAAAAGAAACAAAGGTGGTAAGCTACAAGTACTCTATTGATGCAAAGCTACCACTAACATGCCTCTACGATGTCTGCTAGAGAATGGCTAAAGGCAAGCACCAGAACGTAAGGACTGACTGACCAACACAATCAAAACACCAGTGAACACTGGTACTGCCTGCCCTGCTGTCAACCTCACAACTCAGTATCTCCCCTGTCCAAAATAGACCGGAACCCAACACGGTCTAGCCGGCACCCAACACGGCCTGACCGGCACCCAACACGGTCAAAATCCTACTCCGGAGTGGCACTCGAGGGGAGCGACCCCACACGAGCATAGTATCACAGTCACTAGTATCATCAGTACCATAAATAGCAGGACGGGGTCACGACCCAGATCCAAGTGGGAAAAAAAAACCCATCCACTAAAGGGAAACTCGATCCCCTACCTCCAATCCGATGCAAAAGTAATAATAATAATAATAATAATCCGGTCAACCGCCCACAGTCCGCGGTCGCCGCAACACCCAAACCTTGATCCCCGACTGTCCCAACTCTGAACATCTGACTACACAATCCCCTAAGACTAGACGACAGGAGAACGAATAAAAGCATGGTTTCTCCTAAGTCAATTCCAATATGTTTGTGTAGCAGAAAAAGATGGCTTAGCTAGATGACCATTCAAGCATGCAAAGTCCTTTATTTGCTATAATTACTCCAATTATTCAAACATATGCAACATTAAGTGTTTGGGTAATCCCGATGTACATGCGGTAAGATATATGATACTTAATACATTTTAGATGCACAATTTACTAGCAAATATCCCTTATACAACATTCATTCTAACCACATATCCAACCCTTCCCTTAACTTGTATTATGATGTGGCTATAGCATTCATTCCACTAATTAATTTGCATATCTAAACATGGAAACATCACTTACTAACTTGTAGCTTGCTAACAAGGCAAGTATTAACAAATGAACCATAATCTCATACAAGCATGCTAGATACATTCACATTTAATAACACATGATAGAAGCATTCTAATAGGCCTAGTGACATTCACAAGTAGGAGGTTCACAACATCACCCACCTCAAGCGCTATTCCAAATTTCCAAAGGCGAAGTCCAAGACCAGTCCAAACACACCACCAATCTGTACAAAATACCCCAAAGAACAAACATAAGCTATTTGTCACCAACTTCTCACAATCTGCCCCCTAAACCAGCAGTCCAGAGTTCACTAATTTTCACCTGCGAATAATGTCCAGAAAAATCCAAGGAAAATACTAGCGCGATCCTTGCGACGAGCCCGTCGAAACGAATACCTGCACGCCCAATTTGGAGTTTCCTACGCTGAGATAAAAATCCGACAAGGGGTACACCCCGTACCCAAACTGTACCAAATTCCTGTAACAATGAACCACAGAGAAAGAAGATTCTCACCCTCGAGTAAAATTCAGGAAATTCTGAGAAAAATCCAGGAGACTCCTTGCGACGCGTAGATGAAAATTGCCTCTTGAATCACCTCGTTCCGACGCCTGAGCGAAAAGATATGGCAAGAACACTGCGGTGCTGTCCCAAAAGTCCGCGAAGAAAAAGGGTCAAATGGGTGCTAAGAAAACTCCAAGATCAGCACGGAAATCGAGGAACCATAAAACACAGGAGTTGAAGCCCTACCTGTCGTGAGTTGAACGGCGCAAGAATCGGCGAATTCCGAGGTCGGGGTGGGTCGGAGGAGTCCAAACACTGAAAAGGGGCGAAGAGGATCGCCGGAGAACAAGCGTCGCGCCGCGCCGTAAAATGGTGAACCTCGGGAAGCGTGCCTCCAAAAATCTTCAAACTTCTCCAAAGGGTCGAGCACTGAGAGGGGAGGAACTTCTGTGAAGGAAGCCCAGTGAAAAGAGGTCCAAAAAGCCCAAAGAAAGAAAGGGGGAGGCTATTTATAGGCCCAGCCCAAAGCTTAGCGGGCCGGGTTTTCGGGCGCGGTTTCCGGGCGCACTGCGCCCGGAAACCGGGTTGTATGCATCCCGTCCGACGCGCCCGAATCCCTCTGGGACTGCCGCGTAGCCCCGAACAGGGGACAGCGGATCCCCGCGCCCGCGACACGCCGCGTGTCACCCACGCAGTCAGCGGGGTAGGTACGGCCGCCCAATCTCGAGGCGACACGTGTCGCACTCGAGTGCGGCCGACCGCCCCGCCTGCGCCACTGTGCGCGCACGTGCGCGCACAGTACCGAGGCGCCCTCCCCCGCGCACCCGTGGACCGCGCCCACGTGGACCGACGAATCCGGAGCCGCCACGTGCCATGCGCCCGGTCCACCGCAATCCCGCAAATCCCATGAGCCGTGCCGCGTGCGCCCGCCTACCAGAGCACGCCACGCGTCCACCCGCCGCGGTCCATGCACCGCCGCGCCACTCCGTGGACCCAGCTGCGTGAGCCGGCCAATAAGAGGCCGCCACGTGGCTCGGGCCGGTCCACGTGTCACTCCCATGCACCGAAAATCCCCCAAAACTTCCGGAAGCCCGCATTTGGTCATCCGGACTCCAAATTCAACAAGCAAATAGCCGTTTTCAAGCGTTTTTCCGCGCTGAATCCAAATCCAACCTCAGATTGGTCCAAAACCCTTTCTAAAATTCGGCAATCACAGCCGAAGGCCAAATCATCTATCCAAGTCTCACAAGGTCCATCTGTGGCATCCCTTCGATGCACCATGGCCAGACACCAACACTAGGTGTTCTACACAGTGGATTCACCGGAAAGTTGCATGGGAAAACCAGTACACTACATCCTCCCCTACAAGAAAAAGTTTCGTCCCCGAAACAAAAGTCATACCTCAGGTAGCGGCCTCAAACAAGTGGGGGTGAGCATCCATCATCGCTGACTCCAACTCCCAGGTAGCCTCGCGCTCATCATGACTGCTCCAGAGGACCTTCACATACGGGATGGCCCGACTGCGCAACTCCCTAACCTCACGATCCAAGATCCTCAACGGCCGCTCAACATAGCTCAGGTCCTCAGCAACCTCCAATGGGGTGAAATCGATGATATGAGACGGGTCATGAACATACCTCCTCAGTGTCGAAACATGAAAAACATTGTGAACACCCGAAAGCCTGGGAGGAAGCGCAAGCCTGTAGGCAACTGGCCCTAAGCGCTCCAACACCTCAAAAGGTCCAATATAACGAGGGCTCAGTTTCCCACGAATACCAAATCTCTGAATCCCCTTCGAAGGCGAGACTTTCAGAAAAACATGGTCACCCACCTGGAACTCTAAGTCTCGCCGTCGAGTATCAGCATAACTCCTCTGTCGACTCTGGGCGGTCTCGAGGTGTCGTCGTATCACTCTGATCTTTTCCTCTGCCTCTAACTGTAGATCAGGACCCAAAGTTTTCTTCTCACCCACGTCACTCCAATAAAGGGGTGACCGACACTTGCGTCCATACAACGCTTCAAACGGAGCCATCTGAATGCTCGCTTGATAGCTGTTGTTGTACGCAAACTCAACTAATCCCAAGTGTCGGTACCATCCTCCTCCAAAGTCCAGAATGCATGCTCTCAACATATCCTCGAGGGTCTGAATAGTGCGCTCTGACTGCCCATCGGTCTGTGGGTGGAATGCTGTACTGAATCGGAGCTGCGTCCCCAAGGCTGTCTGTAAACTCCTCCAGAAATGCGAGACAAACCTCGGGTCTCTATCTGATACGATGGAAACAGGTACTCCGTGTAATCTAACCACCTCAGCCAAGTACACCTGTGCGAGTCGCTCCATCGGCCAAGTCATTTGAACCGGCAGGAAAGTGAGCGGATTTGGTAAGCCTGTCCACGACTACCCAGATAGCATCCGCTCCCGTCTGTGCTCTCGGCAAACTAGTGACAAAATCCATCGTAACATGTTCCCATTTCCATTCAGGGATTGGGAGACTCTGCAACTTGCCAGCAGGTACACGATGCTCCGCCTTTACTTGCTGACAAGTTAGGCAGTGTGCTACAAATCTCCCAATGTCTCTTTTCATCCCATTCCACCAAAACTGTGCCTTAAGATCCCTATACATCTTAGTCCCACCAGGATGGATGGTATAAGGTGTATAGTGGGCCTCCCTCAAGATCTGCTCTCGAATCTCTGCGTCCATAGGCACACACACGCGGTCCCTGTACCGTAGTACTCCCGCAGCATCGACTGAGAAGTCCCCTATCAAACCAGTCTGCATCTGCTCTCGAATCCTCATCAGGTGGGGGTCCTCACTCTGTCTCTCCCGAATCCTGTCCAACAGAGTGGGCTGCACGACTAGAGACATAAGTCTAGCAGAGACCCCAGGGGACACAACCTCGAGCTCTAACCGCCTCATCTGCTTAAGTAATGGCGCCTGATCGGTGATCATCAAAGATAGACTCTGTACTGCTCTCCTGCTCAGGGCATCAGCAACCACGTTGGCCTTGCCGGGATGGTATAAGATGTCTACATCAAATCTTTCAACAATTCCAACCATCTGCGCTGCCTCAAGTTGAGCTCCTTCTGCGTGAACAGGTATTTCAAGCTCTTGTGGTCGGTATAAATCTCGCAGTGCTCCCCATACAGATAATGGCGCCACAACTTTAGTGCAAAAATCACCGCAGCTAGCTCCAAGTCGTGGGTAGGGTAATTCTTCTCATAATCCTTCAGTTGCCGGGAGGCAATAAGCGATTACCCTTCCCTCCTGCATCAGCACGCAACCAAGTCCACTGTGCGATGCGTCGCTGTATACCACGTATCCTTTCCCCATAACAGGGAGGGAAAGGACAGGAGCCGACATCAATCTGTTCTTTAATTCCTCAAAGCTCCTCTGACAATCCTCACTCCAAGTAAACTTAATCCCTTTTCGCGTCAAACGAGTGAGGGGCGTGAAAGTTTCGCAAAACCTCCACAAATCGACGGTAATATCCTGCTAAGCCCATAAAACTGCGAACCTCTGATACCGTCGTCGGTCGCGGCCAATCCCGGACTGCCTCGATCTTCGCCGGGTCTACTGCCACTCCAGCGGCTGAAATCACGTGGCCCAAAAAGACAACCTCCCGAAGCCAAAATTCACACTTAGATAACTTGGCATACAACTTCCTCTCTCTCAGAAGTTGTAGCACAATCCTCAGATGCTCCTCGTGCTCCGCATCGCTTCGGGAATAAACTAGGATGTCATCAATAAAAACAACGACGAACCGATCCAGGTATGGTCGAAAAATCCTGTTCATTAAATCCATAAAAGCTGCAGGGGCATTTGTCAGTCCAAAAGGCATGACGGTGAACTCATAATGCCCGTACCGCGACCTAAATGCCGTCTTCGGGATGTCCTCGGCCTTCACCTTCAGTTGGTGGTAACCAGACTGTAAGTCGATCTTGGAGAAGACACAAGTCCCTTGCAGCTGATCAAACAAGTCATCAATGCGCGGCAAAGGGTACTTGTTCTTGATGGTCGCTTTATTCAACTCCCGATAATCAACGCACAGTCGAAGCGAACCATCCTTCTTCTTCACAAATAGCACCGGCGCTCCCCAAGGCGATACACTCGGTCGCACAAAACCCTTATCCATTAAATCCTGGAGTTGCGCCTTTAATTCCCGCAGCTCAGCCGGTGCCATTCGGTAAGGAGCCTTAGAGATCGGCGCAGTTCCTGGGACCACGTCAATCAAAAAACTCGACCTCCCTATCCGGCGGCATACTAAACAGCTCTGGAGGGAACACATCCGGGAACTCGCGGGCAATCGGGATATCCGCGAGTCCCGGAGCCGCCGTAGGCTCCTTAACCACAGATGCCATAAAGGCTACGCATCCACTGCGCATCATCTGCTCGCACGAGAAGTCGAAACCATAGAGGCAAAGAAAGCACTCTGGCACCCCCTGAAAACGAACACCTCCTGGCCTGGCTCGCTAAAAGTAACAGACCTCGCGGCGCAATCAATCGTCGCGAAATAGCGAGCCAGCCAATCCATCCCCAGTACAATGTCAAAATCTCGCAGCTGACTAAGGACCATCAGGTCCGCTGGCAAAATCCAAGACTCAAGCTGTACCGGGCACGACCAGCAACACTCCTCTACATACAATATGTGACCGGGAAATCTGTACCTCTAAAACATGTGGCAACCGACCTAACTCTAGTCCATGCGATGATGCAAATGCTCTACTGATAATAGAATGTGATGCACCGGGTATCAAATAAAGTGCGAGCTCTAATGCCAAAAAGTAAAGTGATACCTGCCACCACGTGGTCGGCTGCCGCGGAGTCCCTACCTGAGCGGCGTAGACTCGCCCGCTCTGAGCTGGTGGTCGGTGGTCTGCAGGGTGGGAGGAAGGAGCCCTGCTCGCAGAAGCATAGGGCCGCTGAGCTGGCGGTCGCTGCTGAGATGAAGGAGAAACTGAGGCCGAAGAAGGCGCCACTGATGCCGAAAAAGGGCATGAAGATCGTATGTGCCCTGCCTGCCCGCAGCCATAACAACGCCCCCACCTCTGATCACAAGTGCGGGGAAATGCGGACCCCCGCAGAAGATACAACTGCCTGGAGCCCGAAACTGCCGTGACTGCTGCTGCTGCTGCCTGTGCGACTGCCGCTGAGATCCCTGCTGTCGCGACTGCGACCTCTGCTGCTGCGAGTGCTGCTGCTGTCGCTGGGGCTGCTGATGCTGTGGGGGCCTCTGGGATCCCCCAGGCCCTCGCCGCTCCGAACGCCCCGGCCGTAAACTGAGGCGGTGGCGGTCGGGGCGGCCTCCAGGAACTGGCCTGTCCCCCTCATCTGATGCTGGTCGCTTCTTCTCAGAACTCTGAGCGACCGGACCTCCGCGTCTAGAAACAACCTGATCTCCCCTCTCGACCCACTGGGCATGCTCCACTGCCTCTGATAAAGTCTGAAGCCTCTGGGCGTGTACCATGGTAAAGAGCTCGGGGCGCAAGCCTGTCTCAAACAGCTCCACCTGGTGCAGCCCATCCCTGGCAACGTAGGGCACGCAGTTGAGCAACTGCGTAAACTCCTGATAATAGTCCCACACGGGCGATCACCTTGCTGCAGGTTCTTCAAGTCATCTTCTATCTTTTCTTCACACTCGTGGAGAAGTAAGTGTCAAGGGTCATCCTCCTGAACTCTGACCAGGGTAGCTGCCGGGTGACCTGAAACTCTAGGGGCTCGACCCGACGCCACCAAGCATCTGCATCCCCCTCCAAACAGTGTACTGCCAAATGTGCTCTGAACCTCTGGTCGATGAAGAAGTCCCGAAACATCTTCTCCATCGACGCTAGCCATGATCCAATCTCCCACGGGTGAGTGCTCCGCCCCGAGAACTTAGGGGGTCCTCGCTTACAGAACTGCGTGAGTTTGTCAGAAAACTCCCCTCCTCTTGGGGTCAAAGGCCTGAACATCCCCTGGGCCCCGCTGCTCGACGACGGCGCTGTAGGGGCAAGTGGGAATAGTCGGGGTACAACAGGTGGTGCGGGGGCCTCAGCAGTAGTAGGGGGAGGTGCCGCAAACTGGGCCAATAACTGCTCAAACCTCTGCTCCTGTCGGCGGTGGCTCTCCGCCAACTGGGCCATCATGGCCCTCAGCTCACTGATCTCGGTAGGCCCGGACTGCTCCGGCTCCTCCGGGGGTATAGGAGTACCCCGAGTAGGAATCTGCCGCCTAGGAGGCATCCTGCTACAAAATCCACGGGTCAGTAAACCAAACCACTCTCGACCCAATCACGCGAAAGTCATGGGCATTCCCTATTTCTGTAACCTATGTTGTCTGCAGCCAACATAATAGTCCCCCAGAAATAGGCTATGCCATCCCTCTCCACTCACAGGAAGAGTTAACAACCAATTACCGACTTTCGCACAATATCACGTCACTCGCGCTCAGCCTTCCTAGGGTCTGCCAAAAGCCTAGGGTTTCCTAAGTCCCGTCTGACCTATCCCTAAGCTCTGATACCAACTAATCTGTCACGCCCCGGGTGTAAACCAGAACCCGGGCCCGTCCACAGATCCGCCGTGCACACGGAATTTTCCGTGTACACGAAGCGCTGATAACCTGCTCAGATATAAAACAAGTAATAAAGGAGCATAAAACAGAGCTAACTAAAACTAATACAACTCAGACAAATACTGGAAAGGAAAGTACAGTAAGCTCTCAAAAATATACAAGTGTCTCTCCCAGCTCACGAAATATATACAACCAGCTGGCCGCAGCCAGACCCAAAATAAAAGGAAAATACAACCGTCTGAGTGTACTGGGGATACATCAAAACTATCAAAAACTCGAACTCGGGGGCAGTGGCTATCTAGTCAGCGATCCTCTTACCTCGGTCCAGGGAAGAGGGTCCCGCAACTCCCGCAGAGAACTCTGCAAAACAAAGGGGAACAGAAAAGAGAAAACAGTGGGGGGTGAGAACTACTATAAAACAGTAGCCTCCCCTAGTGGGTAGACCTCAAACTCAGACATGCCCACTAGACTATCAGAGGCGAAGAAAAAAAGAAACAAAGGTGGTAAGCTACAAGTACACTATGATGCAAAGCTACCACTAACATGCCTCTACGATGTCTGCTAGAGAATGGCTAAAGGCAAGCACCAGAACGTAAGGACTGACAGACCAACACAATCAAAACACCAGTAAACACTGGTACTGCCTGCTGCTGTCAACCTCACAACTCAGTATCTCCCCTGTCCAAAATAGACCGGAACCCAACACGGTCTAGCCGGCACCCAACACGGCTGACCGGCACCCAACACGGTCAAAATCCTACTCCGGAGTGGCACTCGAGGGGAGCGACCCCACACGAGCATAGTATCACAGTCACTAGTATCATCAGTACATAAAATAGCAGGACGGGGTCACGACCCAGATCCAAGTGGGGAAAAAACCCATCCACTAAGGGAAACTCGATCCCCTACCTCCAATCCGATGCAAAAGTAATAATAATAATAATAATAATCCGGTCAACCGCCCACAGTCCGCGGTCGCCGCAACACCCAAACCTGATCCCCGACTGTCCCAACTCTGAACATCTGACTACACAATCCCCTAAGACTAGACGACAGGAGAACGAATAAAAGCATGGTTTCTCCTAAGTCAATTCCAATATGTTTGTGTAGCAGAAAAAGATGGCTTAGCTAGATGACCATTCAAGCATGCAAAGTCCTTTATTTGCTATAATTACTCCAATTATTCAAACATATGCAACATTAAGTGTTTGGGTAATCCCGATGTACATGCGGTAAGATATATGATACTTAATACATTTTAGATGCACAATTTACTAGCAAATATCCCTTATACAACATTCATTCTAACCACATATCCAACCCTTCCCTTAACTTGTATTATGATGTGGCTATAGCATTCATTCCACTAATTAATTTGCATATCTAAACATGGAAACATCACTTACTAAACTAGTTGCCTAACAAGGCAAGTATTAACAAATGAACCATAATCTCATACAAGCATGCTAGATACATTCACATTTATAAACATGATAGAAGCATTCTAATAGGCCTAGTGACATTCACAAGTAGGAGGTTCACAACATCACCCACCTCAAGCGCTATTCCAAATTCCAAAGGCGAAGTCCAAGACCAGTCCAAACACACCCACCAATCTGTACAAAATACCCCAAAGAACAAACATAAGCTATTTGTCACCAACTTCTCACAATCTGCCCCCTAAACCAGCAGTCCAGAGTTCACTAATTTTCACCTGCGAATAATGTCCAGAAAAATCCAAGGAAAATACTAGCGCGATCCTTGCGACGAGCCCGTCGAACGAATACCTGCACGCCCAATTTGGAGTTTCCTACGCTGAGATAAAAATCCGACAAGGGGTACACCCGTACCCAAACTGTACCAAATTCCTGTAACAATGAACCACAGAGAAAGAAGATTCTCACCCTCGAGTAAATTCAGGAAATTCTGAAAAAATCCAGGAGACTCCTTGCGACGCGTAGATGAAAATTGCCTCTTGAATCACCTCGTTCCGACGCCTGAGCGAAAAGATAGGGCAAGAACACTGCGGTGCTGTCCAAAAGTCCGCGAAGAAAAAGGGTCAAATGGGTGCTAAGAAAACTCCAAGATCAGCACGGAAATCGAGGAACATAAAACACAGAGTTGAAGCCCTACCTGTCGTGAGTTCAACGGCGCAAGAAGAATCGGCGAATTCGAGGTCGGGGTGGGTCGGAGGAGTCCAAACATGAAAAGGGGCGAAGAGGATCGCCGGAGAACAAGCGTCGCGCCGCGCCGTAAAATGGTGAACTCGGGAAGCGTGCCTCCAAAAATCTTCAAACTTCTCCAAAGGGTCGAGCACTGAGAGGGGAGGAACTTCTGTGAAGGAAGCCCAGTGAAAAGAGGTCCAAAAAGCCCAAGAAAGAAAGGGGAGGCTATTTATAGGCCCAGCCCAAAGCTTAGCGGGGCGGGGTTTTCGGGCGCGGTTCCGGGCGCACTGCGCCCGGAAACCGGGTTGTATGCATCCCGTCCGACGCGCCCGAATCCTCTGGGACCGCCACGTAGCCCCGAACAGGGGACAGCGGATCCCCGCGCCCGCGACACGCCCGCGTGTCACCCACGCAGTCAGCGGGGTAGGTACGGCCGCCCAATCTCGAGGCGACACGTGTCGCACTCGAGTGCGGCCGACCGCCCCGCCTGCGCCACTGTGCGCGCACGTGCGCGCACAGTACCGAGGCGCCTCCCCCCGCGCACACCGTGGACCGCGCCCACGTGGACCGACGAATCCGGAGCCGCCACGTGCCATGCGCCCGGTCCACAGCAATCCCGCAAATCCATGAGCCGTGCCGCGTGCGCCCGCCCCCTACAGAGCACGCCACGCGTCCACCGCCGCGGTCCATGCACCGCCGCGCCACTCCGTGGACCCAGCTGCGTGAGCCGGCCATAAGAGGCCGCCACGTGGCTCGGGCCGGTCCACGTGTCACTCCCATGCACCGAAAATCCCCCAAACTTCCGGAAGCCCGCATTTGGTCATCCGGACTCAAATTCAACAAGCAAATAGCCGTTCAAGCGTTTTTCCGCGCTGAATCCAAATCCAACCTCAGATTGGTCCAAAACCTTTCTAAAATTCGGCAATCACAGCCGAAGGCCAAATCATCTATCAAGTTCACAAGGGTCCATCTGTGGCATCCCTTCGATGCACCATGGGCCAGACACCAACACTAGGTGTTCTACACAGTGGATTCACGGAACGTTGCATGGGAAACCAGTACACTACAGATAGTGTACAGAGCGGTTAGGGTAGGTCAGTGGGCACTAGGAAACCTAGGCTTTTGGGCGAACCTAGGATGTTAGTGCGGAGAGACCACATGCCAGCGGGCCGCATGCTAGTGCAGCCGAATGGTGGGCGCCATTCTGCGGATACAGCGTGCGCCGCGCAGGCGCGGCTTACCCGGGCCAGGCTAAGGGACCCGCACGGCAGCGGAGGGTGTCGCGCGGGGCTAGTGCCCGCGCAACCGCGG
>CM055071.1:13980317-14127331 GCA_029204045.2 Tillandsia leiboldiana | reverse complement strand
AGAAAAAAAAAGAAACAAAGGTGGTAAGCTACAAGTACTCTATTGATGCAAAGCTAACATAACATGCCTCTACGATGTCTGCTAGAGAATGGCTAAAGGCAAGCACCAGAACGTAAGGACTGACTGACCAAACACAATCAAAACACCAGGGAACACTGGTACTGCCTGCCCTGCTGTCAACCTCACAACTCAGTATCTCCCCTGTCCAAAATAGACCGGAACCCAACACGGTCTAGCCGGCACCCAACACGGCCTGACCGGCACCCAACACGGTCAAAATCCTACTCCGGAGTGGCACTCGAGAGGGACCCCACCGACCCCACACGAGCATAGTATCACAGTCACTAGTATCATCAGTACCATAAATAGCAGGACGGGGTCACGACCCAGATCCAAGTGGGAAAAAAAAACCCATCCACTAAAGGGAAACTCGATCCCCTACCTCCAATCCGATGCAAAAGTAATAATAATAATAATAATAATCGGTCAACCGCCCACAGTCCGCGGTCGCCGCAACACCCAAACCTTGATCCCGACTGTCCAACTCTGAACATCTGACTACACAATCCCCTAAGACTAGACGACAGGAGAACGAATAAAAGCATGGTTTCTCCTAAGTCAATTCAATATGTTTGTGTAGCAGAAAAAGATGGCTTAGCTAGATGACCATTCAAGCATGCAAAGTCCTTTATTTGCTATAATTACTCCAATTATTCAAACATATGCAACATTAAGTGTTTGGGTAATCCCGGTACATGCGGTAAGATATATGATACTTAATACATTTTAGATGACAAATTTACTAGCAAATATCCCTATACAACATTCATTCTAACCACATATCCAACCCTTCCCTTAACTTGTATTATGATGTGGCTATAGCATTCATTCCACTAATTAATTTGCATATCTAAACATGAAACATCACTTACTAACTTGTAGCTTGCTAACAAGGCAAGTATTAAAAATGAACCATAATCTCATACAAGCATGCTAGATACATTCACATTTAATAATACATGATAGAAGCATTCTAATAGGCCTAGTGACATTCACAAGTAGGAGTTCACAACATCACCCACCTCAAGCGCTATTCCAAATTTCCAAAGGCGAAGTCCAAGACCAGTCCAAACACACCCCAATCTGTACAAAATACCCCAAAGAACAAACATAAGCTATTTGTCACCAACTTCTTCACAATCTGCCCCCTAAACCAGCAGTCCAGAGTTCACTAATTTTCACCTGCGAATAATGTCCAGAAAAATCCAAGGAAAATACTAGCGCGATCCTTGCGACGAGCCCGTCGAAACGAATACCTGCACGCCCAATTTGGAGTTTCCTACGCTGAGATAAAAATCCGACAAGGGGTACACCCCGTACCCAAACTGTACCAAATTCCTGTAACAATGAACCACAGAGAAAGAAGATTCTCACCCTCGAGTAAAATTCAGGAAATTCTGAGAAAAATCCAGGAGACTCCTTGCGACGCGTAGATGAAAATTGCCTCTTGAATCACCTCGTTCCGACGCCTGAGCGAAAAGATTTGGCAAGAACACTGCGGTGCTGTCCCAAAAGTCCGCGAAGAAAAAGGGTCAAATGGGTGCTAAGAAAACTCCAAGATCAGCACGGAAATCGAGGAACCATAAAACACAGGAGTTGAAGCCCTACCTGTCGTGGTTGAACGGCGCAAGAATCGGCGAATTCCGAGGTCGGGGTGGGTCGGAGGAGTCAAACACTGAAAAGGGGCGAAGAGGATCGCCGGAGAACAAGCGTCGCGCCGCGCCGTAAAATGGTGAACCTTGGGAAGCGTGCCTCAAAAAATCTTCAAACTTCTCCAAGGGTCGAGCACTGAGAGGGGAGGAACTTCTGTGAAGGGAAGCCCAGTGAAAAGAGGTCCAAAAAGCCCAAAGAAAGAAAGGGGGAGGCTATTTATAGGCCCAGCCCAAAGCTTAGCGGGCCGGGTTTTCGGGCGCGGTTTCCGGGCGCACTGCGCCCGGAAACCGGGTTGTATGCATCCCGTCCGATGCGCCCGAATCCCTCTGGGGACTGCCACGTAGCCCCGAACAGGGGACAGCGGATCCCCGCGCCCGCGACACGCCGCGTGTCACCCACGCAGTCAGCGGGGTAGGTACGGGCCGCCCAATCTCGAGGCGACACGTGTCGCACTCGAGTGCGGCCGACCGCCCCGCTGCGCCACTGTGCGCGCACGTGCGCGCACAGTACCGAGGCGCATCCCCCGCGCACCCGTGGACCGCGCCCACGTGGACCGACGAATCCGGAGCCGCCACGTGCCATGCGCCCGGTCCACCGCAATCCCGCAAATCCATGAGCCGTGCCGCGTGCGCCCGCCTACCAGAGCACGCCACGCGTCCACCCGCCACGGTCCATGCACCCGCCGCGCCACTCCGTGGACCCAGCTGCGTGAGCGGCCAATAAGTGGCCGCCACGTGGCTCGGGCCGGTCCACGTGTCACTCCCATGCACGAAAATCCCCCAAAACTTCCGGAAGCCCGCATTGGTCATCCGGACTCCAAATTCAACAAGCAAATAGCCGTTTTCAAGCGTTTTTTTCCGCGCTGAATCCAAATCCAACCTCAGATTGGTCCAAAACCCTTTCTAAAATTCAGCAATCACAGCCGAAGGCCAAATCATCTATCCAAGTCTCACAAGGTCCATCTGTGGCATCCCTTCGATGCACCATGGGCCGACACCAACACTAGGTGTTCTACACAGTGGATTCACCGGAAAGTTGCATGGGAAAACCAGTACACTACAGATTAGTGGTATCAGAGCTTAGGGATAGGTCAGTGGGGACTTAGGAAACCCTAGGCTTTGGGCGAACCCTGGATGTTAGTGTGTGAGAGACCCATGCCCGCGGCCGCGGCTAGTGCCGCGCGGGCGGGCGCCGCGCGGCTAACGCGTGCGCCGCGCGGCCGCGGCTAGCGCCGTGCCAGGCTAAGGCCCGCACGGTCGCGGAGGGTGTCGCGCGGGGCTAGTGCCCGCGCAACCGCGGCTTGCACTGCGTGGGGCTAGGGGCCCGTGCGGTCACGGCAAGTGCCGCGCGGGGCGAGTGCCCGCGCGGCCGTATGGCCCGCAACGCCGCGGGGGCGGCCGCGTCGCTCGTCGCGCGCGGGCGCCACCGCCGGGTCAAGTTGTCATTAGTGTTTTTGAGTATTTGGGCCGGTTTATCTACTGTTATATTTTTGATCTGACCGAGGCTCTTTTGGGGACTACTTCTAGGTTCGGGTTCGGCGTTGACAAAGAGCAAGGTTCGGTCTCTGGAGTGCAGATTACGCATAATCGAGGTGGGTACTTTTGGTTATTACTGGTGTAGAGTCGTTCCCGTATATTCGTTTTGATAAAGTAGATATGTTTGGTAATTGACTAACCCCATAGCATGTGAATCCCTTTTATTATGTTAATCAAAGCGGCTGCGGTCGCAAGATCGTTATACTATTCTGACTAAAGCGGCCGAGGTCGCAATACTGTTCTTACACTCATATTGCTTACACGCACACCGGCGGTTTGGCCACCGCAGAGGGTGTATTTTTCCGGAAAGATGGTAAGTTATTTTTACCCGTGTACCTGTCACGCCCTGGGTGTAAACCAGAACCGGGCCCGTCCACAGATCCGCCGTGCATACAGAATTTCCCGTGTACACGAAGCGCTGGTAACCTGCTCAGATATAAAAGATATAATAAAGGAGCATAAAACAGAGCTAAAATAAAACTACTACATCTCAGACTACAGCTGGAAAGTAAATGCATAATAAAAACTCTCAAAATATACAAGTGTCTCTCCCAGCTCACGAAATAAGTACAAACAGCTGGCAAAAGCCAGACCCAAAATAAACTACAACTGTCTGAGGAAAGAAAGGGGTACAACTGATACACGACTAAACTCGAAGTCGGGGTAGATGAGCTACCTAATCCGCTATCTGCTTGCCTCGCTCTGCCCGAGACGGCCCTTCAACTCCCGCAGAAGACTCTGCAAAACAAAGGGAGAAAAGAAGAGAGAGACAATGGGGGGTGAGAACTACTATATAAAACAGTAGCCTCCCTAGTGGGAAAACCTCAAACTCCGACGGCCCACTAGGACAACTAGAGACAAAAGGGAAAACAGTAGTAAGCTATAAAGGCTACTGATAAGGAAAGACTATCACTACTATGCCTATAAATGCAGTATCAAAAGATAACTGTATGCATGCAACTATAAGGCTAACCGCCCAAAGGAACCCAATCCAAGGGCCAGGAAGCACTGGCACTGCCTGCTCTGTCATCACTCACAACTCACCAACTCTGTCATCACTTACAACTCACCAACTGACCGGCCCATCACGGTCAAAAGTCTACTCCGGAGCGGCACTCGAGGGGAGCGACCCACACGAGCAAAGTATCTCAGTAACAAGTAACACAAGTATCTCTATATAGCAGGACTAGACCATGACTATGATCAAAGTGGGAAAATCCATCCACTAACGAAACCCCGATCCCCAATCTGGTGCAATAATACTCAATAAGTGGAAACTTCATCCACTAGAGAGATCTGATACCCAATCTGATGCATAAGTAAAATATCCGGTCAACCGCCCAATGTCTGCGGTCGCCGCAACAACCCACAAGTCCAAATCTGATAAAGTAATCAACATCTGGCTAACCGCCTACTGTCCGCGGTTACCACATTGTCCCACGATCCATAATCGAGTCTAATCTGACCCTGACTCGATGACCTCGACTACACTATCCCATACTCCTGCTCTAACTCGAGCAATAGCAACTGAATAGAAGGAGAACGACGAAACATGGTTTCTCCTAAGTCATGTCCCAATATATTGTGTAGCAGAAAAAATGGGCCTAGCTAGATGACCATACAAGCATGCAAAGTTCTTTACTTGATAAAACAATTACAAGTATTCTAACTTTTACAAACTAAGTGCATGGAACCTCCGTGTACATGATGCATAATACCTGATACCTGATACAATCTTGATACACTGATCGACTAACAATAAGCTTTTCACAAGAATAAAGAATTTCCCTAACACCTTGCTTTTCAAGATACAATCACTTCCAATATGTTGTTGCAAAGATAGGAACGCGCTAACAAATAATCTTTCCAAAATATGAACTCCTAACCACATGCCCAACCTTCCATTATACATACAACACGATATGGATTTAGCAAGTTCCAAGTGTTTAAACTACATATCTAAAGCAAGGGAACACACAACTTACTAACATTTAGTTCTCTAACCATACAAGTAGCAACGATGATCCGTGATCTCATTCAAGCATGCTAGGTCCACTTCACAATTCTAACAAGCAACATGATCAAGCAACACTCTAATATGCCTAGTGGGAAATCAAAAGTAGGAGGTTCACAACAACACCCACCTCGAGCGCTAAATCCTGGTCCCAAAAGTGATGTCCACGCCCTGTCCAAACAACCTCCACAAAACTGTACAACATTCCCCAAAAGAACATACAACAATTAATCACCACAATACATCACAAAATCTGTCCAAATTACAGCAGTCCACTAATCTGTAATTTTCACCTGCAAGATCTGCCTGAAAAATTCCAACAAAAATACTGTTGCGATCCTCGCGACGAACCCGTCGAAACGAGTACCTGCACGTTCAAATCCGAGTTTTCTACGCTGAGTTACAAATTCTGCAAGGGAAACACCCCAAACTAAACTGTCCAGAAATTCTGTGTCAAAGAACCACAGTAAAAGGAGACTTTAACCTTCGGAAAATATTCCAAAAATCCAGGGAAAAATCCAGGAGATTCCTTGCGAAGTTTAGATGGAAATTGCCTTTTGAATCGCCTCGATCCGACGTCTGTGCGAAAAGATACAGCTAGAACACCGCAGTGCTGTCCAAAAATCCGCGAAGAAAAAGGGGTCAAATGGAAGCT
The DNA here is from genome assembly GCA_029204045.2 of Tillandsia leiboldiana. Lineage (NCBI taxonomy): Eukaryota > Viridiplantae > Streptophyta > Magnoliopsida > Poales > Bromeliaceae > Tillandsia > Tillandsia leiboldiana. The sequence continues at coordinate 14,121,414 of CM055071.1, read as the reverse complement.
CGGGAAACTCCAAGGTCAGCACGGAAATCGAGGAAGCTCAAAACACAGAAGTTGAAGTCCTACCTGTCGAGAGTCCAACGGCACAATAATCGGCAAAAACGGAAGTCGGGGTGAGTCGGGGGAGCCCAAACACTGAGAAGGGGCGAAGCGGGTCGCCGGAGAACAAGCGTCGCGCCGCGCCGTAAAAACACAAACCTCGGGATGCGAGCCTCAAAATAATCTCCGGGATCCACCAAAATGTAGGGCACTGAGAGAGGGAGAAATCTTCTGAAGAGGCCACTGCGAAAAGGAGTCCAAAAAGCCCAAAAGAAATGCAAGGAAGCCTATTTATAGGCTCAGCCCAAACAGTGCGGGACGGACTTTCGGGCGCAAGATTCGGGCGCTCTGCGCCCGAAAGTCCGGTCGGACGGTTCCCATCCGACGCGCCCGAATTGCCCTGGTGCTGCCACGTGTCCCCGCAACAGGAAACAGCGGTGCAAGGCTCCCGCCGCGCGCCTCGCGTCCCTCACGGTCAACGGCGGTAGGTACGGCCCGCCAATGGCGGGCCGACACGTGGACCGCACTCACCCGCACTCGAGTGCGGCCGACAGCGCCGCCTGGCGCCTCTGCGCGCACGCGCCCGAGGCCCCCCCGTGCACTCCGTGGACCGCGCTTTCGTGAGCCTGCCAATGCCAGGCCGACACGTGTCCAAGCACCCGGTCCACCGAACCCGCACAACTCGATGGTCCGCGCCGCGTGCACCGGCCACTCCGGGCACGCCACGCGTCCCCCGCCCGCGGTCCATGCACCGCCGTGCCTCCCCGTGGACCGAGCTGCGTGAGCCGGCCAATTATAGGCCGCCACGTGGCTCCATGCCGGTCCACGGTCTCCCCCATGCACCAAAAATTCCCGAAAACTTCCGGAAGCCCCTTTTTGGTCATCCGAACTCCAAATTTAACAAGCAAATAGCCGTTTTCAAGCGTTTTTTCTGCGCTGAATCCAAATCCAACCTCAGATTGGCCCAAAACCTTTTCTAAAATTCGGCAAATACAACCGAAGGCCAAATCAGCTAACCAAGACACAAAGGGTCCATCTGTGGCATCCCTTTGATGCACCATGGGCCAGACACACCAATAATAGGTGTTCTAATCAGTGGATTCATCAGAAAAGGTGCATGGAATTCTGGACCACTACATCCTTCCCCACTAAAAGGAGTTTCGTCCTCGAAACAAGAAAAAAACAACAAACAGACATACCTCCACCGGTAGCCTCGAACAGGAAGGGGTAGATATCACTCATCACTAGCTCCAGCTCCCAAGTAGCCTCAGGCTCCTCGTGATTGCTCCACAAGATCTTCACAAATGGAATGGCCCGGTTGCGCAATTCCCTCACCTCACGAGCAAGAATTCGCAATGGGCGCTCCTCATAACCAAGATCCTCGCCGACCTCCAAAGAAGTGAAGTCAAACACGTGCGACGGGTCGGATAGAACGGGGACTGAGCTCCCCACGAACACCAATACTCCGGACTTCTTTCCAAGGCGGGACCTCCAAAAGACTTGATCACTCATTTGAAACTCTAGGTCTCGCCGCCGAGTATCGGCGTAGCTCTTCTGACAGCTCTGGGCTATCACAAGATGTCGGCGAGACTTTCTCCTCTACCTCCAACAGTAAATCCGGTCACAAAGTCCTCCTCTCACCCACGTCACTCCAATACAAGGGCGACCGACACTTGCGTCCATACGACGCCTCGAACGGATCCATCTGAATGCTCGCCTAATAGATGTTGTTGTACGCAAGCTCAACCCATGCTAAGTGCCGGTACCGCCCTTCTCTAAATCCATAACGCACGCTCTCAACATATCCTCGAGGGTCTGTATGGTGCGCTTAAACTATCCATCGGTCTGTGGGAGGAACGCTGTGCTAAATCAGGGCTGGGTCCCCAAGGCTGACCGTAGACTCCCCCACTAAAAGCGGTACAACTTCGGGTCCCAAACAGATAAAGTTGAGGCGGGTACACCACGCAACTTAACCTCCTCATCCCAAAAAAATCAAAGAGCAAAACGCTCCAGCAACCAAGTCATCTGTACAGGCAAGAAGTGTGCAGACTTGGTGAGTCTATCCCCGATGACCCGAATCGCTTCGGCTTCACCCTGAGCCCTAGGCAGTCCTGTAACGAAATCCATAGTGATGTGGCCGCACCCCCACTCGGGAATTGGAAGACTTCGCAACTTGCCAGCAAGAACCCGGTGCTCTACCTTTACTTGCTGACAAGTTAACAATGAGCCACAAATCTTCCAATGTTCCGCTTCATTCCGAACCACCAAAAGTGTGCCTTGAGGTCCTTATACATCCTGGTACCACCAGAGTGACTGGTAAAAGGTGTATAATTGGCCCCTCTCAACTCTGGTCTCTGTACCGTAGTACTCCCGAGCCATCCACTGCAAAACCCCCTATCTGATCTGCCTGAAGTCGTAATCTGATTCTCGTCAAGTGGGGGTCCTCACTCTGTGTCTCCCTAATCCTATCCAACAGAGTGGGTTGCAAGACCATAGACATGAGTCTAGCAGAGACCCCAGGGGACACCATCTCAATCTGTAGACGCCTCAACTACTCCACAAGTGGTGCCTACTGCGTGATCAACATGCTCAAACTCTGCACTGACCTCCTATCCAAAGCATCTGCTACGACATTGGCCTTGCCGGGATAATAAAGGATGCTCACATCATAGTCCTTTAGTAACTCCAACCACCGGCGTTGCCTCAAATTCAGCTCCTTTTGAGTAAACAAGTACTTCAAACTCTTATGATCAGTGTAAATCTCACAGTGCTCTCAGTAGAGGTAATGCCGCCACAACTTCAACGCGAACATCACAGCCGTAAGCTCCAAATCATGAGTAGGACAATTCTTCTCATAATTCTTTCATTGCCGTAAAGCATAAGCAATTACCCTACCATGCTACATCAAAACACATCCCAAACCGCTGGGAGAGGCGTCACTGCAAATCACGAATCCATCGCCCCTCACTGGCAATGCCAGAACTGGTGCCCAAATCCAAACCCCTCATCCGCTCCTCAAAGCTCAGCTGGAATAGTTCAATCCAAACGAACCTTATCCCCATTCTAGTCAAACTGATCAGGGGGGATTGAGCTTCGCAAAGCCCTCTACAGACCAACGATAATAACCCGCTAAACCCAAAAACTACGGACCTCAGTAACAGTTGTCGGTCTAGGCAAATCCCGAACAACATCAATCTTCGCCGGGTCAACTGCCACTTCTGCAGCTGATACCAAGTGGCCTAAAAGACAACCTCCCGAAGCCAAAATTTGCACTTTCTAAACTTGGCATACAGCTTCTTCTCTCGCAGAAGCTGCAGCACTAACCTCAAGTGCTCCTCATGCTCTATAACCCTCCGGGAGTAAATCAAAATGTCGTCAATGAGCACAACGACAAACTGGTCCAAGTACGGCTGAAATACCCGGTTCTTCAAATCCATAATTGTAGCAGGGGCATTAGTTAAACCAAAAATCATAACAGGGAACTCATAATGCCTGTACCGGGATCTAAAAGCCGTCTTGGGGATGTCCTCGGCCCTCACCCTCGGCAGGTGGTAACCTGATTGGAGATCAATCTTCAAGAACACTGACGCTCTATGTAATCCACACGCAATCGAAGCGACCCAACCTTCTTCTTCACAAATAACACCGGCGCTCTCTAAGGCGATACACCTGGTCTCACAAAACCTTTGTCCAATAAATCTTGAAGTTGCGCCTTTAACTCACGCAGCTCAGCCGGTGCCATTTGGTAAGGAGCCTTAGAGATTGGCGTAGTTCCTGGAACGACGTCAATCAAAAACTCGATCTCCCTATCCGGCGGCAAGCTAGTCAGCTCAGGTGAACGCATCTGGGAACTCGTGGACAATAGGGATATCCCCGGGTCCCGATGCCACCGTAGGCTCCTTAACCCCACAAGCCAAAAGGGCCACGCATCCACTGCGCGTCATCAGCCTCACACGGGAAGTCGAACTACCGAGGCGAAGAAAGCACTCAGGCACCCTCAACACAAACATCTCCCGGCCTGGCTCGCTAAAGGTCACCATTCTTGCGGCGCGATCAATTGCCACGAAGTAGCGAGCCAGCCAAACATCCCGAGTACTAAAACAAAATCTCACAGCTGATACAGGACCATCAGGTCCGCTGGCAAATCCAAGACTCGATCTGCATCGGGCAGAACCATTAACACTCCTCCACGTGCAAAGTGTAATCGGGAAACTGAACCTCTCATGCACGTGGTAAAAGCCCTACCTCTAACCCATGCAATGATGAAACAGATCTACTAAAAAGAATGCGATGCTCGTATAACAAATAAGACATGAATCCAAATGCCAGAAATAAATCATACCTGCTACTACACAGTCAGCCGTAGCAGAATCCCCCGCCTGTGCTAAGCCGCCCAGATCACTCAACATCGGTTGTCTCTCTCCAGAAGGGTGTGAAGGCGAAACTCGGTCTGCCTGGAGACCTGTCGGTGAAGCTCCCGGTCGTAGCTGGGAAGTGGCAGGAACAGATGCCGAAGTCGGTGCCGCTGATGTCGCAAAAGGGCATGAAACTCGTAAGTCCCCGGCCTGACCACAGCCAAAACAACGCCCCCACCTCTGATCACAAGTGCCGGGAAAGTGCTGACCCCCACAGAAGATACAACTGCCAGGGACCCCTAACTGTCGCGGCTGATGCTGCCTCTGCTGCCGCTGCCGTCTCTGTAGCCGTGACCGCGACCCCTGCTGGGATGCGGTAGGGGCCACTGCTGGAGAAGGTGCCGCTAGGGTCCGGAAGGGGCACGTAGCTCGGATGTGGCCTGGCTGCCCACATCAGAAGCATCGACCCTCCCTCAAGTCACAGGTATCAGATGGGTGCTGCCCTCTACAGAAAACACCACGGGCCAACGCCCGAGACTGTCGAGACTGCTGCTGCGGTGGCCTCTGAATCCTACCAGGTCCTCGTCGATCAAGACGCCCACGGCGAGGAGGCTGGGGCCGCGGGGGTCGTGATGGTCTCCCTGAACTGGCCTGTCCATCATCATCGGGGGCTGGGCGTTTCCTATCTGGACGTTGCTCTGAAGCCCCGACCCCCTCGCCAACCGCCAAGTCACCCTGCCGCGCCAGTAACTGCTCCAGGCGCTGGTCCTGACGGAAGCTCCTCGCCACTAACTGGGTCACCAAAGCCCGCAGTTCTCCCAACTCGGCGGATACCGCCCGCTCAGACCCCTCAGAAGGTGCGGGGGTACCCCAGGTAGGTGAACGACGACGCGGGGACATCCTGCCACAGTAAACCAAAAATCAGCAACAAAACCCCACAAGACCCAATCTAGCGAAAGTCAAAGACATCCCCCTATTTCTGCAACTTTATGTTGTCTGCAGCCAACATAATTGTTTAACAGAAACAGGGCATGTCGATCCCTCTTCACTCACTGGAAGAGTCAACAGACCAGAATCACCGACTTTCGTAAAATATCACGCCACTCACGCCCTAACATCCTAGGGTCTGCCAAAAGCCTAGGGTTTTTCTAAGTCCCAACTGACCTGTCACGACCCGGGGGTCGAAACTGCGACCCGGGCTCGCCAACAGATCCGCCACGTATGCGGAACCCCGCATAAGCGAAGCGTCCAACCTGCAAAGTACCATCTAACGACTAAACAGATATCAGAGCTGAAGAAAAACTGCTGTAATAAAAATCTAAATCACTGTACAGCTGAAAAAATAAAAGTACAATATCAATCTCCCAAAAATAATAATACAATAATCTGATCCACCGAAACTGTAATACAAGTAAAAGCCACCTATACAACATCTACCAATCCAAAAAGGGAGATAACTAAAATAATAAAATACAACTGAGTACAGTGAAACCCACAATCCGGGTTGGTACAACTATCCCACTGTAGGAATCAACACTGGTAGGGATCTATCTCGCGACTCCCTCGCCTCGGACCGTCAACCGAAGATCCGCAACTCCCGCAGCAGACACTGCAAAACAAAGGGAGGAAAGGGGAAAAACAACAATGGGGGTGAGAACCACTAGTAAAACCAGTAGCCTCCCCCTGTGGGTAAAGCCTCAAACCCCGACGTACCCACAAGTCTACCAGAGGCAAGAAAAAGAATAAGAGAGGTGGTAAGCTATAAACAGAACTACTGATAAAAGAGAGCTACCACTAAAATGCCTCTAAAATGCCCAGCTAAAAGAATAGCTAAAAGTATGCCTGAGAAAGTCAAAGCCTGCCTGACCAAACCCAATCAATACACCAGTAAACACTGGTACTGCCTGCTCTGTCATCAATCTCATGAACTCAGTGTCTCCACTGTCCAAATGACCGGAACCCAAATCCCCATAAACCTGACTACACTATCCCAAACTCCCTGCTCGCACCCGAGACACAAATACCCAGAGTCTAAAATGAAAAGGAGAAAAGTATAAAGCATGGTTTCTCCTAAGTCAAGTCCAACATGATAGTGTAGCAGAAAAAGGTGGCCTATCTAGATGACCATACAAGCATGAAGATGTCCCAAGATGATGTAAAGTAAACAGGTGTCGATGTGCTTACATTTATTAGAGCATGCTATCCAAATTACATAATCAATCTCATAAAAGGATTGGACGTTAACATAGCATACATCAAGTCTACACAAGTATGCACCTTTCACATTTGGAAATAAAGTGAGAATAGTATCCAACATGCCTTGCACCAAACATGAATCAGGAGATAAATGACAATCATTACTTTCATAAAGAGTGAATCTCACATAGATAGATCAAGATTAATGTAGTCAGTTATTCTCACACAAACCACTAACCACCCTCAAATGAAACATCCATTCACATATAGACTTGCCAAAGATCATTTAACATTACTTGAATATGGTCATTCAATCCACTATCACCAATGAATAGACTAAGGTTCAACAACTTTTATTGTTCTCACATAGGATGCACATAGAATCCACCAACAACATTTATTTCCACATAGGCTAAATCGCCGACCATTCACAATACACAATCTCACGCAAAATAGTCTAAGGATCAACCATTATGGTAAATATCACAAGATGTAGAAGGAAAATCTACCGGGTCAATTATTCTCACGTAGATAAGTCAAGAATCATTTAATAAGATCACCCTCACTTACCTTGGATAGCCATTCACACCTAGGCCATATGACATTCACATAAAGTCATAACAATCCCTTCCTACATAGCAACCATATCCTTCACATAAATCAACTAAAATCTTTTACATATAACTATCACCATCATTCACCATAATTAGGTTAACCATTCATCACAAAGTGTAGGCTAAAGATTAATTTCCCAATTACCCTCACATAACATAGGTTAAAGGATGATCACTTATAATCAACTTCATATGAGATAATACAACATCAATCAAACTATTCATTCACTCATGTATACACTGAGAATCAATTAACTTAATCTAAACATGGATATCCAAGCATATTATACCGAGGAGAAGAGAACATCAACCACAATGCCATGAGGGAAACCAATAGCCCGAGTGGGTAAATCGATGTTTTCGGCAAAGCACAACCACCCACCTGAAACTTGACGATCCGCTGCCCGCTGTAGCTGAAATTTGGTGCGAGTAATCCTTATCCTCCCAGGAGACCGATGCAGCGAAAATCATCCAAATCCGCCTCACGGATTGGGCGCAATCACTGAAACAATACACACTGCGCACTCAAAATCCAGAATTTCAGCAAGTGCAACAAGATTAAATAAAAGGTATGTGCAACCTCAAATACCTCAAGATGAAGTCTCCAACAGTAAAACAAAGATCTCCTCTTTCATACAAATGTCTTCAAGTCCCCAAAAATCCACCATTAATTTCCCTTAACATTCAAACGAAGCAAAATTCACAATGTTGCCCAAAAACTGTTAACATAAACTTGCTAGCATTTCCAAGCTTAATTAGAGGCTTTTCCAAAGGAATTTATCCACAGATCGCAAAAGAGAATTTGCTCACCTTGAAGTTAAGAAGAAGTCCCAACTTAAATTTATGAAAAAGACCTTGTATCCAGAAAGTTATCTGCATTCCAAGGAGCATTGCTCAAATCCAAATTAAAACAGGGACTGCAGTAATCCATAAAATAGCACTTGAAAAGATCATTAATTTTACCTAACCAAACGTACTCCAAATCCTACAAGAGAGGTACCATTGGATTCCCTGTCAAGAGTAGATACAAATTGAGTTAAAGAACTCAAATTTTCATGCCCGGATGAAGGAGAAAACCCATAAATACTTTGAACTATCCACCAAGTTCCATCTGTACACGAATGCAGCAAGGTGCTCCAAAGATCATGCATAAACCCTAATAAAAACTCAGATCTGGGGAAAATGGTACATACCAATATTGTAGAACTTCGAGTTCTGGAAATGTCCCCACAAAAATCATCCAAATATTCCCATCCAACTGCCCATAAAGGCCAAAACACTGAGAACTATTCAGGATTCCAGACTGAAATGAAGGGTTCCAAAGATGGCCTTAAAACTCTGTCAAAACATGAGATCTGAGGGGAGAGTTGAATACAAATATTGTAGCCTTACCTCTTGTGAGAATGTAGAACCAAATATTAGCTCAAAATTCCAAGAAATGAGTCCTGGCGAATTTTCGCACTGAAATGCGACGGGAAGGTCCACCAATCAGCAACAATGGTGGTACTTGCCTCATGGAGAAGATGATGGTGATGAAGCCCCTTTTGTCCATCTCTTTGCTGATGAAGATGAAGGAGGTGATGAAGATGCTCTGCCTGTGAAGTCCTCCAAAAAAACCCAAGCTCAAAGGAGGAGGAAGGAGGAAGAATAAGAAGAAGAAGAGAAGAAGAAGAAGAGAAGTGAATAAATCCCCTCTCTCTCCCTCTCTCTCTCTCCCTCGGACAGTCAACAGGGGGGGGACCCGGACACGTGGCGGCCATCCGGGCCGCCACGTCGCCCGGTTGGGCCGCCCGGATCAAGCCACGCGGCTTGATCCGGGTGGCCACGGCGCTGCCCAGTGGGCGCGCGCCGCGTGTCCCCACGCGGGGACCGCACTGCGGCGCCCACGTGCGCGCGGTGGCGGGCCAATTGCGGCCCGCCACGCGTCCCGCTGGCGCGCCCCATGGGCCGGGTGTCCTACGCCGGCCCAATGGGGTGCCGACACGTGGCACCCCGGTCCACAGCCCGCCACGCACCCGAAGTATCCCTGAAACTTCCGGTTGCCCGTTTTCCCTCGTCTGGACTCCGAAAAAAACAACCAAGCAGCCGATTTCCAACATTTTTCCGCGCTGAATCCAAATACGAAGTCCGTTTTGCAAGAATCCATTTTTAAAAATTTATGGGGGCATCCGAACACACCAACTCGATCTATTTTTCGCGCTGAGTCCGGTTTTGAAGTCCGATTTGCGCGCAAAGCCTCCACACTCAACAAAAGGCTTCCAGAAGCTGCCAAACAAACAGTAATCCTTACGTGGGAATTTTGGGTCCTCACATCACCTATCCCTAAGCTCTGATACCAAACTAATCTGTCACGCCCCGGGTGTAAACCAGAACCCGGGCCCGTCCACAGATCCGCCGTGCACACAGAATTTCCCGTGTACACGAAGCGCTGGTAACCTGCTCAGATATAAAAGATATAATAAAGGAGCATAAAACAGAGCTAAAATAAAACTACTACATCTCAGACTACAGCTGGAAAATAAAAGCATAATAAAAACTCTCAAAATATACAAGTGTTTCTCCCAGCTCACAAAATAAGTACAAACAGCTGGCAAAAGCCAGACCCAAAATAAACTACAACTGTCTGAGGAAAGAAAGGGGTACAACTGATACACGACTAAACTCGAAGTCGGGGGTAGATGAGCTACCTAATCCGCTATCTGCTTTCCTCGCTCTGCCCGAGACGGCCCTGCAACTCCCGCAGAAGACTCTGCAAAACAAAGGGAGAAAAGAAGAGAGAGACAATGGGGGGTGAGAACTACTATATAAAACAGTAGCCTCCCCTAGTGGGAAAACCTCAAACTCCGACGGCCCACTAGGACAACTAGAGACAAAAGGGAAAACAGTAGTAAGCTATAAAGGCTACTGATAAGGAAAGACTATCACTACTATGCCTCTAAATGCAGTATCAAAAGATAACTGTATGCATGCAACTATAAGGCTAACCGCCCAAAGGAACCCAATCCAAGGGCCAGGAAGCACTGGCACTGCCTGCTCTGTCATCACTCACAACTCACCAACTCTGTCATCACTCACAACTCACCAACTGACCAGCCCATCACGGTCAAAAGCCTACTCCGGAGCGGCACTCGAGGGGAGCGACCCACACGAGCAAAGTATCTCAGTAACAAGTAACACAAGTATCTCTATATAGCAGGACTAGATCATGACTATGATCAAAGTGGGAAAATCCATCCACTAACGAAACCCCGATCCCCAATCTGGTGCAATAATACTCAATAAGTGGAAACTTCATCCACTAGAGTGATCTGATATCCAATATGATGCATAAGTAAAATATCTGGTCAACCGCCCAATGTCCGCGGTCGCCGCAACAACCCACAAGTCCAAATCTGATAAAGTAATCAACATCTGGCTAACCGCCTACTGTCCGCGGTTACCACATTGTCCCACGATCCATAATCGAGTCTAATCTGACCCTGACTCGATGACATCGACTACACTATCCCATACTCCTGCTCTAACTCGAGCAATATGCAACTGAATAGAAAGGAGAACGACTAAACATGGTTTCTCCTAAGTCATGTCCCAATATATTGTGTAGCAGAAAAAGGGGCCTAGCTAGATGACCATACAAGCATGCAAAGTTCTTTACTTGATAAAACAATTACAAGTATTCTAACTTTTACAAAACTAAGTGCATGGAACCTCCGATGTACATGATGCATAATACATGATACATGATACAATCTTGATACATGATCGACTAACAATAAGCTTTTCACAAGAATAAAGAATTTCCCTAACACATTGCTTTTCAAGATACAATCACTTCCAATATGTTGTTGCAAAGATAGGAACACGCTAACAAATAATCTTTCCAAAATATGAACTCTAACCACATGCCCAAACCTTCCATTATACATACAACACGATATGGATTTAGCAAGATTCCAAGTGTTTAAACTACATATCTAAAGCAAGGGAACACAACTTACTAACACTTAGTTCTCTAACCATACAAGTAGTAACGATGAATCCGTGATCTCATTCAAGCATGCTAGGTCCACTTCACAATTCTAACAAGCAACATGACCAAGCAACACTCTAATATGCCTAGTGGGAAATCAAAAGTAGGAGGTTCACAACAACACCCACCTCGAGCGCTAAATCCTGGTCCCAAAAGTGATGTCCACGCCCTGTCCAAACAACCTCCACAAAACTGTACAACATTCCCCAAAAGAACATACAACAATTAATCACACAATACATCACAAAATCTGTCCCAAATTACAGCAGCCCACTAATCTGTAATTTTCACCTGCAATATCTGCCCGAAAAATTCCAACAAAAATACTGTCGCGATCCTCGCGACGAACCCGTCGAAACGAGTACCTGCACGTTCAAATCCAAGTTTTCTAAGCTAAGTTACAAATTCTGCAAAGGAAACACCCCAAACTAAACTGTCCAGAAATTCTGTGTCTAAGAACCACAGCAAAAGGAGACTTTCACCTTCGGAAAATATTCCAAAAATCCAGGGAAAAATCCAGGAGATTCCTTGCGAAGTGTAGATGGAAATTGCCTATTGAATCGCCTCGATCCGACGTCTGTACGAAAAGATACAGCTAGAACACAGCAGTGCTGTCCGAAAATCCGCGAAGAAAAAGGGGTCAAATGGAAGCTAGGGAAACTCCAAGGTCAGCACGGAAATCGAGGAAGCTCAAAGCACAGAAGTTGAAGTCCTACCTGTCGAGAGTCCAACGGCGCAAGAATCGACAAAAACGGAAGTCGAGGTGAGTCGGGGGAGGCCAAACACTGAGAAGGGGCGAAGCGGGTCGCCGGAGAACAAGCGCCACGCTGCGCCGTAAAAACGCAAACCTCGGGATGCGTGCCTCCAAAAAATCTCCGGGATCCACCAAAATGTAGGGCACTGAGAGAGGGAGAAATCTTCTGAAGAGGCCACTGCGAAAAGGAGTCCAAAAAGCCCAAAAAAATGCAAGGAAGCCTATTTATAGGCTCAGCCCAAAACAGTGCGGGATGGACTTTCGGGCGCAAGATTCGGGCGCACTGCGCCCGAAAGTCCGGTCGGACGGTTCCCATCCGACGCGCCCGAATTGCCCTGGTGCTGCCACGTGTCCCCGCAACAGGAAACAGCGGTGCAAGGCTCCCGCCGCGCGCCACGCGTCCCTCACGGTCAACGGCGGTAGGTACGACCCGCCAATGGCGGGCCGACACGTGGACCGCACTCACCCGCACTCGAGTGCGGCCGACAGCGCCGCCTGGCGCCTCTGCATGCACGCGCCCCGAGGCACCCCCCCGTGCACTCCGTGGACCGCGCTTTTGTGAGCCTGCCAATGCCAGGCCGACACGTGTCCAAGCACCCGGTCCACCGAACCCGCACAACTCGATGGTCCGCGCCGCGTGCACCGGCCACTCCGGGCACGCCACGCGTCCCCCGCCCGCGGTCCATGCACCGCCGTGCCTCCCCGTGGACCGAGCTCCTTGAGACGGCCAATGATAGGCCGCCACGTGGCTCCATGCCGTTTCACGGTCTCCCCCATGCACCGAAAATTCCCGAAAACTTCCGAAAGCCCGTTTTTGGTCATCCGAACTCCAAATTTAACAAGCAAATAGCCGTTTTCAAGCGTTTTTCCGCGCTGAATCCAAATCCAACCTCAGATTGGCCCAAAACCTTTTCTAAAATTCGGCAAATACAACCGAAGGCCAAATTAGCTTACCAAGACACAAAGGGTCCATCTGTGGCATCCCTTTGATGCACCATGGGCCAGACACACCAACAATAGGTGTTCTAATCAGTGGATTCATCAGAAAAGGTGCATGGAATTCTGGACCACTACAGTACCCCACAAGGGGAGGTTAGTAGGGACCCCTCAAGGAGAGGCGACTGCTACTTGGGCAGTGGAGGGGTCGGAGGCACCAAGAAGATGAGTACGGTATTGGGGTTGGGGCCCAAAATATTCTGAAAGCTGGGGTAGGTGCCCAGTGTGACTTTCGAAAGGGATTTAGCGATACATGAGGGGGGGGGGAAAGTAAATGCTCCAGTGATGCGGTGTGTCCTTTCTGTTATTGCGTTACTTACATGTTTTCTACTTTATCAGTCACTGACAACCCACACTGTGACAGGTCCGAGTAGGGGTGCAATTCGGGACGACGGTGAGGCATCAGTTAGAGGACCCTATCCATGAGGGCTAGTAAACGATACGTTCTTTTCTTTTCTTTGGTTATTTCCTTATACTGTGGTTAGTTAAATTGTGATTCATTTGTGTGGTTTCTGATGGATGTTGGAATGAGGATTTTCTTGTCTATAATTGGTGAATGTTAGGATGTGTAATTGCGGCTTGTTTTCAAATGCAAACATGGTTTCAAAAGTGTTTTCAAAGCAGGTGTCGTGTGGGCACCGATTTTAAAACCCGTGGATTTATCCTTTCAAGTTAATGGCCGCTCAAATAGTTTGCGAAAATGTTTTGGAAAAACTAGGTGTCGAGTGGGCACCGATTTTCAAACCCATGGGTTTATGCTATAGTCTATATGTGATAGCGGTGACGGTATGATTTATTGTATTCTCTCCTCTTTGTCTGTTATGGTTGGAATGGTTAAAGTATTTGTCTTGTTGGTAACGCCGTGCATATACAACGGAGACTCCGCCCGTTTGGGGAGTGTATTTGTATATGCTGCGGGTCTGATACGCGCCGGAGGCGAGGCCATTTAAATTCAAGAAAAAAAAATGGGTACGTTTTTCGCACTTTTAAAACCTCCGGGGCGTGACAGATTATATGGTATCAGAGAAAACGACTTTAACTACTGTGGCCAGTGACCAACATCCATAGAATGTATTATCACGAGTGACTAACCAAGTTGATAACCAAAGTATAGGTGTGTCACGTACGAGCGTGAGCGCGGGGAAATAAGGGATAGAGTCCCAGGGTTAGTAGGTCAAGGTGCTAGACCGATCGATTTATGATTAATGATATTTTCTTTGCTCAAAGTGGAGAATGGCTCGTACAAGATCATCGACTGAAAATGCAGGAGCCGACAATACGGCTCCAGCAGCCGCGGAGAATGAGCTAATCCACCAACAGTTACGTGAGATGGCCGGACAACTGTCAACCCTCAAAGAGCACGTGCGTCAACTGACGCAGCAGCAACAGGCCGTGCCTGGGGAGAGCGCCCGGGTCCCGCCACCTGAAGCAAGCGTGCCCACGGTAGGACCATCTGGAACGCATGAAGAAACAACGGCCGCTCCTCCCCAGACAGTGACCACCGGGGTGTCGATGGACCAACCGATAGCGCCATCGGTTGTACCCAGCCCAACGGCTTTGGGACCCGTTACGGGCGAAGCCTCCACCCAACGGACGGAACGGGACAGGGTGAGAGCGAACCTGGCCGAGTTCAAGAAACACGACCCGCCCGTATTCGAGGGTGAGACGACCGACCCCTGGGTCGTGGAGAAGTGGGTGGACACGATGGAAAAGCTATTCGAGGATTTGATGATGGAGGAACATGAAAGAGTTCCCCTAGCGGTTCATTGTCTTGAGGGAAATGCCCGGATGTGGTGGAACGGTGCGCCTGGACTCCACGAAGGGCGACGCCTTACCGACATGGACCGAGTTCAGGGAGAAGCTGTTCGGAACATTTTTCTCCAACAGTGTGAAACAACAGATGGAGGACGACCTAAAGCATATTCGGCAGGGGAACAGATCCGTCATGGAGTATCAACGAGAGTTCATGAGGTTGGCTAATTGCGTCCCCTTTGTCATAAGGGATGAAGCACATAAAGTCCGCCTCTTCGTTGACGGATTACGAAACAACATCTTCGAGGTGGTGCAAGCAGCGGACCTTCACACATTCCAGAAGGTGGTGGATAGGGCCACCATTGTGGAGCGCGGATTCGCAGTGACGCGCGCCCGGCGAGAGGACATGGATTTCAACAGAGACAAGAAGCGACCGCAGTCCTTCACAGGAGGGGGACCAACTAGCGGGAGTCGGCCCCCTAAACACCCGAAGTCGCGCCACGGGGCTAGGAGCGCGCCGGCAGGCAGTCAAAGGCCAGGGGACAGACCCTATGTTATCTGCAATGGAGCCCACAAAGTTACAGAGTGCGCGAAGAGGCACGACCACTGCTTCCGTTGCGGCAAGCAGGGCCACTTTCGTTTCAACTGCCCCACCAACCCGGGAACAGCCTCATTCGCAGCCTCCACCCCACCACCACAACAGTCAGGGAGGGGAAGGAACCCCTCGGGACCCACAGCACGCCCTCCGCCCACCCGACAGAAGGGGGAGACGTGTCCGCAATCAGGAGGGAGGATCTACTCGATGACCCACCAAGGGGCAGACCCACCGGAGGACGTAGTGGCAGGTACTACTCTAATCTCAGACTCTCGAGCTAGAACATTATTTGACACTAGGGCATCACACTCCTTTGTATCTAGTACTTTTGCCCACACTCATGACTTGAAAATGAAACCCCTATGCCATTCCCTCACCGTCCGGACTCCTGGGGGCCTATCGAGGCTGTCAACTATGTGCCTTTCTGCCCAATAAGGTTGGCACGGTTAGACTGCCCCGGAGACCTGGTAGTCATTCCAATGAAGGAATTTGACATAGTTCTGGGAATGGATTGGCTCACCAACTACCAGGCGGAGATCGATTGCGACAAACGTCAAGTACGATTGCGGGAACCGAGATTCCCGAAAAACGTATACCTCGCGTGTAAGAGTACCTTCTTTTCGACCGTGATCTCCGCAACCCGGGCAAGGAGAATGATGGAGAGTGGATGCGTGGCGTACTTAGCCTCAGTGGATCTGGCAACCCGACCCACCTCCTCACTGTCCGACATCGCAGTTGTAAGGGATTTCCCGGATGTTTTTCCTTTCGAACTTCGGGGGATGCCACCTGGACGCGAGGTTGACTTCTCAATCGAGCTAATCCCGGGGACAAAACCCATCACAAAGGTGCCATACAGAATGGCCTTTGCCGAACTAAAGGAATTGAAGGCGCAACTTGAGGACCTCCTGGACAAGGGGTTCATCCGACCGAGTGTGTCACCATAGGGAGCGCCTGTGCTCTTTGTAAGGAAGAAGGACGGGAGTTTGCGTTTATGCATAGACTACCGGAAAATAAACAAGGTCACAGTGAAGAACAAATACCCATTGCCACGTATTGATGACCTGTTTGATCAACTCCAAGGGGCAACAGTATTCTCAAAGATCGACCTCCAGTCGGGCTATCACCAACTCAGAATCAGAGATGAGGATATACCGAAGACGGCGTTCCGAACTCGCTATGGCCATTACGAGTTCACGGTGATGCCGTTTGGGCTTACCAATGCCCCAGCGGTGTTTATGGACATGATGAACCGGATTTTCAAACCATTCCTGAATCAATTTGTGGTGGTTTTTATCGATGATATCCTCATCTATTTCCGTACGGATAAAGAGCATGAGGAGCACCTCCGAGTGGTCCTCCAGACCCTAAGGGATCAAAAACTGTATGCCAAACTCAAAAGTGTGAGTTTTGGCCCCGTGAGGTCGATTTTCTGGGACATATTGTCTCGGCCATGGGAATTGCGGTGGATCCGAGGAAGATAGAATCGGTGACCGACTGGGCTTGCCCGACCACGGTGACAGAAATCCGAAGTTTTCTCGGGCTAGCAGGATACTACAGACGCTTCATGGAAGGCTTTTCAAAGATAGCCACTCCCCTTACTCGACTAACCCGGAAAGGGGAGAAATTCGTCTGGACGGCTCAATGCCAGAAGAGCTTCGAGGAGCTTAAGGACAGACTCACGCGGGCACCGGTACTCACGTTGCCACAGCCTGGTGAGGACTACAAGATCTATTGTGACGCATCTCGAAGCGGACTGGGAAGCGTATTGATGCAACAGGGGAAAGTCATAGCATATGCATCAAGACAGGTCAAGGATTATGAGCAGAACTATCCTACACACGACTTGGAGCTCGCGGCAGTCGTGTTTGCATTAAAGCTCTGGAGGCACTACCTCTATGGGGCGCACTGTAATGTGTATTCCGACCACCAGAGCCTCAAATACTTGTTTACGCAAAAGGAATTGAACTTACGGCAACGGCGGTGGTTGGACCTACTGACGGATTACGATTTGTCCATCCATTACCACCCTGGGAAGGCAAACGTGGTGGCAGATGCCTTGAGCCGGAAGGGGCAGGCGGGGGAGACGGCACTGAGCGCCCTTACCCAACAGGATCGGCTAATTGCACAATTTTTGCAACTACGGCTGGAGGTAGTGCCAGCAGGAGCGGTTGCGAAAATGCTGTCCTTAGTGATAAAGCCTACACTGATAGATAAGATCGCGGAAGGCCAAGCAACAGACACGCAACTACAGCAAGTACGGGACAGACTATCCTCGGAACCGGGTGGGGACTTTGAGATCGGCGCTGACAATGTGTTGAGGTTTCAGGGACGAGTCTGCGTGCCCTATATGCCGGAATTGAGGAAAGAAATTCTGGCAGAAGCGCATAATGCCCCCTATACTGCGCATCCCGGAGGTACAAAAATGTACAGAGACCTGAGGCAGACCTTCTGGTGGCCCAAGTTAAAGAATGATGTGACGCAATTCGTGGCACGATATCTGGTGTGCCAACAGGTGAAAGCGGAGCATCAGCGGCCGGCGGGAAAACTACAACCACTGCCCATACCGGAGTGGAAGTGGGAATGGATTACCATGGACTTTGTAACCGGTTTTCCGCGATCGCAACAGGGACATGACGCGATATGGGTCATTGTGGACCGTCTGACGAAATCGGCCCACTTTATACCGATTCACACGACGTGGAGCAGAGATCAGCTGGCGCAGACCTATATCGATGAGGTGGTGAGGTTGCATGGAATACCGTCATCCATAACTTCAGACAGGGACACACGCTTCGTGTCAAACTTCTGGCGGAGTCTGCAGCAGGCACTGGGGACCAAGCTGTCGTTTAGCACGACATTTCACCCGCAGACGGACGGGCAATCGGAACGAGTGATCCAGATTCTCGAAGATATGCTTCGAGCTTGTGTGCTAGACCTGGGGGAGGGATGGTCGCGTTACCTACCCCTCGTGGAATTTGCCTACAATAATAGCTATCAAGCTAGTATTCAGATGGCCCCATACGAAGCCTTGTACGGACGACGGTGTCGATTGCCTATTTGCTAGGACGACTTAGGAGAGCGAAAGCTCTTGGGGCCAGACCTCGTAGAAGAAACAGAAGCAAAGGTGCGCCTTATCAGGCAGCGGTTGTTGACCGCCCAGAGCCGGCAGAAAAGTTACGCGGACCAAAGGCGACGGGAATTGGAATTTGAGGTAGGGGACCATGTGTTGCTACGTGTGTCACCGTCAAAGGGGACAAGACGGTTCGGCATACGAGGAAAGCTGAGCCCACGGTATGTGGGACCATTCGAGATTTTGGAGCGCGTGGGCCGGGTAGCTTACCGGTTGGCCTTACCGCCAAATCTTGAACGGGTGCATAACGTATTCCACGTTTCGATGCTCCGAAAATACCTATCCGACCCGTCGAACGTCCTCGACGCTCCGGCCGTTGAACTGCGGGAGGATTTGAGCTTCGAGGAAATGCCGATGCGAATCTTGGCAAGGGAAGAAAAGAAACTTCGAAACCAGACGATCCCCTACGTAAAGGTGCAATGCAGTAACCACGAGGAGCGCGAGGCGACGTGGGAACTTGAAACGAAAATGAGAGTGTTACCGCGAGTTATTTAGCGAGGGTTGAGGTTAAGTTTCGAGGATGAAACTTCTTTTAAGGGGCGAGTGGTGTAATATCATAGATTTTTGTAACACTTTATACCTCCTGCTAATAAAGTTTCTGTTTAAGGTAATTAATGTAACGAGTTTACTTAAGTGGATAATTTGGAGGTGCGGGTATTTTTCTGCGATAGAGCTCGGAAAACAGAGAACGGCGGTGCGATCGGATCCGGATTCCGACTTACGGAACCTCCAGAAAGGGGTGGAAAGGATCGCAATGGCCAGGGGGTGCATCGAAATCCGTGCAAGTGATTTTGCACGCTTTTTGAGGAAAAGAGGGAATTATCTTTAAAGAATTATCTTTAAAGAATTATCCCGAAGGATTATATCCGAGGAATTAATTAATTAAGAAATTAATTAATTAGGATTTAAAAATACCCGATGTGGTATTTTATCGTACATTGAAGATTTAATTGTGACTTCTCCCGAAAGAAAGGAAAAGAAAAGGAAAAAAGGCGAAATCCTAATCGGAAGAAAACGAGAGGAAGAAATGAGCGAAAGAAAAGGAAAAAGGCGAAACCCCAATTGGAAGGAAACGGTAGGAAAGAAGGAGAAGGCGGAAGGACCCAACCCTCCCGACGAATGTGCGGAAGCCGGGAGCGTGAACGGATCACCGTCTCCGACGATTAGCGGTAAGCGAGATTTATTTTCGTGTAGTTTCGCTCAGTTTTTGGTTTCGGTCTTTTGTGGAGTCTTAGGAGTAGCCGTTTGCTACCCTATGCGTCGCCGCCGTGGAGCCCTAGGGCACCACCGCACGACCCTAGGGCATCGCCGCCGCGGCCGTGGTATGCGCCGCGCGGGGACGGTGCCCGCGCAGCCGTGGCTAGCACCGCGCGGGACCAAAGTCCCCGCGCGGCCAAGGCTAGGGCAAACGCCGCGCGGGCCGGTGCCCGCCCGGCCGCGGCAAGCGCCGCGCGAGCGGGCGCCCGCGCTGCTGCGGCGCGTGCCATGCAGGGCCCATGCCCGCGCGGCCGCAGCCGATGCGGGGCGGGCGGGCGCCCGCGCGACCGTGGCGCGCGCCGCGCGGAGCCCATGCCCGCGTGGCCGCAGCCGGTGCCGCATGGGCGAGCGCCCGCGCGGCTGTGGCGCGCGCTACGCGGGGCCATGCCCGCGCGGCCGTGACTGGTGCCGTACGGGCAGGCGCCCGCACGGCTGTGGCACACGCCGCGCGGGGCCATGCCCGCGCGGCCGCAGCTGGTGCCGCGCGGGCAGGCGCCCGCACGGCTGCGGCGCGTGCCGCGCGGGGGCCATGCCCGCGCGGCCGAGGTTTGTGCCGCGCGGGCGGGCGCCCGCGCGGCTGCGGCTAGTGCCGCGCTGGCGGGCACCGCGCGGCTACGGCGTGTGCCGCGCGGGGCCGGTGCCTGCGCGGCCGCGGTTCTCGCCGTGCGGGGCTAAGGCCCGCACGGTCGCGGAGGGTGCCGCGCAGGGCTGGTGCCCGCGCGGCCGCGGCTTGCACCGCGCTGGGCTGGGGCCCGCGCGGTCACGGCAAGTGCCGCGCGGGGCGGGTGCCCGCGCGGCCGCATGGCCCGCAACACCGCGCGGGCGGCCGCGTTGCTCGTCGCGCGCGGGCGCCACCGCCGGGTCAAGTTGTCATTAGTCTTTTTGAGTATTTGGGCCCGGTTTATCTACTGTTATATTTCTGATCTGACCGCGGCTCTTTTTGCGACTACTTCTATGTCCGGGCGTCGACAGTGAGCAAGGTTCGGTCTCCGGAGTGCAGATTTCGCATAATCGAGGTGGGTACTTTTGGTTATTACCGGTGTAGAGTCATTCGCGTATATTCGTTTTGATAAAGTAGATATGTTTGGTAATTTGACTAACCCCATAGCATGTGAATCCCTTTTATTATGTTAATCAAAGCGGCTGCGGTCGCGAGATCGTTATACTATTCTGACTAAAGCGGCTGAGGTCGCAACACTGTTCTTACACTCATATTGCTTACACGCACACCAGCGGTTTGGCCACCGCACAGGGTGTATTTTTCCGGAAAGATGGTAAGTTGTTTTTACCCGTGTACCCCACAAGGGGAGGTTAGTGGTGACCCCTCAAGGAGAGGCGACTGCTACTTGGGCAGTGGAGAGGTTGGAGGCACCAAGAAGATGAGTACGGTATTGGGGTTGGGGCCCAAAATATTCTGAAAGCTGGGGTAGGTGCCCAGTGTGACTTTCGACAGGGATTTAGCGATACATGAGGGGGGGGGAAAAGTAAATGCTCCAGTGATTCAGTGTGTCCTTTCTGTTATTGCGTTTACTTACATGTTTTCTACTTTATCAGTCACGGACAACCCACACTGTGACAGGTCCGAGTAGGGGTGGAATTCGGGACGACGGTGAGACATCAGTTAGAGGACCCTAGCCATGAGGGCTAGTAAACGATACGTTCTTTTCTTTTCTTTGGTTATTTCCTTATACTGTGGTTTGTTAAACTGTGATTCATTTGTGTGGTTTCTGATAGATGTTGGAATGAGAATTTTCTTGTCTATAATTGGTGAATGTTAGGATGTGTAATTGCGGCTTGTTTTCAAATACAAACCTGGTTTCAAAAGTGTTTTCAAAGCAGGTGTCGTGTGGGCACCGATTTTAAAACCCGTGGATTTATCCTTTCAAGTTAATGACCGCTTAAAGAGTTTGCGAAAATATTTTGGAAAAACTGGGTGTCGAGTGGGCACCAATTTTCAAACCCATGGGTTTATGCTATAGTCTGTATGTGATAGCGGTGACGGTATGATTTATTGTATTCTCTCCTCTTTGTCTGTCATGGTTGGAATGGTTAAAGTATTTGTCTTGTTGGTAACGCCGTGCATATACAAAGGAGACTCCGCCCGTTTGGGGAGTGAATTTGTATATGCGGCGGGTCTGATACGCGCCGGATGCGAGGTCCATTTAAATACAAGAAAAAAAAAATGGGTACGTTTTCCGCACTTTTAGAACCTCCGGGGCGTGACAACCGAGGTGGTAGCTCTTTCCTCCATGTGGTGGTAGTTTTCACACTCCTCATTGGGCTGTAACTCTTTTCTCATCTTTTGAGCATAAACATTTGAATATACTCCCCCTCAATTGGCTATCAATTATTTAAGATATGAGGTATTCAACCAAAAATTGATCTCGTATTCATACTTAACTTAATTTTCAAATATGATAAAGACTATACCAAGAGATCATTGAGAGAGAAATTAATTTTGATCAATTAAAAATGAACTAATTGATATAAATGATCATTGCATCAAATGAATTATCATGATATCCAGACCATAATAAATTTCTTAAAAACATAAAAGGATGCAAGTAAAGTCAATTATACTAATGCTCAATTAATGTTCTATGTACAAGCATAGATAAAGAACACAAACACAAAACAAAACCTAACCTAAGCAATGATTTCAAAAAGTGTTATTTCAAAGAAAGCATTCCAATTGCTTTACGCAAATGAATAAACCGTTTTTGATCCAAAGGTTTTGTTAAAATATCGGCTAATTGATCTTCAGTTGAAACATAAGAAATTTGAAGAATACTTGATTCAACTAGCTCTCTTAGAAAATGATATCTAAGTTCAATGTGTTTAGTTCTTGAGTGCAACACAGGATTTTTAGAAATATTTATAGCACTAGTGTTGTCACAAAGAATAGTTACCGAAGACGCAGGAATTCGGAAGTCGCTCAACACGCTTTTCATCCAAATGAGTTGGGTTGAACAACTACCTGCTGAAATATATTCCGCTTCGGCAGTCGAGAGTGCAATGCAGTTTTGCTTTTTACTATGCCATGCAACAAAACAATGGCCAAGATAAAAACATGCACCACTCGTACTTTTCTGATCATCCACTGATCCTGCCCAATCGGCATCTGAATATCCTATTATGTCAAGAGTTGTTCCCATAGGATACCAAATTCCGAAATTCAGTGTTCCTTTGACGTACCGGATGATCCTTTTCACCGCTTTAAGGTGAACCTCCTTTGGTGCTGATTGATATCTCGCGCAAATCCCAACACTAAAGGATATATCCGGGCGACTAGCCGTGAGATAGAGTAGACTTCCTATCATGCTGCGATAAAGCTTCTCGTCTACACTTTCACTAAGAGATTCACTTCCTAATCCCTTATTGCTAGTTCCCATTGGAGTCGGAAAGTCTTTAGTGTTTTCTAATCCGAACTTCTTAACCAACTCCTTTGCATACTTGGATTGGCACAAATGGATGCCTTCTTCATTTTGTTTCACTTGCAATCCAAGAAAATAGGTTTGCTCGCCCATCATAGACATCTCAAATTCATTTTCTATGGTTTCCGCGAATTTTGAAGCATCGTTGTTTCTTGTTGCTCCAAATACAATGTCATCGACATAGATTTGTGCCACAATAAAGTTATCCTGAAAATGCTTCACAAAGAGTGTCCGATCCGCTCCCCCTCGAGTGTAGCCCTTTTCCAAAAGGTGTTTTGTCAACCTTTCATACCATGCTCGCGGTGCTTGTTTTAGACCGTAAAGAGCCTTTTTCAATCGAAAAACATGGTTAGGTAGTTTATGGTCAATGAAACCTTTCGGTTGAGCCACATAAACTTCCTCATTTAAAAAACTATTTAAAAAGGCGCTCTTAACGTCCATTTGAAAAAGCTTAATTTTAAAATGACAAGCAATCGCAAAGAGGATGCGAATTGACTCGAGACGAGCTACCGGGGCGAACGTCTCATCAAAGTTTATACCTTCTATTTGTGAATAGCCCTGAGCAACTAGGCGTGCTTTGTTCCTGATGATGGTACCATCCTCATTTTTCTTGTTCTTGAAAATCCATTTAGTACCAATCACGTTGTGTTGCTTCGGTGGCTTCGTTAGTTCCCAGATTTTGTTTCTTTCGAAGTGATGGAGCTCTTCCTGCATTGCTTCAATCTAGTAATCATCCCGAAGAGCTTCATCGACGTTCTTTGGTTCTATCATGGAGACGTAACATGCGACTCCACAAACCAATTGTCTCCGAGTCCTGACTCTTTCTTGTGGGTCTCCAATAATATTCGATTCTGGATGATCCTTGGAGATACGTAACGTTTGAGGTAACGGAGTACTCGAAGGTACATGTGATGATTCCTGCATTTCAGATAAAATAGAAGAACCGTTAGATGCATCAACATTATCGAAAGAATTATTATGAGAAGATGCATTTACAGGAGTATCATCATCAAGAGACATATCAGGGGTAGATTTATCAGATGCAAAATGAAATACTTCATCTACTTTAACATTAATAGATTCTAACATCGATTTAGATTCGAGGTTAAATACCCGATATGCTCTACTATTTGTAGAATAACCCATGAAAATTTCTTCGTCACTTCGAGAGTCGAATTTTTCAAGATTTTCGCGATCACGCAAAATATAACAGCGACTCCCAAAGATTCGAAAATATTTGATATTCAGTTTTCTACAAAACCATAGCTCATATGGTGTATTTAAAGTTCCCGGGCGCAAATAAACTCGATTAATTACGTAGACCGCGGTGTTCACTGCTTCAGCCCAAAAATGTAACGGGAGTTTCCGGCTGTGAAGCATAACACGCGCCATCTCTTGTACAACCCTGTTTTTGCGTTCGACTACACCATTCTGCTGAGGTGTATAAGGTGCAGATAATTCATGTTTTATGCCGTTGGAAGTACAAAAATCAATGAATTTATAATTGATGAATTCTCCACCTCTATCACTCCAAACACGAACGATCTTTTTATTTCTCTCAATCATAACACGATGACAAATCTCATGAAAAGAATCAAAAGTATCCGCTTTCTCTTTTAAAAATGTTACCCATGTATATCTAGGGAAATCATGTGAGGACCTGGTTTTCCTCGATGTGATTACTGGCTGACCAGCAGCTTCTGGAGGCCTATGTGGCGTGTCGGTGGCGTTTGTACACCAATTGGACACTTTTGATGGACTCGGTGTGTTAAATGGAACACGAGAATAGTCAGATGGCCCCGTCGAATGCTTAGAAGTGATTTTGCGTGCAATGGATATTAAATTGGACTCGGGGCAAAGTTTGGATAAAGGATCACCTCTCCGGATGCCTTCGGGAATCTTTAGAGTTGGAATTTGGTAATTCGGGCTTTAGAAATGGGCTCAGCGAGAAAATCGGATCAAGTGGGCTTTCCGGGGGCTTTCGGCAAATTTTCGGATGAGAATTTGGAGAATCGAACACCGTATTTGGATTCAGCGCGTGAAATCGTTGAGAATGGACTATTTACTTGCTTTTTTCGGAGCCCGGTTGACGCGCGCGTTTTTCGAGGCGTACACGGATCTCGACACATCGCGGCGCGAATCCCGAGGTGCGCTCGGGTGTACTGCGCGAGGGGGGGAGCGCAGACAGGCGCGTTGGGAAAACGCGCCTGACTGCGCGGGTGACGCAGGGGGGGCCGCCACGTGGCGTGCCCCCATTCGCGCCCGCGCGGACGCGGGGGGCACGCGTCCGCTCGGTGTCACGCGCCCGGTGTGGCGCGGTGTCACGCGCCCGTGTGGCGCGTGCCGCGTGGCACAGGGGGCGCGCGCCTGCGCCTGGCGCATGCGCCCCTGTGCGGTGGACCGGTGGGCCTTTGGGGTGGTGCACCGTGGACCTGGTCCACGGGAGCCCTCCCTCCTCTCTTCCTTCTCTTCTTTTTCCTTTTCCTCCCCGCGCACCATTTTCTTCTCCCATTTTGCTTCTTTTCCAACCGAGCGAGAGAGGGAGTGAGGAGGGCATTTTTGTGGGGTGCGGCGGTGCGTTGTGGACCTCGCGGAGCGCGCGAAGTGTTCCACTGGAGCGGTTGGGCGGCGCGACGCTGTCGAGGTAGGTCCCGCGTGTTATTTTTGCGGTATTTTTGGCACAGTTTTGAGGCATCCTTTTGGACATTGGATTTGACCCCTTGCTCTTATCTGTGTTAGGGACCGTGTTTTATTACACCGTTTTGAGTGCGGACTCCGGCAGCGTGCACCGTTTTGCGTGCGGACTCCGTTTTGCGTGCGAACTCCGGCACCGTGCTCCGTTTTGCGTGCAGACTCCGGCATCGTGCTCCGTTTTGCGTGCGAACTCCGGTATCGTGCACCGTTTTGCGTGCGGACTTTGTTTTGCGTGCGGACTCCGGCATCGTGCTCTGTTTTGCGTGCAGATTCGAGGTACGTGCACCATTTCGCGTGCAGGTCTTGTTGGCGCGCGCCATTTTCCGTGCGGGGTTTAATGGCGTTCACCGTTTCGTGTGCAGGTTTGGTGGCGCGCATCATTTTGCGCGCGGACTCGTGTGTGCACCGTTTTGCGCGCAACTTGTTGTACGAGCGTCGGATCGAGGCGAGCCTATACACTTTTTTCATCTACTCGACGCGAGGATCATCACCGTATTTTTCTGGGATTTTTTCGAGAACTTCTCGAAGGTATACTTTTCCCGTCCTCTGGTGCATGTGATACAGTTGTGTATGGTTGTGAGTTTGTGAGCGCCCTATGTTGTGGAATTTGTAACTCGGCCTACGGGGCTCAGATTTTGACGTGCAGGTACTCGTTTCGAAGGTATCGACACGAGGAACATGACAGTATTTTTGGTGGATTTTTCAGAGTCCGTTCTGCAGGTGAAAATTGCACATCTTTGGGCTGGTTTCAGTAGTTGATGTATACTTGGATATTTTAGCATAATGTGTAACTTTGGACCTCTTGTTGTACCCAGGAGGGTTCGTGAGTGTTTTCGGAACACTGCTTGGAGCCGAGGTTTGCGCGACATGTACCATGGATACGAGTTCAGCGGATTGTGCGTGCAGGTGGCCACGCTCTTCACCGACTCCAGCTTTGCCTTGGATTGAGCACTTCAGTTGGGTAAGCTTAATTTAGTAACTGTATAAGGTTTTTATATCATGGTGAATGTAAGTGCACATGTGGGGATATCACCCCTCTATGATTGATAACAGGCGTATTTAATGTACCACCGATATGAGCGAGAGGTAAGCAAGGAATGGCCCATTTGGGTGAGATTGGTATACCATAGTAGGAATGTTTTAGCATGCTTTACTAATATATGCTTCACCCACTTTTATTATTTCTGAGAACAAAGCATGCGTGCATGGATATGTAGTTAGGCCATCTTTTACCGCTGCACTACTTTTGGAACTTGACTTAGGAGAAACCATGTTATCATTTTCTCCTTCTTTGTTAGTCAGGTGGTCTGTGTTGCTCGGGTTCGAGCAGGGGTTCGGGGTAGTGTAGTCGGGACTTGGTGTCTGGGACAGGTTGGATTAGTGTGGGGCTTTGCGGCAACCGCGGATATTGGGCGGTCGACCGGATATTTAATTATGCACCAGATTGGGTATCTGATTTCCTTAGTGGTTGAGCTTTCCCACTTTGATCGGAGTGTGCGACCGTGCCGGTCAGGAGCCGGTCTATCACTTATTTTGGGTGCGATCGTGCCGGTCAGGAGCCGGTCTATCACTTATTTTGGGTGCGACCGTGCCGGTCAGGAGCCGGTCTGTCACCTATTTTGGGATGCGACCGTACCGGTCAGTAGTCGGTCAGTATTCCCACAGATGAGTTCGACAGCAGGGCAGGCAATACCAGTATTTCTGGTGTCACTAGATTGGGTCTATTACAGACGTTTACTTTACTGTTACACTCGTGTCAGGGGGATCGAGTGGAGTCTAGTAGCCGTGTTTAGACCAGTGCTAGTGTTGTTGGGAACCGTATGGGGATACGGTGGTCCCAAGGTCATTGTGAGTTGTTGACCGTGGTATAGGCAGGCAGAGCAGGCATGGCAGGCATGGCAGGCATAGCAGGTATAGGCAGGCAGAGCACGCATGGCAGGCATAGGCAGGCAGAGCAGGCATGGCAGGCATAGCAGGCAAAGGCAGGCATAGCAGGCATAGGCAGGCATAGCAGGCAAAGGCAGGCATAGCAGGCATAGGCAGGCATGGCAGGCATGGCAGGCATAGCAGGCATAGGCAGGCATAGCAAGCATAGAGGCAGGATAGCTGTTGAGAGTCCCCAGCTTCCTTATTTCAGCCTTTACGGCTTGGGTTAGTTTTTGTCTCTTGAGGACTTAGTGGGCAGACCGTCGGGTCTGGCGGTGTTACCCACTGAGAACTCCCTTTTTGGTGTAGTTCTCACACCCTTTGGGGTTTTCCCCTCCTTTTTCCTTCCTCTCCTTTGTTTTGCAGAGTCCTAGCGGATGTTGCTGATTCTGTGGTTGTTGTTCGAGCCGAGGGAGTCACGAGCTAGATTCCTACCCGTCGTTGGAGAGTAGCGGTACCCCCTTCAGAGGAGATCTTCAGTAGCTTAGTTGTTTTATTTTCCCCTTTTGAGTGACAGATGTAGTGAGGATATATTATGTATCGAGAGACTGTACACTGATGTATATTGGAGATATCTCCCGGTTGAGTTCTGAGTTTTGTACCCAAGGATATTGTATGGTTATTATTATTGGGAGACTGACATTATTGTATTATTTCCAGTTGTGCAGTGATTGATTTAGTTATACAGCAGGTTTTTACTTATAGCTCTGATATTATGTTCAGCTGTAGTACTTTTCTTGCAGGTAGGACGCTTCGCCTATGCAGGTTGGCATAGGTGGCGGATCTGTTGGCGAGCCCGGGTCGCAGTTTCGACCCCGGGGCGTGACAAATCATCAACCAAAAGAAAAATATACCATTTACCTCCCAAACTTGGTTGACGAGTCGGCCCCATTAAGTCCATGTGCAGTAATTCTAAAGGCCGATTGGTACCCACGTGGTTCAAGTTCTTGTGTGCAGCCCTTGATTGTTTTCCCTTTTGACAACCTCCACACACAATGTTTTGATTAAAAGATAATTTCGGAACCCCCTTAACCACGTCTTTAATAGAAATCCTTGCTAGTTCCTTAAAATTTATGTAACCTAGTCTTTCATGCCAAAGAGTTTCATTATCTAAAGAAATTAGGTTACAATGTTCAGGAATTTTGTTTGGAATTACATAGCAATTATTTTCAGATCTAACCCCTTTCAAAAAAAGTTTACATACGTTACAGGACATTCAATCGCTGAAAAGTCAAAGACAAGGAAAGAATTCACCTTTGCGTACCCAAACCTTTTGAGTTTTGGAGTGCGTTGGTAATGATTGTGAAGTTATTTTCCTTGGTGAAAGCATCTTGTTTGATTGATTGCTTTTCATTGATGACGTCGTCTTGTGGGGTGAACTACCAATGTTCTTTTTCTTTGAAAAATTCTCCTTTGATTTCCGGGGAATGACCTTGTTGGTAGTTGTTGCAAGAGGTGCTTGATTTGATCGTTTTGCTCCAATCTTGCAATCTCTTCGTATGTGCCCTGCAAAACCACAACGAAAACATACCTTTGAACTTGTCGAACCTGAAGTAGGTGAGGTAGGCTTGTTGTCGTTGATTGCAGTGAATTTCGTAGTCGGAGGAGGAGATACCGACTGGGGCACAAAAACTGTTCCACTCGAACTAGGACTGTCTCCAGTTCGATTGTATCCAAGGCCCAAACGATTTGTTTGACCAAGACCAAGCATCTTATCCAACTTGCTCCTTCTAGAAGGAAATCGCTTCAAATCATCCTTGAGTTGGAAAATGGTCTTCGTCATTTCCATTTTTTCCTGACGATCCTCGGAGTAGAGCTTCAAGAAGTAACTTGCTTTATCCACCAGTTTTACGTGTTCCTTCTCGAAATGCTCATTTTTCTCTTGAAGGGAAACATTTACTTTGAACAAGTTATCCCTTTCCACTTCAAGAGCGTTTGAGAGAGAAGTTGCCATTTTTGCTTCTTTTTCGAGATCCTGCAATCTCCCTCTCAAACCCTTGTTTTGCTTTGCCAGTTTCTTTGAAACCTTTAAAAGTTTATGGTAGGCAAAAGCAAAGTCTTCACCTTCGGAATTACTCGATTCATCGTCCGTTGCATTTTTTCAATTTGGGAGGAGTTGGACAATGAATCGGATGTACTTGCCATAAAGCACACGTAAGGTGAAGATGTGGACGCGTGGAATGTCGTTGCGTTATTTTCTTCATCACTGGAAGATGACTCATTGGACGTTGAGGTATCATCCCACGTGACGGCTTGCATCGCCTTCTTCTTTAACGGATTCTTATTGGGACACTCCGTTGAGATGTGACCGTAGCCTCGGCACTTGAAGAAATGGATTTGTCCCTCCGAGTTCTTTTTGTCTTTTGAAGAACTCTCTTGCTTTCTTGACTTGAAGCTTGAAAAACCTTTGCCTTTCTTCGACTTTATGAAGGATGAGGTTTTGCTAGAATTACCCCTTCGAAAGTTTCGGCGAAATTTCCTCGTCAAGAGCGCAAGTTGCTTCTCAAAATCCTCCATTGATAGGTTTTCATCATCGTCTGAGGAGGATGAATCCGCGTCTTCTTCTTTTGTTATTTTCAATGCAAAACCTGAAGACTTAGAAGAAGATGCCTTTCCAGAAGAATAGTTAGTAGGAAATGTCATTTCATAAGTTTGAAGTGCACCAACTAATTCTTCTACACGGATTTCATCCGGGTGTTTAACTGTTTCAATGGCCATAACCTTGGAACGAAATCTTTCAGGAAGAGTCCTTAAAATCTTTTTTACAACTTTAGATTCTGGAATTTTCTCTCCCAAGTTAGCACATGTATTTACGATATCTTGCAATCGTGTATAATAATCTGTGAAAGATTCATTTTCTGCCATAAAAATTAAGTCAAATTTGCTCGTAAGCATTTGCAGTTTTTGAATATTCACAAGTATTGTTCCCTCATGTGTAACTTGTAGAACATCCCAGATTTCTTTCGCAGTCTCACATGCCGAGACGCGAGAGAACTCAGTTTGCGACAAAGCATTAAATAAGGCGTTAATTCCTTTGCCATTGTAAGAAGATGAGTCAATCTCTTCCTTGGTCCATTTCGACCTAGGTTTGATGGTGCGAACATCAGCAATAATTTCAGTTGGATTTGACCATCCTAACTCGATTGATTGCCACACCCGTTCATCGATGGAAATTAAAAACGCTCTCATCCGTACTTTCCAGTAGGCATAGTTTGTTCCATCGAAGAGTGGTGGTCTGTTGATGTTTCCACCTTCAACCATTGTTTACAACCCTATTCCCGCTCTGATACCACTTGTTGGGTTATGATAATATGGATCTAAATAGGGAAAAAAATACCTAGAGGGGGGTGAATAGGTGTAAACAATAAACACTCAAAAATCTTTGCGTAATAAAATCCAATGCGGAAATGAAAAATAACACGCAAGATTTTTATGTGGAAAACTCCAAAATCAGGAGTAAAAAACCACGGGACCGATAACACGGTGAAACCAACTAAGATTAAACACGTACAAAGGTGATATACCGTACTCACACACGACTCATCCTTTTTCCATACGTTCCGAGTTGATCTTCTCCGCTCGCTCCGCAACGCGCCTTGAATCCACGATTTGCGTCCAACGCCGAATCCACGGCGTCCAACGTCGAATCCACGACGTCTGACCGAATCCACGGTCTCCACCAAGTAATACGTCTCGATCACACGAACGTACCTCGCTCCGAATCCACGAGAGCGGTAGCGCCCTGAATCCACAAGGCCACGCGAATCCACGCGCCGATTTTGGGAAAAATCGTTGTTTTGTTGGTTGTGATAATCCGCCGAATACTTAGATCAAAGATAGATCGGAAATACCATCTAAGTATTCATTAATTTGATTCTACTCAAAATCTGAGTTTGAAAACCTAGAATCAAATTAATTAATATAGATGAAGAAACATAGAATTAAATCTAGTAATTAAATCTAGTTATTTCTCTATATGTGGATTTATAAGTTTTTCTCCGTTAATATTTTTCCATCATTTCCCGGAGTACAAAACTTATAGTGGATTACCCTAAAAGATAGAATTAGGGTTTACTTATAGGTTTGAAACCATTGGAAGAGGATAAGAATCAAAAACTGACTGTAACAGAGTTTTACTCGCACGACGGTCCGGACTGGATTAGGCTTAATCCGGACTGTCGTTGTTTTTCAGAGAATTCCTGAAAAAACAGTGTTCGGGGTCTGGACTGAACCAAGGGTGTTCCGGACTGGATTTGCGCATGAACCTACCTACGTTCGGGGTCCGGACTAGATTACTCTGATCCGGATCCTGAACATATAACAGTCCAGTTTCTTGATTTTTATGCAATTAAAAACTCATCCAAGTGTTTCTACACTACAAGAAGTATTCGGATGACCAAAGTTATTTAGTTAAACGTACCTGATCCTTTTGAATTCTTCTTTCTTGAGATTGAGGTATATGATCCAAACATCTTCATCTTCAATCTTCAAGACCTAACCACTTCACGAAATACGCCAAAACAAAATCCTTAACAAAGGGTTGAATGGATAAAAGATAATGCTTAATAAGCATAATAAGCTAAAAGGTTAAGTGAATAAGAATGCATAAAATGTAAAAATGGACTAAATGTCAAAATGAAAGAAAAGAAAAGAAAAGATAAAGATAGACGCACCAGGGGGATAGAACTCATATTGGAGGATATTGGTATGGACCACCTCCTGGGCAATGACCCATATGAAAGAGTTCCCCGTGGGCGGGGTAAGACTTGCGGGTGTTATCGGCAACCTTAGAGATTCTCGTCTTGTGGTGGCATGACTACTGGGCTGGGGCCCTTTGGACAAGAATCTCCGAGGGTTTAGCAACTTGAATTAAAATACAAGAATGTGAAAGAATAAAGAGGAAATAGAGTGGCCAAGGTGGCAGGGTTAGTTTAACCCTGTATACAACGTCATAGTGGCCGAGTTGTGGATGGTATAGCCTAGTATGGCTGGATAGAGGAGTATTGGATCGATGAGTATACACAGATAGTGTAATGATATATTATATGCATATCAGCATTTTAATATTGAGGTTTATAGTTTTCCTAGTATTCTATTATTAGTGCTTCCATTGGACCAAGTGGTGTAGGACATTCTTTCTCGGCGGTTGAACCCACCGGGAACTTTGTTGTAGTTCTCACACCCGCGGGTGACCATTTTTCCAGGTTCAGATGCAGTCAGCGAGGCATGCGACAGGGGCAAGGGCCCAGCAGCATAGAGACCTAGAGAGTCTAGCAGATGTACCTTTTTATATTTTGAGTAAACTATGTATTGTGAGGAAAAGATGTAAAAATTTGTAATATTATTTAGTTGCAAGTTGAGAGATGTAAAATGTAATAAAGTTGTATTATGGTTCACTCTTGTATGCTTTCATTTACAGTTTAACTTATTGGTTATTGAATGAAAGTTTTAAATTAGTAGTGATTTTTAGTACTCTGATATTGAGCTTCCGCATACACTTGATGTATTATTTTGGATGTTACCGTTCCTTTCTGGTAGTGAGAGGTCATACCCGATTGGCGGGTCTGTTGGCGTGCCCGAATTGTACAAATTGGCAGTCTCGGGACGTGACACTCACCCTAAATTTCGAAATGGTCGGGTGGTTAGATCAAATGTGCAGCATAAGCCTTGTAGGTTAAAGAAAAGATTACTCGAAATTATCCTCGGGCTTCGTGTTGCTCCCAAATGGTGAGCACGGTGTTCATAACATCGAGGCCCACCTGCTAGTGGCCTCGGTTCAACTTAAAAGTATTCTAAAAATTAATACGAGCGAAAAAGGCTCTAAAATGCACGTAAAAGTGCAATTTTGTAGAACTTTTGGGGTCTAGATTCAATTGTTACCTCACGTGCTGTCTTGGGCTGTGTGCCCATGATCTCTATGCTTTATGTTGGAAATTTGATGGCTTTCGTTGAGTGGGAACCTCGTACCAGACCGTAATCGGCAAAATCATAGGTTTATCGAAACCCTGGCGTCAATCACGCAATTCGAGGAATTGCGGCAACTACGTCTTATTGTCTGATGTTCCCAGCAAAGTTCTGGATGATCCAGCAGCCGTAGGTTATTGCCAGCAACTCCTGAAAACCCAAAAGGAGTTTTCTAGAGGTATTTTAGTAATCATGGCATCGGTCTAGCTCAGGGATGCACCAAGCAAAGTGGTATTGCCTGAACGCCTTCAGTGAAACGTTCCAGGGCCGCATGTAAAGTTTCGTTGAGTTCGGAAATCTGTAGGCGTTGTTCGGGTCAAAGTTGACCGATCGGCGAATTTTCGGTGATTTACGGGAATTTGGAAAAGATCCAGGGTTAAACTTTCTTTGCTTAGTGGGTCTGTGGATTGGGTATGTGTGAGTCTGTTCCTGATTAGTATACTTGATCCAGGTCTTTGCAGTCAGACTCTGATCCATGAGCTTTCCGGAGGAGTTGTTGGACCGCCTACATTAAGGTGGCTTTATCTTCAGTCCGGGATTTATCATTTCGGCCCTTTGGGGTACCGTGGTAGGTCGGACCCCTATGTTTTGTATAACCTTGATTCTATGATTGAGCCTTTCTACCTTCTTTCAATCCAGCATGTAGTCTTTATAGCTATATAGCCTTGTTCTTACAGTTGAGCTTTTCATTATGCTTCTATTTTCAGTATTTCTGTAGTTGAGCTTGTCATTATTCTTCTATTTCCGCATTAGTACATATAACTGTATATCTCTGAACATATGCCATACTTGTTTGGTCACTAGCTCAGTTATAGATTTTATATACTATTCTTCACTGAATGTTTAGTATAGGAGATTCAGTTTCCACACATGGCATGATTTTATCTCGGTATTAGTGTCCTAGTAGGGATTTTTCGGCTTTTTGCCGATTACCTGGTTTTTTACCATGAGTTTCAGCATCAGCATTATGATCACCATTGAGACAGCTTTCGGTCACGTACACTGCGGACTAGCTATCTGCAACGGTGTTTTTTTCCGGTAGTGCGGTCACATCTACCCGTGAGCCCATGGTCACACAGGTGTGCATGGGTTATGATAGCGCATTTAGCCTGAGGTTCTGTGAGACCAATATTGGCATTTGGCGGAGGTTCTGTGAGACCGATCGTGGTATTTGGCCTGAGGTTCTGTGAGACCAATAGTGGCATCTGATTGGGTACTTTGTTTCTGAAGTTGTTTCCGGAAATAAGGTTCGGGGTTCGGACTGGATGGATCTGGTCCGGACTGTTTCATGCGTTTTACCAAAAATCAAGTTCAGGGTCCGAACTGGATAGGGGTTGATCCGGACTATTTTTTTCGCATGAACAAAACCATGTTCGGGGTCCGGACTGGATCTGCCTGATCCGGATCCTGAACATATAAAATGTCTAGTTTTTGATTTTTATGAAATGAAAATTATTCCAAGTGATTCTAAACTATAAGAATGTATTCAAATCATCACAGATATTTAATTTAACATACCTGATCATTTTTGAATCCATTCTTCTTGCTATTGATGTATGTGATCTTAAAGTCTTTAACTTCAATCTTTAAGACTCAAAACACTTCACGAAATACGCCAATACAAAAATCCTTAACAATCTTCCCCTTTGGCGGTTTCGTGACAAAACATGTAATCCACTTAAAATAAAAAAAAAAAAAAAAATTTTTGCTATCACCATACAACAAAAATATGCATAAACGATCCAAATAAATACAAGATTTAACTCCTAAAACAAACTCTAGACTTAGACAAAATCGAGGAGTCTTCAAATCTTGTTCTCTCTGCAAAATAAAGTTCTTGACAGAAGAAAAAACATAAGTACCTGAAGAATTTAAATCAGTAAATAGCCAGAGAGATTATACATACATGACATCAAGAATTTGATATGCATAAATATAGACAATCAAAATTTACATACCTTTACGTATCATGAAAGTTCCATATGTCATGTTATGATCAATGTTCAAAGTTAACAAGTTTAACAAGTTTCATATAGTTAGTCAAGTCATCAGATCACATGTCACTTGTTAACAAATATTATGTCACGCCCCGAGACCGCCAATTTGTACAGTTCGGGCACGCCAACAGACCCGCCAATCGGGTATGACCTCTCACTACCCGAAAGGAACGGTAACATCCAAAACCATGCATTAAGTGTATGCGGAAGCTCAATATCAGAGTACTAAAATTACTACTAATTTAAAACTTTCATTCAATAAACAATAAGTTTAAAACGGTAAATGAAAGCAAGATATGAGTGAACTATAAGTAACTTTATTACATTTCCATCTCTCAACTTGCAATTGAACAATATTACAATTCTTTTACATCATTTCCTCACCATACATAGTTCATTCAAAATATAAAAAGGTACATCTGCTAGACCCTCTAGGCCTCTATGCTGTTGGGCCCTTGCCCCTGTCGTATGTCTCGACCG
Organism: Tillandsia leiboldiana; assembly: GCA_029204045.2. Taxonomy (NCBI): domain Eukaryota; kingdom Viridiplantae; phylum Streptophyta; class Magnoliopsida; order Poales; family Bromeliaceae; genus Tillandsia; species Tillandsia leiboldiana. Next base: position 14,085,204 of record CM055071.1, on the reverse strand, counting down.
CTGTATCCGGACCTGGAAAAATGGTCACCCGAGGGTGTGAGAACTACGACAAAGTTCCCAGTGGGTTCAACCACCGAGAAAGAATGTCCTACACCGCTTGGTCCAATGGAAGCAATAATAATAAAATGCTAGGAAATATAAACCTCAATATTAAAATGCTGATATGCATATAATAGGTCACTACACTATCTGTGTATACTCATTGACTCAACACTACTCTGTCCAGCCATACCAGGCTAATATCCACCAACTCGGCCACTCTGCCGCTGTATACAGGGTTAAACTAACCCGGCCACCTTGGCCACTCTATTTCCTCTTTATTCTTTACATTTTGGTGCTTTAGTTAAAGTTAACCCTCGAAAATTCTTATCCAATGGGCCCCAGCCCGGTAGTCATGCTACCATAAGACAGGAATCTCTAAGGTTGCCGATAACACCGCTAGTGTTACCCCGTCCTACGGGGGGACTTGTCATATGGATCACTGCCCGGGAGAAGAACACTGCCCAACTCCGACAAGAGTACTATGGAACTTGTCATATGGGTCGCTGCACGGGAGAGGGACACTGCCCTAACTCCGACAATTGTACATTCACCCTCGAAGGTACGCCCGTTTTATCTTTTCCTTTTCTTTTCTTTTCTTTTACTTTTACTTTAGCACTTAGCCTCTTTGCTCTTAAGCACTTTCTTTCCTTTCTTATTCGAGCTTATAGCTCCCTTTGCCACTGGCAATCTCTTTCTCTTTCCTTTAAGCATTTAGCTCTTTACTTTCACTTTTAGCCTTTCGAAAGTATCTCGTCCGACGGGTCACTGCCCAGGGAGTCCTGCTCCACAAATGACGAGTCTCAAATTCAAAGGCGCCATTTACATTCTCTTTATGCTCTTTAGCCACATTTAGCTTGCTTTTAAACTTTGCCTTTTGCATTAATTTACCTCTTATCCTAGGTCTCGCCATAAGGATAACTAGAGAGTCTCTTGGACTCTTATCATTTCTCTTTCATTCATTTAACTCAAATTGAAGTTAAAGTGATTGTCCATTTGCCCAGAAACCCTATGACCCACTCTAGGGTTGTATTATTTAGCTTTTTAACTTTGTGATCACATATACTTGTCCTTAGAGTTTGACTCTAAGTTAATTACTTTGCTATCTGTTTAATTCTTTAAACTTTGTGGCCACATACTCTTTTCCTTTTTCCCCGTTGAACCTAGAGTTATATTAACTCTATTTACCTGTTCCACTTTGCATTTAGAGTTACATTGACTCTAATTCATTATCTGTGAGTTTAAACTCCACTAGCTCACCTTAGGTTTGCTTTACCTAAGTTTTATATCATGTTTAACCTAGAGTTCCCTAACTCTATGTTAAATAATCTATTCTCAATCTTACGTTATCCCGTAAGACAATGCCACTCGTTCATCTAGGTTTAACTCCTAGGATATCATGCCACTCGTTAACTCTTAATTTAGGTTTTCTCCTAGTTTTACTACCAAACATACTCTTTTCCCTTGTGCCTGTACATAGTTCCTAGGGTTACACCCTAACATGCTCGCAATCATAAAAAAATGTATTCCTTTTTACGCATGCAATTATTTCCATCTCAATCATAAATAATATTTATCATCTACGCATACAAATATCATCCATATTTGGCAATTTAGAAAATTACACTTTTTCATCTGTATCCATCTACGCATGCAAGTTTATCTTCTATTTTTTGACAATTAGAAAAAAAACCACTATTCTCTATGTCCATTTACACATGCAATTTATCATCTATTTAGATAAATCAAAATTGCATTTTCCTTTATGTTCATTTGAACATGCAAATTTATCATCTCCTTTTTGGCAACTAATAGTTGCACTTTCATCTGTGTTCATCTACACATGCAAGTTCATCCCCTATTTTGGATAAATCATAACTATCACCTTCCTCTGAGTTCCTTTACACATGCACATTTATCGTCTATTTTTGGCTACTAAAATTTGCACTTTTCATATGTGTCTATCTACACATGCAATCTTTATCTGTATCAAGTTCATCATAAATCTAAATTTGGGTTATACTCAGACTTTTATCATGATTCCCTAACGCCTCTAACATGCTACTATAATGCTTCTAAATCAAAAGAAGAGAAACAAGGGGAGAGGTCACCTAGTTTGGGCAGAATCCCCCACCTTGTGGTGTACCCAATTGCTTGTAGACACTTGCAATTGGTCTCCGTGCGATTTTCTTGTTTCCTCGAGCTTGCACGCAAAACGGTGCACGTCCCTCGAACCCGCACGAAAAATGGTGCGTGTCCTCCTCAAGCTTGCACGCCAAACGGTGCACGTTCCTCCAAACCTGCACGCAAAGCGGTGCACATCATTAGAGACTGCACACAAAACGGTGCACGTTCCTCGAACCCGCACGAAAAACGGTGCATGTCCTTCTCAAGCTTGCACGCCAAACGGTGCACGTTCCTCCAAACCTGCGCACAAAATAGTGTATATCATTAGAGACTGCACAGAAAACGATGCACGTTCATCAAGGTTGCACGCAAAACGATGCACGTTCATCAAAGTTGCACGCAAAATGGTGCACGTCGAAATGCCCGGCGGTACTTCGCGCAGCAAAACGGCACAGTAAATCACGGTCCCTAACATGCACAACAGCATGGGGTCAAATCCAAAACCCAAAAAGGAAATCTCAAAACTGTGCCGAAAACACCACATAATAACATACAGGACCTACCTCGACACCGTCGCGCCGTCCAACGCATGCACACGCATCCATCCGGCTTCTTGGAACACCTTGCGCGCGCACCACGAGGTTCTCGGCGTGCTCGCGGCACCCCAAAAGCCCCCTACGAAATCGCCCTCTCCCTCCCCTAAGCCTCTCGGTTCGAGCAAAAAGGAGAAAAGAGGAAGAAATGGGGCAAACGGGCTTTTATAGCCGATTTTCCTAGGATTCGGGCGCATGTTTCGGGCGCCCGAATCCGGGTTTCGGGCGGCTACAGTGCCGCTGCACCGCGGTCCACGGGCGCATGTGCCAGCACCCGCCTGCGTGGGCCAACGGGCGGTCGCCACGTGGTGGTACTCGCGCCCCCCCCCCCCCCCGCGTCAACGCGGCGCAGTGACGCGTCGCGTCACGCGTCTTGTCGCGCTGACGGGCCAATGAAAGCCCAACACGTGGCCTGCCCTGTTGACGCCGCGTCAGAGGCCGCGAGTCATCCCGACGCGCGCCTGACGCCTCGGCCGCTGGGTCCAATGGGGCGCCGCCACGTGGCGCGCCCCACCTGCCCTGCGCGCCTCGAGTCGCGCACCCCTGCGTGTTTCCGCGCGCTCCAGTGCCTCGGGATTCGCGCCAGCACCTCGGGATTCGCGCCAGCACCTCGGGATCCGTGCCAATTGCCTCGGGATCCGTGCCACCTGCCTCGGGATTCGTGCCACCTCGGGATTCAGGCGCTGCTATAGTAGATTCGGGCGCTCGCCCGAGCCAGAACCGGGCTGCTACAGTGAACCGGGTTCGCTACAGTGCAGCCCGGTTCGCTACAGCCCAAAAACCCGGCCTGCTACAGTATTTTCCAGGCGCCCAGAACCAACTTTCGGGCGCCCGAAAGTTTGGCCCAAATCCGGTTTCGCCCGTTTTCGTCCGTTTTCACCCGTTTCTCGCCCGTTTTGCCCAAATTTGACAGGCAACCACAGTTTAACTTGATTTACCTCAAGGTATTTTAAATTTTCAGTTTGGACCATTTCTTGGTCGCCAAAAGCCTCGCTATATTCAGAATCGCTGGCGGACCCCGTTCTCACTACCCGGGTATCCGATCGACGCGAAACTTTTACTGTGGTCCTAAAACATAATTACGGAGCTCCCAGAATTTTCTCAGAATTTTCTGACACTGAATTTTCGGCTAAAAATCTGGGCCCACTTTCTCATATAAGATTCTAGATGCCTCCTTTTTAATCCGATTTCGGCCCAATTCACTTCCTGATCATTCTTTACTTCTCTAAATTCAATAAAAATAGTATTTCATACCATTTTTATTTACATTTATTTATATACCAAAATTTGTTACATTATATATTACATGCCCAAATAGTTAGTCATCAAATAGTTAGTATCAAGGCATGTTAGAGTTTAGTTCCACTTACCCGTTTTTAGTTATCTAAGGGTCTCAAGTTCTCAAGTCTCTCCCCCTTTTTGTCCCTAAAAAGACAAAATAGAAAATGCAGAGAGAATAGTTCAATTGCAATGAAAACAAAAGAAAAGAAAAACCTACAAAAGAACTCGTTAGAGAAACACAAAAAAAACTGAAACTCTTGTCTTCAAATTTCAATCTGATGCAGATCCATCAGAACTGTTGTAGCATCCTAATTTATCAAATATTGCCTTTACCAATTTTGAAAGTTTGGAACATTTCTTTCGAAGATCACGTTGGTTGGTAGAGATGCACTGTAAGTCAAAATACATTCTTTTTTAAAAACTGCATTATAATCAACGGGAAAGGAAGTCGCTCGGTAGGATGAGAACGTTCCACGTATCTCGCCATCCTTGACCAGATATGATAGGGAATGTTTATATTCAAACCTTCAGCAGCTGCGGGATGTCCAAGAAGATACAAAAATAACATCCTATCCCATCGCAACAGTTTTGTTTGCATGTTTGGTAAGATATTATAGCAAACAATAAAATTCAAAAATCTGTACTCCGGTCGAAGTTCTTTTGAAAATACTGAATTTCCCGTCGATCAAGTATCCGGCATGCAAATTCCATCGACAATTGTTCTCCAAACGATTAATGTCATTATCTGACCTTTCATATAATGAATCCTGTCAGGTTGTGATGGCATGCCCAGTACTTCTCCAATTAGTTGAGGAGTGATTTTCAGTTTGGTATTCCGGACCGTTGTGTGAAATTCTCTTGGTCCGTTGTCATGATCTTGAAGCTGTGTAGAGCACATGTAGAAAGTCCTGATTAGATGGAGACAATATCCTGTAGATTCAGGAAACTTACAGACTTGGGCAAGTTGGGCTTTATCAAATAAAGTTCCAAACGCTTTAAAGCGTTCCTTGAGAGCCGCGACATTTACATGTCTCTCACCAATGCATTCTCGCTTCTCAAAGTCTTTCTTTCTATCAGAAGTGATGTGCACAAACTCTTGCGGAGGTGGTTCACTGACAAGTGGTTCCTCGATCTCAATTCCACGAGATCTCCCTCTTTTCCTTGCAACGCTTTTCCTTTTTGTGGAAACTGGTTCCATAGGAGCTTTGCCTTTTTCGGCTGCGGTTGGAGAAGTTCTAGCTTTTTCAAAAACTGGGGCTTTGCCCTTCGAAGCAGAAGAAACTTTCTCGGTAGCTTTCTTTTTGATTCCTTCAACAGTTTTCTCCCAGTCTTCAGATTCCGTTTCGGACTCATCCACTTGGACAAAATCTCCCTCATCTTAATTCTTCCTTGCTCGTTTTAACTTGTTTCTAATCCTCGTGCTTACAAGAGCAGTGATGAACATAATGAACCAATCAAAAGCCATTGTTACAGAATTTTTAATGAGCTCCTGTGAGCAAGTCTCAAGAACATAGAAAATATGTTTAATTTAAAAAATTTAAAAAATTATACCCAAACAATTCTCATGTTATATAAAGACTAGGAATCAAGAAGGGTTTGCAAACTTTTTTTAAAAAATAGATCAATTCCATGATTTTCAAAAATTCTTAAAATATGCCCTAAAATCAAAATTTCAGAAATCGAAGCCCAAACAATCATCGACAGGTTTCTTAGGAATTCAGTGTGATGACCCGGATCTTCGCAGAGCTTTAGCAGTGTGATCGACGACTTCTGGAGGTTTTTTCGGTGTGTTGGAGGTGCTTGTGCGCAATTCGGACCTCAGGATTGGACCCAGCGCGAAATTTGGATTAAGAATACCTTTCCGGATGCCTTTGACAAATTTTAGAAGCAGAATTTGGCAAAACGGACTTCGAATTTGGACTTAGCGCGCGAAAACGATGAAAATGAGCTATTTACTTGTATTTTTCGGAGCCCAGATGCACAAACACGGATTTCGAGGCAAAAGTTATTGTTCCGGCGGCCGGGGCAGCGCCGGTGGCGGCGGGCAGGCGCCGGAGCGCGGCGGCACGGGCACGGGCGCGGGCGCGGTCGTGGGCAGGCACGGTGTTCAGTGTTTGGTGTGCCACGTGGCGGCTTCCCATTGGGTGCGCTGGGGACACGTGGCGGCTTCGGGTTCGGCGGGTGCATCAAGTGCATGCACCGGGCGCAGCGAGTGGAGGCGGTGACACGTGGCTCTTAGGGATTGGCCGGTCAATGCACGCGCGACAGGTGTGCGGGCGCGGCGCACGATGGACCGCCCGGGCCACGTGTCGCCCGCTCATTGGCGGGCGCAGTGACCCGGCGGATCCGGCGTGAACCGCGGCCCACGGTTCCCGCTGTGGACCGCGTCGCCACGCGGCGCGCCGCGATTGGCGGGCGCGCGTGCGCCGGGCGCGCGGGGCGTGGACCGGGTGACGTGGCGCGCCCATGGATTTTCGGGCATGCGCCGGGCGCGCGGGGCGTGGACCGGGTGACGTGGCGCGCCCATGGATTTTCGGGCGCCCGAATCCGGATCCATGTGTGTGTGTGTCTTGGGCTATAAATAGGCCCCCTTAGCTGTTTTTTCTCCTTTTCTGGGCTTCTTCTCTATGGGCTTCCTACAGAGAAGTTCTTCCTCTCTCTCTCCTCCACCCTTTGATGGAGTTCTAGGATTTTTGGAGGTTTCTACATCGGCGTTTTCTGCGACGCGGCGCACCTCGACGCTCCTTCGATTTTGGCTTCTACCGTCGAATTTCAGTGCGCGAGATCCCCTGAGCTACCCCGATGGACTTTTGAGCTCATTTTCATGACAGCGCATTTATGAGAGGTACACCTTCGATTTCCATGTTGATTTCTTTGCCTCATTTTGGTGTTTTGGCATGGTTCCCGAGGTATCTTTTGACCTCTTGAACCGCTGTGAGGATTTGGACAGCGGAGGAGTTTTGTTGTGATTTCTCGGTCTTCGGGCATCGGAATGAGACGTATGAGGACTCGATCGACATCTACGCTTCGTGAGGAATGCACCCATATTTTTATCGGAATTTTTGGAGGACTCTTCGAAGGTGATAATTAAGCTTCTTTGGGACTGAGTTTCTGCGGGCTTGTGTTCGTGAAGGTTTTGGCTTACGGCGATGTTCTAATTGTTTCGTGACCTACAAGTGTCGGATTTGGACGTGCAAGTACTCGTTTCGATCGGCTCGCCGCGAGGATCGCAATGGTTATTTTTTTGGAATTTGTTGAGTTTATCTCGCAGGTGAAAATTATCTATTTTCGGGGCTGGTTGTATGGACAGCGGCTTATTGTGCATTTCTTGGATTAATTGTACGCCGTTTGGGTTACCTTTGCAGTGTTTGCGACGTGCCGTGTTTACCTGGTGTATGGGTGCATGTGGATCCGTGCTTCGTGATCGAGGTGGGTGGTTGCTATATCCCTCTATTTCGACGTGCTCACTAGGATTATTAGAGTGATTCCCCTGTGTTAGGATTATGGATTAACAATTGGGATTGGAACTATGCATGCTTGTTTGGACATATGGATATATTGTTAGCACTTACCCTTGCATGTGGAATTTACTGTCATATTGGGACAAGGTGATTTATTCTGTTAGTGGGTGCTACATGGGGATATTTGGACATGCATAGGTGGATGATTCATGTGAGTAGTGGTTTATGTGAGATTCAGGATTGTTTCTACTCCTTATTTTTCCTTTCCAAATGAGAACACTTGCATGCTTGTATGGACATCTAGATAGGCCATCTTTTATTGTTACACTATCATGTTGAAACTTGACTTAGGAGAAACCATGTTTGCTTCTTTTCTCCTTTTCCTTAGTCAGGTGGTTCATGTTGCTCGGGTTCGAGCAGGGATTTGGGATAGTGTAGCCGGGGCCTGGATTGTGGATTGTGGGTTTTGGGGCAACCGCGGATATTGGGCGGTTGACCGGAGGTCAGAGGTTGGACTTGACGTTAGTCGGTAGAGTTCGCGGCAACTACGGGTATTGGGCGGTTGACCGGAGGTCGGTTGTTGTACCAGATTGTGGTTGTGGGTTATTGCGGCGACCGCGGATATTGGGCGGTTGACCGGATGTTTACTTGTGCATCAGATTGGGGATAGGATTCCTCTAGTGGATGGAGTTTCCCACTTATTGAGTATTATTACATTAGATTGGGGGATCGGGTTTTCTTTAGTGGATGGGTTTTCCCACTTCGATCATAGTCGTGATCCAGTCATGCTATATCTTGATACTTGTGACAGAGGTACTTTACTCGTGTGGCTCGCTCCCCTCGAGTGCCACTCCGGAGGTAGGCCTATGACCGAGCCATGTGTGCCGGTCTGATACTTATTTTAGGATGCAAGCCATGTGTGCCGATCCCGCAGATTCGAGCCATGTGAGCAGATTCCGCTACTGAGTTCTTGAGTTCGACAGCAGAGCAAGCAGTGCCAGTTTTTACTGGTGGTTAGATTGGGTGTCTTTGGGACGGTTGGTTACTGATGCATACATTCGGTTATTCCATTTTGGGATTGCATTTAGAGGCATAGTTGTGGTAGCTTCATTTTTCCTCATCGGTTCTGTTATAGTTTACCACTTCTTCTTTCCCCTTTTTGCCTCTGGTAGACCTAGTGGGGGCATCGGAGTTTGAGGCTTTACCCACTTGGGGAGGCTACTGGTTTATCTGTAGTTCTCACCCCCATTTGCCTTTTCCTCTTTTCTTCCCCTTGTTTTGTAGTGTCTTCTGCGGGAGCTGCTGGGCTTTTAGCGGCTGATCGAGGAGAGAGGACGGCTGAGTAGATAGATCAGATGGCAGGATGAGAGAGTTAGCTGGACTGTTGTTGTACCCTTTTTACTCAGACGGTTGTACCTTACTTTTGGGTCTGGCTTTAACCAGCTGTTTGTATATTTTTGGTGAGCTGGGAGAGATAGATGTATTATTTTTTACAGATGTATTGTATTTTATTTCCAGCTTCAGTCTGAGATGTATTAGTTTTTAGTTCAGCTCTGTTTTATGCTCTTTTTTAGTATCTCTTTTATATCTGAGCAGGTTACTGGCGCTTCGTGTACGCGGGAAATTTCGTGTGCACGGCGGATCTGTAGACGGGCCCGGGTTCTGGGTTACACCCGGGGCGTGACATTCAGAGTTCAATATATGCAAGAAATTTCAGAGAAAAACATCAAAAAATAAATTCGGGGTAAAAATTCCATCTCGTTTGGAAGGAAATAGCAAAAACTTTGAATAGCCTGAGATTTTGATTTTAAAACTTACTTGGATGGAGAGAAAAACCAGTCATGGATGATCCAAGTGCTTTAGATTCTAGAGTGAGAAACATAGAAAACTAGAAATCCAAAGCTTGAAAGAAAAAGAAATAAAAGACCTTTTGTTTTAATATAAACCCTAGCCGCAGTCCGAATCGGATTAATACGTCAGTCCGAATCGGTTTCGCGCAGAAAATCCCATCGTTCGGGATCCGGACTGGCTGACTTCAGTCCGGACTGGCTGCAACTTTTTCTTCAGAAAAATTTATAAAAATTTCAGAAAATTCAGAAAAAGTATGTAAACATTCTTGCATATCAACTTTATACAAAAAGTATTATTTCATATAAAGAGAAATAGATTGTGAGAAATCTATCAAAATATCCCAAATTTTGAAACGAAGATTTATAAAAATTAAAACCTCTAAAGTTGAGCAAGTTCAAAACATCAGTCACGATCTAGCGAGTAATGAGTTTATCAAATCATCAATTGAGCAAAGAAAATGAAGCACCAAGATCGATAGATGTTTGAAATCCCTAGTAAGTCAAATAATATTATCTAGTCAGTATATTTAGGGAGTGACACTTTCAGCATCTTTCAATCTAAAATCCCACTGTATACCAACCTTGGAATTTGACAGAATCAAGTATTCTAAAAAGTAATTTATCAAATAAACAGTAACACCATGCTTGGTAAACATGTGGTAGCTGCACACAGTACTCGTACGACCGAGGCGGTGGCTCTTTCCTCCATGTGGTGGTAGTTTTCACACTCCACTAAGGGATATAACTCTTTCCACATCTTTTGAGCATGAAAATTTTAAATAGACTATCCCTCAATTGACTATCAATTATGTGAGATATTAAGTATTCAACCAAAAATTGATCTCGTGTTCATACTTGTTTCAACTATCAAATAAGATAAAGACAATACCAAGAGATCATTGAGTGAGGAATTGACTTTGATCAATTAAAGATAAAATATTTGATATAAATGATCATTGCATCATACGAGTTATAATGATATCCAAATCGTAATAAATTTCTCAAAACATGAAAGATGCAATTAAAGTCAATTAAGCTAATGCTCAGTTAATGTTCTTTAGTACAAACAGAAAGAACAAAAATACAAAACAAAATCTAACCTAAGCAATGGTTCAAAAATTGGTTATTTCAAAGAAAGCATACCAATTGCTTTTCACAAATGAATAAAACGTTTTTGATCCAAAGGTTTTGTTCAAATATCGGCTAATTGATCATCAGTTGAAACATAAGCAATTTGCAAAGTACTTGATTCAACTGGCTCTCTTAGAAAATGATATTTCAGTTCAATGTGTTTTATTCTAGAGTGCAACATAAGATTTTTAGAAATATTAATGGCACTAGTGTTGTCACACAAAATAGTTACCGAGGTCGTAGGAATGCTGAAGTCACTCAATACACTCTTCATCCAAATCAATTGAGTAGAGCAGCTTCCCGCAGAAATATATTCCACCTCGACAATAGAGAGAGCAATGCATTTTTGTTTTTTACTATGCCATGCAACAAGGCAATGGCCAAGATAAAAACATGCACCACTCGAGTTTTTTTGATCATCCACTGATCTAGCCCAATCGGCATCTGAATATCCTATAATATCAAGAGATCTGCCCATAGGATACCAAATTCTGAAATTGATTATACCTTTGACATACCGGATGATTCTTTTCACCGCTTTCAGGTGAATTTCCTTCGGTGCTGATTGATATCTCGTACAAATCCCAACACCGAAAGAAATATCTGGGCGACTAGCAGTAAGGTAGATTAGACTTCCAATCATACTTCTATAATGTTTCTCGTCTACACTTTCTCCGTGAGATTCACTTCCAAATCCTTTATTGCTAGTTCTCATAAGAGTCAGATAGTCTTTAGAATCTTCTAATCCAAATTTCTTAACCAACTCCTTCGCATACTTGGACTGACACAAATGAATGCCATCTTCACATTGTTTAACCTGCAATCCAAGAAAATAGGTAAGCTGGCCCATCATGGACATCTCAAATTCGCTTTCCATCGTTTTGGCAATTTTTGAAGAATCATTGTTTCTTGTAGCACCAAACACGATGTCATCCACATAGATTTATGCCACAATGAAGTTATCCTGAGAGTGCTTCACAAAAAGTGTCTGATCGGCTCCCCGTCGAGTATAGCCCTTTTCCAAAAAATATTTCGTTAATCTTTCGTACCATGCTCGCGGTGTTTATTTTTGTCCGTAATGAGCCTTTTTTAATTAAAAAATATGGTTTGGAAATTTATGATTAATGAAACCTTTCGGTTGAGCCACATAAATTTCCTCATTTAGAAAATCATTTAAAAATGCACTCTTCACGTCCATTTGAAAAGTTTTATTTTAAAGTGACAAGCAATTGCGGAAAGGATACGAATGTACTCGAGACAAGCAACCGGGGCGAAGGTCTCCTCAAAGTCTATACCTTCAACTTGTGAATTGCCCTGAGCAACCAAATGCGCTTTGTTCCGGATAATGGTACCGTCTTCTTTTTTCTTATTCTTGAAAATCTATTTAGTACTAATAATGTTTTGATGCTTAGGAGGCTTCTTTAATTCCCAGACTTTGTTCTTTTCAAATTGGTTAAACTCTTCTTGCATTGCTTCAATCCAATAGTCATCCTGAAGAGTTTCATCAATATTCTTAGGTTCTATCATGGAGACGTAGCAGGCGACTCCACATTTCAACTGTCTCCGAGTTCTAACTCCTTCTTGAGGATCTCCAATAATGTTTGATTCCGGATGGTTCTTGGAGATTTGAAGCGTTTGAGGTAACGGAATACTCGGGGGAATTTGCGATGATTCCTGCACATTAGATGAACTAGAAGAACCATGAGATACATCATAATTTTTAGAAGATTTATCATGTACCGATGCAATATCATTAGCAGGCAATTCATCATCAAGAGACATATCAGGAGTAGATTTATCAGAAAAAAAATGAAAAGCTTCATCTACTTTAACATTGATAGATTCTATCATCGTTTTAGATTCAAGGTTAAATACCCGATATACTCTACTATTTGTAGAATAACCCATAAAAATTCCATCGTCACTACGAGAGTCGAATTTTTCAAGATTCTCACGATCACGTAAAATGTAGCAATGACTCCCGAAGATACGAAAATACTTGATATTCGGTTTTCTACTAAACCATAGCTCATATGGTGTATTTAAAGTACCAGGGCGCAAATATGTTCTATTGATCATATAGACAGCAGTGTTGACTGCTTGAGCCCAAAAGTGTAACGGAAGATGATTCCAGCTATGAAGCATAACACGCGCCATCTCCTGTGCAACCCTATTTTTGCGCTCGATTACATCGTTCTGTTGTCGTGTATAAGGTGCAGAGAATTCATGTTTTATACCGTTCGATGAACAAAAAATAATGAATTTTGAATTAATAAATTCTCCACCTCTATCACTATGAATACGAACGATCTTTTCATTTTTCTCAATCATAACCCGATGATAAATCTCATGAAAAGAATCGAAAGTATCCGCTTTCTCTTTTAAAAATGCTACCCATGAATATTTAGAGAAATCACCAACCAAAAGAAAAATATACCATTTACCTCCCGGGCTTGGTTGACAAGTCGGCCCCATTAAATCCATGTGCAATGATTCCAGCGGCCGTTTGGTTCCCACGTGGTTCAAGTTCTGGTGCATGGATCTAGTTTGTTTTCCCTTTTGACAACTTCCACACACAATATTTTCTTTAAAATTCAATTTTGAAACACCTCTGACCACGTCTTTATTGAAAATTCTAGATAGTTCCTTAAAATTTATGTGACCTAGTCTTTCATGCCAAAGAGTTTCATTATCAAGTGACACTAGGTTACATTGATCTAAAGATTTACCAGGAACTAAATAGAAATTATTTTGATATCTAACCCCTTTCAAAAAGAATGAAAGGTTTGAGTCAGTTACATAGATTCAATAGAAGAAAAATTAATTGAAAAACCATTATCACATAATTGACTAATATTTATGAGGTTAGTCTTAAGGTCTTCAACAAATAAAACATTGTTCAAAACCGGGCCTCTGGAATAGTGATTATCCCTTTTCCAACTAATTTTGAAGATCTTCCATCTCCGAAAACAATAAGTCCTCCGAAGGTTTTCTCAAATGTTTGAAAATAGTTTTTATCACCAGTCATGTGCTGGAAACAACTGCTATCCAGATACCATGACGAATTGTCATATGCATGTAGTAATGTGTGAATGACAAGACAAGGGAAGAGTTCATGTGAGGACCTGAATCCCCGCAATAGGATTAATGCGGATCAGCAGCTTCTGGAGGCCTATGTGGTGTGTCGGCGGTGTTTGATTGGAAACAAGTGTGGACTCAGTGCGTTGAATGGATCCCGAGTGTATTCGGATCCCCCGTCAAATTTTAGAAGTTGTTCCACGCGAAACGGACATTAGATTTGGATTCAGTGCGGAAAAACGATGGAAATCGACTACTTGGTTGTATTTTTCTGAGTCCGGACGCCCGAAAATGGACACCCGGAAGATTTCTAGTGTTTTCGGGTGCACGGTGGACCGAGGTGGTGCCACGTGGTGGAGCAGGAGGCGCGGTGCAGTGGGCCCGGCCCACGGGCGCGGGCGCGGGCAGCGCCCGGGCCGGGCAGGCGCGCGGGTAGGCACGCGGGCGAGCTCGGTGCGCGGGGGCGGCGTGCCACATGTCGTCTCCCCGTTGGCTCGCAGTTGACAGGCGGCGGCAGCAGGTTGGTTGGTGCGGTCCACGGGGGTGTGCGGGGAGCTCCTCGGGATGCGTGCATGGCAGGGGGCACAGGCGGCGGGCGCAGCGCGCACGTGGGCTGGCAAGTGGGCGTTGCCACGCGGCGCAAGGCGGGTGGAGGGATCGACTGTTGGCTGTTCGGCGGTGACGTGGCGCATGGATGTGGTTTCGGGCGCACCACGCGGGGAGCATTGTGGGGGATTCGGGCACCCGATTGAGGTCCGAGCGCCCGAATCCCGGGACAGATTCGACATATTTAGAATTGTTCGGGCTGGGCCTATAAATAGGCCTAGTACTTCTCCGTTGTTGAGTTTTATGGCTGGTTTTTCACAGAGGTGTCTTCAGGGATTCTCTTCCTCCTTGAGTTCTACAGATTGTGGAGGATTCCTGGGATTTTTGGAGGCCGTGGCATCGGCGTTTTCTGCAACGCGGCGCACTTCGACGCTTCTTCGATTTTTGGCTTCTACCGTTGTATTTCAGTGCGCGAGGCCCCTTGAGCTACCCCAATAAAATTTCGAGCTGATTTTCATGGCAACGCGTTCACGAGAGGTACACCTTCATTTTCCATGTTGATCACTTTGCTCCGTTTTGAGGTTTTGGTGGTGTTCCCGAGGTGTTTTTGTGACCCTTTGTACTGCTGCGAGGTATGGGACAGCGGCAGCGTATTGTTGAGATTTCTCAGCCTATGGGCATCGGATCGAGGCGTGTGAGGACTCGATCGGCATCTATGCTTAGAGAGGAACGCGCCCGTATTTTTACCGAAATTTTTAGAGGACTCTTCGAAGGTGATAATTAAGCTTTTTCGTGGCTAGTTTTCCGTATATTTGCGTATTCGGGATGTTTTCGCCTACGGCGATGTTCTAATTGTATCTTGGCCTACAGGTGTCGGAACGAGATGTATAAATACTAGATTTGGATCTACTCGTCGCGAACATCGTAACCGTGATTTTTCTAGATTTTTCGAAGGACTACACGCAGGTGAAAAAGCCCCTTCTTTGTGTTGGTTGGTAAAAACAGCGAGTGCTGTTTGGTTTGTTTGTGGAGTTGTTTATTGTGTTGTTGGCTGTCTTGTTAGTTGGAGCAGAGGCTTGTGCGACCGTGTACCGAGGGTGCGGTTTCGGTGGTTTTTGGATAGCGAGTGGCTACGCACTTCACCGACTTCGGCTTTGCCTGCGGAAAGCGTTTCAGGTGGGTTGCTTCGTCTCCAGAACCGGTGGACGGTTCTCTAATTCTATATTTTAGAATGCATGTATGTTTAGGGTACATTGTATGTTATTGAGAGGTAAGCTTAGTAATGATGATTGTATAAGGGAATTGCAAGATTAACATTCATGTTAGATATTATTGAGGACTTGCAAGATTTGGATATTCATGAGGATGAATAGTAAAAGCTTACCTAAGGGAATTTGCCCTATGTGATTGTTAGCGTGCATGATTAAATGTATAATCTCTAGTATCGAGATGTAAGCTTGAGGAATGGCCTAGATCATGTAGATTAACATACTATAGTAGTGATCTTTTAGCATGCCATGTCGCACATAGTCTTTTATGATATGATTACTCGATGGGGTAGGATGCTATATCTATGTGCGGGTATCATTCTGATGATTTATGATGGACCACGGATTATGGACGGGTGTAGCGGATTAGTGGATTTGGCATGTGGTGCTATTATCTGTTTTACTCCATTTTATGTTACTTGAGGACATTTGCATGCTTGTATGTACATCTAGATAGGCCATCTTTTACTGCTACACTATCTTGTTGGAACTTGACTTAGGAGAAACCATGTTTGCTTCTTTTCTCCTTTTCGTTAGTCAGGTGATTCTTGTTGCTCGGGTTCGAGCAGGGGTTTGGGATAGTGTAGTCGAGACTTCGAGTCTGGGACAGGTTGGATTTGATTGTGGATTGTGGGTATTGCGGCGACCGCGGATATTAGGCGGTTGGCCGAGTGTCGGTTGTACTTGATTGTGGATGGCAGGATAGTACGGCAATCGCGAATATTGGGCAGTTGACCGGAGGTTGGTTATGGGTTTATGGATTGTGGGGCATTACGACAACCGCGAATACTGGGCGGTTGACCGGATATTTACTTATGCATCAGATTGGGTATCAGATTTCTCTAGTGAACGGAGTTTCCTACTTATTGAGTACTATTGCATCTGATTGAGGACCGGGGGTTTTCTTTAGTGGATGGGTTTTTCTCACTTTCATCAGAGTCGTGATCCAGTCCTGCTATATTATGATACTTATGATACTTGTTACTGAGATACTTTACTCGTGTGGGTCTCTCCCCTCGAGTGCCACTCCAGAGTGTGCGACAGGCAGGCTTTGAGACCTTGAGACTCCTTCCCATCGGTGTTACGCGTTGGCCAGCATACCCAATATGGCAGGCACAGCAGGCAGTACCGGTGTTTACTGGTGGTTAGATTAGGTTTATTCAAGCAGGTACTTCCTTTGTTGCACTCGTGCCTGGGGGCTGAGTGGAGTCTAGTAGCCGTGTTTAGACCAGTGCCAGTGTTGTTGGGAACCGTTTGGGGTTGACGGTGGTCCCGGGGTCATTGTGAGTGTTTCGACCGTTGTGCGAGATGCTGAGGGTCTTGAGTCTATCCGTTCTGAGAGAGAGCGTGGATTTCGACTATAGCCTGCATGGGCCGCTTTTCGATAGCGAGTTAGTCCGATTGGACACCCTATGTGATACACTAGGGAGGCGCAGGCTTGATTGGACCAGATGTGGCAGTCAGCTCGATTGGGTCGATTGGGCACCTCGTGTGCGAGTGGTTGCATACCTTTCTTTGATTTTCCCCATTTGAGCATTTAGATAGAGGCACGGTAGCTGTAGAGTATCTCCAGCTTTATTGTTCAGTTTTTACTACTTGGTTATCTTATGCCTCTAGTAGACTTAGTGGGCAGATCGTCGGGCCTAGTGGCGGTACCCACTGAGAACTCCCTTTTTGGTGTAGTTCTCACACTCGTTAGGGGTTTTCCCCCTCCTTTTTCTTTCCTCTCATTTGTTTTGCAGAGTCCTAGCGGGTGTTGCTTATTCTGCTGTTGCTGATCGAGACGAGGGAGTCGCGAGCTAGATCCCTACACGTTGATCCTCACCAGTTCGGTCGTATCCAAGGCCCAAATGATTTATTTGACCAAGACCAAGCAATTTGTCCAACTTGCTCCTTCTTGATGAAAATTTCTCCAAATCTTCTTTAAGTTGGAATATGGTCTTTGTCATCTGCAATTTTTCTTGCGGAGCCTCGGAATAGAGCTTTAAGAAGTAATTAGCTTTATCCACCAACTTTATATGTTCCTTCTCGAAATGCTCATTCTTTTCTTGAAGGAAAGTGTTTATTTTGATCAAATTATCCCTTTCCACTTCAAGAGACCTTGAGAGAGAAGTTGCCTTGTTTGATTGTTCTTCGAGTTCCAACAACCTTCTCCTCGAGTTTTTATTATGCTTCGCCAATTTCTTTAAATCCCGTAGCAATTTATGGTAGGCGAGAGCAAAATCTTCACCTTCAGAATCACTTGGTTCATCATCCGATGTAGTTTTTTCATTCAAGGAGGAGATTGTAGTAACCATGATTTTTGAAATCCAAAATCTAAGTTTAAATAATTTTCTGGATTATTTAAATGGTAAAAATGGATTATTAGTAGTGCACATGTGGCCCGAAAATATTGACTTTTAATCGGGGTCTGATCTCGAAAATCTGAGATCACCAGTGCGACCGTATTGTCGAAACATGAAAGATTGATATTCAAAAGTTTTCGATCCGACGGTCAGATCTTCCGCAAATCAGCGAAGAAGTTGATGGGCCCACAACTTAAGTTCTGAATAGTAACCCCTGATTTATTTCCCCTCTCGACCATCGTCGGTCGTTTCGCCGTCGGGACCCCAAGCATAGCAGTACGAGTAGTCGTTTCTAGCTAATTTCGACATTCTGAACGCAATGGCACTGACGGAATCCGCGTTTGGCGACTTTGGTGCATCGGAATGCGTGCCAAATAGTGCAAATTACAGTATTTCATGGCCCGAGAATTCATTCGAGCATCAAATCAAGAAAGCAAATATGCTACTTGAAAGGTCTCGACGAGCCGGACGTCGTGGCGAAGTTTGTTTTCCATTTTGATGACCCGTTCGTCTCAAAATGCGTGAAAAGTGTCGAAAAATTGCATATTTTTACGAAAACTTAGATGTTTCATGGATCAAATTATTTAAGGCTTATTGTTGGAGGTCCTTACAGTATATGTGATCTACAGCAATGGACTAGGGTGTTGGAAGCATAAGATAAAAGGACCAAATAGCATATTGTAGCAAAAGATATTTTTTTTTGGAATTGGCTTGGGACCTTTGGGCTTCGTGGGGGGTTACACGAGGTGGCTCTTGAGATTCCTAACTCCCAGGAGTTATTCCTCATATCCTGGGTGCTGTGGAGTCACCAAGAGTCATCCCCCACAATCCCAATCCGAGAGTGAGAGAGGAAGAGAGAAGAATTGCCCAAGTTCTTCCAACTTGGTTCTTGTGACCTCTGGTGTGTTCTCCTGCGTTTGGAGATCAAGCTAGAGCTTGTTGGGTGGCTGCACGATGCGGGGGTGGAGAACCGGGTACATCCTATCTTCTCCAACTCCGGCGAGGAAAGGTTCCCCCATTCCTCTGGTTTGTAGCACCCGAGACCCATAGAGGTGGACTCTGTAGAGTCTTTAGATGCCATGTGCCAATTCCCAGCCTTCGGGAAGCCCTCGGTTGCCGGCGGGAGAAAGAAACTCGCTGGAACCCTATTATGCTCCGCCTCGGCCTTGCATCGCGACCACTCGTTCAAATGGAAAAATAAAATCATGGGCATGGACTGTAGAAGGTGGTGATCATCTCCACCAAATTTGGTGGAGTTTGGTTGAGTGTGCGCGTCAAAAACCCAAACCCTAGTTTTTCGGGTTATTGCGCCATGGCCGAGTCTCTTGTTCCGGCGCCGGCGTCGCTCCCCACCTCCGGCCATGTGGCCGAGAAGCTTCATGGGACCATTTAGAGTCCAACCATGCCTTTGCATGGCATCCATGCATCCCTAATCAAAAGACGCCATTAATGACCCGAGCTTAAGCTCAAGCACGGTGGCCGGCCAACCGGCCGTCGCCGTCGGGGATGACATGCCTAGAAATATTCCTTGGACTATTTAGATCCCAACCATGCATTTGCATGGGTTCCATGCTGCCTCGGTGGAAATCCACCATTGTTGGTGAAGCTCGGGTTGAGCTTGAGCCGCCGCCGTCGCCGTCGCCGCCGTATCCTGTCGCCGGGCATGGGTTTAGGAGAGTTCGTGGGGATGTGCTGCACCTTGTGGTGCAGGTGGTTGAGGCCCAGAACCCAGAAACAACAAAGTGCCATTGATGGGTATTTGAAGCTTCATCTTCCTTGTTATCTTCTTCTTGTTTCTCGGCAAACCGAGGATGCAAGATGGGCCCAGGCTTGAATGGGAAGTTTCTGCAGCCTTACAGAATGTTTCCATCCAAGTTGGAAGCCCCTAGACCCCACCCATGCAAAGATGTAGCTTGGGATTGTAAGCTTGTGTGTTGTATGTTTGTGCCCACTATGTGTTTGTGGAAATGCTACAATGAACTCGAAGTGAGTTTTAGCATCCAGAAAGTTACCAGATTTTCTCCACACACTACCCTTAGCTTGATGCTCACTTCAGATCCAATTTTGGCTGAGTGGATTTTTGTGTGGAGCATTCTTGTCCATTGGAGAGGTTGAGACTTGGATCTATGGATCCAGCAGCTTCTGAGGTTGCACAATAGCAAGCCTTTGAGCCTCTGGGATGTTCTGAGCAAGACGCTCAAGTTAGTTTGGTGTTGGCACAAGCAGTTTTGAAGATTGGGTAAGTTTGAGCCTTATGTAGGTTGGTTTGGATTTGGGGCTGATCTGGACATTATGGAACTTCGTGACAGTGAGCTTCTGGCTATTTTGAGGTCACTGAATGCGATGCTCACCTTAAAAATAGGTTTGGCCGCGTAGAAAAATTAAAATGCAAAAATGGTGCTATTTAACCTATGTAACAAGTGGTTCATGGGCCGAAATTATATTCGGGTTCCATACTGTTGCCAAATGGTGAGCACGGTGTTCAGCGAGTCGAGGGTCACCTACTGGTGCTGACGGTTTGTTAAAATAATGTTCCAATAATTGGAACGAGCGAAAACGACTCTCAAGTTCACGTAAAAATGTGATTTCTGGAAACCCTAGTGGTCAAAACGCAATTGTAACTTCACGTGCTGTCTCGGGAAGTGTGTCCATGATCTCTAAGCTTTTCGTTAGGGATCCAACGACTCTCGTTGAGCAGAAATTAATTATCGGTCGGTAAATCGGCAAAATCGTCGGTTTAACGGCGCCCCGGTGGCAATCGCGCAATTCGGGAAATTGCGGCGGTTCCGCCTAGCCGTCTGTCGAGTCCCAGTAGAATCTGGTTGAGCCAGCGGCAAAGGGTCAAAGCCCGTGCTTCCCGGAAATTCAAATGGAATTTTCGGGAGGGGCATTTTGGTAATTATACTAATATTTGAATAAAAGGTTGAGTTTAGCAATGTTTATGATTCAGGTTGCCACGGTTCGGCTCTAGCTTTCGAGCGTACCGTGGGTGTTATTTAAGTCGCCTGGAAACCACAGGTGGGTCTATCTTCGGTCTGGGCTTTATCATTTCGGCCCTCTGGGGTATCGTAATTGGTCGGACCTCTGTTCTTGTGATAGCCTAGATTTCCTTGTTGAGCCTGCTCTTTTTATTGATCAGCATCACTTTTATATTGCTATATTTTCTTGATTCATTGATCATTATCAGTTATCAGCCTATATGTTGCCATGCTTGATTGATCCTTAGCTTGCTAGCTTATATTTTGCTATGCTCGATTGATCTTTAGCTTGCTATCAGATATTATGATCCTTATCTTGGACATTTGCCATGCCTGATTGGTCATTAGTTAGTTATCACACATTTACTTGATTATCAGTATATCCTGATCCATGTTATAGTAGTTGTTGATTATATTCTGCACATGAATTGAGATTCAGTTGTCTATTCTGCATTGCATCCCTGTTGGGATTTTCCCGGCTTGTTGCCGATTACCATGAGTTGAGATTCAGTTGGCTATTCTGCATTGCATCCCTGTTGGGATTTTTCGGCTTGTTGCCGATTACCCAGTCTGTGTACCGTGAGCTTGAGCATTCGCATGATTGATTGCCCGCACTGCTGTACTTCACGAACATAAGCGGGGTCGCTACCCGTGTGTATGTTCTTTACCGGTAAAGTGGTCTGGTATACGACCCGTGACTCCCAGGTTAGTGCCCAAGGGTGCCGGAGTGTTGACTCCCAGGTTAGTGCCCGAGGGTGTCGGAGTATGTCAGCCAGGTTGGTGCCAGGTTCGGCGAGTTTTCCCTGAGGTCTTGTTGACCAATATGGTGGCTTTTGATTGGGTACTTGCTTGTTCTTCCACTGATGCATAAATTGCATGTTTAATCTGCTTTACATCATACTCTTATGATTACCCAGTGTTTGTTCAGTTTTGATTAGAATCTATATCAGCATGCTTCTGTTTGATGCGAGGTTCGGTGTTTTTCCCTGAGGTCTTATAGACAAATATGGTGGCTTGATTGGGTATCTGCTTGTTCTATTATTGATGCATATATTGCATGTTTAACCTGTTTTTATCATACCTCATGATTTCCTAGTTCCTATTCCTGTTATAGTTATCATCCTATAATTGCTCAGTAATTGTTTAAGCCTGCTTTAATTTACAGCACCAAATATATCTGCTTTGCCTATTGTTGATATTACAGCACCATGATATAACTGCCTTGCCTACTGATCTCTTACTATCCGCTAGTTATTGTATGCCAGTAGGTATGATCTGCTATTTCTCGGCTCGTCGTGCCCACTGGGATACCTTGTCAATGTATCTCACACCCTCTGGGTGACCATTTTTCAGGTCGAGCGGGTGTTGGGACATTGGGACGTGTTGGTGAGATGCCGCGTTAGATTTGACCCTGGACAGCCGTTGTTATTTCAGTTTCAGGTTTGTAATTCAATTTGTAATAAGTTGTTGTAATATTTGTAATTTGTTTATTAGTTCTTTACAGTTCGTAGTTTAGACTACTCTGATGTTGGTTTGCCATTGTAGAGCCGAGCATGTATAGAAAAGGCTCAATCCAATGGGGATTTGAAATTTTCTATATATGTGGCGGTCTGTTGCGCCTGGCTGGATTTTATAAACTCTGATTTTTTTTAAAAAAAAATAATTTAAGAGGTTGTTTTTTGAACTCGGAGCGTGACAGAGATGGACAATGAACCAGATGCAGTCGATGAAAAACACACGAAAGGTGAAGTCGTGGATGCGAAGAATGCGATGGCATTAGTTTCCTCATCACTAGAAGATGATTCGTCGGAAGAAGAAGAGTCATTCCACGTGATGGCTTGCATTGCCTTCTTCTTTAGTGGATTCTTGTTGGGACATTCCGTTGCAATGTGGCCAAAGTCTTTACACTTGAAACACTGGATCTGTCCTTCAGTGCTCTTCTTTTCCTTTGAGGAACCTTCTTGCTTTCTTGATTTTGATGTAGAAGCACCTTTGCCTTTCCTGAACTTTGAGAAGGATGAAGATTTGCTTGAGTTTCCCCTTCTGAAGTTCCGGCGAAATTTCCTCGTCAAGAAAGCGAGTTGTTTCTCAAAGTCCTCCATAGATAAATCATCATCAGAATCTGAGGAGGATGAATCCGCGTCTTCATGTTTTGTTGATTTCAACGCCGTACCTGAAGACTTGGAAGAAGAAGAGAAAGGGTTTCCAGAAGAATAGTTAGTAGGAAAAGTCATTTCATAAGTTTGAAATGCACCAACTAATTCTTCTACCTTGATCTCGTCAGGGTGTTTTACTGTTTTAATGGTTGCAACCTTAGGACGAAACCTTTCAGGAAGAGTTCTCAAAATTTTTCTTACAACTTTTGATTCTGAGATCTTCTCTCCTAAGTTAGCACATATATTTACGATGTCTTGTAATCGTGTATAATAATCTGTGAAAGATTCACTTTCTGCCATATGAATAGAGTCAAACTTGCTCGTAAGCATCTACAGTTTTTGAATCTACAGAGTATCCCAGATTTCTTTCGCGGTTTCACACGCCGAGACGCGAGAGAACTCAGTATGAGATATGGCATTAAATAAAGCGTTAATTCCCTTGCCAGTGTAAGAAGATGCATCAATCTCTTTCTTGGTCCATTTCGTCCTAGGTTTGATGGTGTGAACATTGTCGGCAATAATCTCAGTAGGATTTGTCCATCCAGACTCAATTGATTGCCATACTCGTTCATCAATGGAAATCAAGAACGCTCTCATACGTACTTTCTGGTAGGCATAGTTTGTTCCATCGAAGAACGACGGTCTATTGATGTTTCCACCTTCAACCATTGTTTTGATGTTTCCACCTTCAACCATTGTTTACAACCTTATTCCTGCTCTGATACCACTTGTGGGTTATGGGATCCAAGGATCTAAATAGGGAAAAATCCACCTAGAGGGGGGGTGAATAGGTGTAAACAATAAAACTCAGAAATCTTTGCGTAAAAAATAACCCAATACGAAAAAATAAAAAAAGTACGCAAGATTTTACGTGGAAAACTCCAATCCAGGAGTAAAAAACCACGGGACCGATCACACGGTGAAATCCACTAAGATTAAACACGTACAAGGTGATATAACGCACACACACACGACTCAACCTTTACCGTACGCTCTAAGTAGATCTTCTCCGCTCACTCCACAACGCACCTCGAATCCACGAAGGCGTCGCGACTTCGAATCCACGAAGCCAAACTTCGAATCCACGAAGTCTTCAACCGAATCCACGGTCACCAATGAAGCATGCCGAATCCACGAACACGCCTAACTTTGAATCCACGAAGTCGATCACCTTGAATCCACAAGGCCACGCGAATCCACGCGCCGATTCTCCTTTCGGAAATCATTGTTTGTTTATTGGTGGTGACGATATTTGAATACTTAGATCAATATAGATAGATTTGAAAACACCATCTTAATATTCATCGATTTGATTCTTCAAAATAAAAGAGATTGAAAAAACCTCGAATCAAACCGATAAATATAGATAAAGAAAACCTAAAATAAAACGGTGTTTACCTTTTCTTCTCTATACGTGGATTTATTTTTCTTACCTTTGATCCCTTTTTTGGATACCCTAAAAGATGAACTTTTGGGTCTATTTATAGGTTAGAAACGTTTTGGAAGAAGATAAGAATCAAAAACAATCTTAAAAGAATTTTTCCCGCACGGCGGTCCGGACTGGATTTCATCTGATCCGGACTGTCGTCATTGGCAGAAAAATTTTCGAGAATAAGATTCAGGGTCCGGACTGGATGGATCTGGTCTGAACTGTTTCATGCGTTTTACCAAAAATCAAGTTCGGGGTCCGAACTGGATAGGGCCGGGTTGATCCGGACTGTATTTTCCGCATGAACCAAACCATATTCGGGGTCTGAACTGAATCTGCCTGATCCGGATCTTGAACATATAAAATAACCAGTTTTTCATTTTTATGCAATAAAATTTTTTTCGAGTGTTTCTAAACTATAAGAATGTATTTAAATAATCACAAATATTTAATTTAACGTACCTTATCATTTTTGAATCCATTCTTCTTGAGATTGATGTATGTCATCTTCAAGACTTTAACTTTAATTTTCAAGACTCAAAACACTTCACGAAATACGCCAATACAAAAATACTTAACAGCTACCATCTAACTCCACCGTTGATTTTCGACTCCTTCGCCCTTCGAAAGAAAATCCATTACGCTTTTTTCGTGGGCCCTCTTTCATGTTGAGTCCTTATGAGGAAACCTTTCCATTCGCTACTACTGGCATCCCACTGTTGTCCGACAAGGTTTACCTAGACACCTGGGCTTTCGATAAGCCTTTTGGGAGGAGCCTTCGCACCTGGCCGTCGGCCCCTAGTCCCTATGTCCAATGGCTCGATCGGGTCCAGGCCGCCTACGAGGATCTCTAGAAGGAGACCGACGTTTTTGATGCCATTCAGCTTTCTCGAAATGCTCACCAAGCCGACCCGATGCTTCTGGCATCGGCTCTCTGCTTATGGTCTTCGCATTCCAACGTCTTTTTCTTCCGCTCGAGATCCTTTACCCCGACGCTAATGGATGTAGCCGCCATTACCGGCCTTTGTCCTCATGGTGTCATTCTGTCTTTCGGCTTTCTCGGCCGATTGTGTGGACGAGTTTGCCCCCACCTTGGACTCAAAAACGGACCGCTCGTATGGGAGGTTCGCGAAGATTTTCACCGGCCGTGAAGGTGAGCCGGTGTCAAAGGAGGAGCATACCGCCTTTCTTTGGTATTGTTTGTGTTACAACATATTCTGCACCCGGTCCCAGAAAATGAACCGGGACTTTTTACCGATAGCTATGGCGCTAGCCAATGGTCAGAAGCTTGCTCTTGGCCCTTATTTCCTTGCTTTCCTGTATCGAGAGCTGCTCGATGCGATAAAGCCGGCGCCTCATAATAGCGACCACCTGATGATCAGCACAGGGTGCGGCATTCTGTGGTTCTTGCAGTTGTGGCGTCAATATTACTTCCCTTCTCTCCTTCGCCGCGCCGAGCATCCTCCTGTTTCTCCAGAGTCTTCTGTATCTCTCGGCCGATTTTTCGGCTGTCCCACGCCCTTCTCCTCAGGTAGCTCACTCGACTTTCCGAGCTACTTTCGGGTATTCTATACCGAGGAAAATCAGCTCGATAGTCATTGGGCACCTTTCGCTGCCTGGGGCAATGGGCCTTCCTGGTTTCGGGAACGACTCGAGTACATCCGTAACCAAGCAGAGTCGGCGGAACTTGCCGAACATACCGTCTTATAGTACTCCTTTCTCGCTCCCTGAGACCTGCACCTCGGCCTTAAAAGCCGATCCAAACTGCTGCCGAGTACCGAGGTCTACTCACATTATTTTGCAGCCCGCCAGTTCGGGTTGATCCAAGCGCTCCTCGCTCCGGCTTCTTTCTTTACTGACAATTCTTCCCGCGGTCGTACCCAGACTAAGGTAGTAGCTGGAGTCGATTGGATTACTACCGCCGGGAATCATCTCAAGCGGCACTTCATTCCTGTGTCCTTCGAGACAGTTTTCGAAGGCCTCTCTGATGGCCTTTTTCAGCAATCGTGGAAGGGTATCCGTGATACCTTGTTTAGTGTCAACCTCGAGGAGATGATCGGTCAGTTCGAGTTCAACATCGACCCTTCATCCCAACCTCAAGGTATGTCTACTACTTCAGCTCCTGGACCATCTACTTCGGCTACTGAACCAATCACGACAGAGTATACAAACCCTCTCCGGGCCCCTCCTTCATTCCAGATTTACATAGCCTAGAGTCCGACTAAAAACTGTTCATGATTTTCAGCCGCCTCGTCTGACTAGGCGACAAGCTCGGAGCTCTCCTCCGGTTAGGCGCTCCACCAGGCAAACTTCGGCTGCCTCGCCTTCAACTTGGGGCGAGCTGATAGCTAGGAGCTCTAGCTGAAGAACGTCGGCAGTCGGACAGCCAACGGGAAAGTCGGCTACCTTGGAGCTGACGACAACTCCTTCGCCTCCTTTTTCTGAAAATAAGACTTCCCCTTCTGAGGAACCTCTTCAGGTATTCTTTTCCTGCTTCTTTTTCTTCTAACCGCTTTCTCCGCATTCTGTTAGCCTATGTTTCTTTTCTTTTCGCAATTGCGCCGTCGTTCGGCCAAACGTCAGGCCGAACTAACCATTACACCGCGGTCGGCCAAGATCAACCGCGGAGGCCTTCATGCGCCCGCTCCAGCCAAAATGTCTCCTCAGCCGGAAACTCCCGTTTCACGACTCATGCCAATCCCAGAGGCGAGGGCTGGGCTATTCCCTCATGCCTCGCCTGCCGACATGACCCTAGAGATTCAAATGGTGGCTGAAGAAGTGTTCGGAAACAAAGAAACAAAGGGTGAAGAAGAGAGGGAAGATGGATACACTTTCGGAGACGATGAGGAGGTCGCCGCAAGCGCTTCGGCGTCTGATCCTACCTCCGAACCTTTCACCTCTTCGTGGGCGGTGTCGGGTCTACCATCGTGCTCGGCCCTACAAGACCCGTTAGACTCATCCCCCTCTCTGCCGGAACTCCTTGCTCTCAGCCCTTCTTTAGAGGACGGAGAGGTAGCACCTTCCAGAGCCAAAGACCCTATCCAGGCAGCTCCGGAGGCCTTTGACCTTTGTACGGAGGGCCTTCAAGCGTTCCTTCGATCCCGTGAGAAACTACAGCAGCTTAAGGAAGTCCTTCATTTCCTTACGTCCACTTCTTATTGCTCAATTCTTCCCCCACGAGCATGACGTTACGCCTATTCTTTATCTTACCCTATGGATTCACTCATCTCTGATCAAAGGGCAGTCTTTCAAGAGCTCGAGGTAGTTGGGGCCCACTTTAGCACGGTCGAACAACATCGGACATTGGCGACCTCCCAAGTAGCCCTCCTAGGTGAATACTCGGAACACTTGGCCGAACTCCGTCGGTAATCGACTTCAATTGAGGAAAAGATTGCTGAAACGGAGCTGCACCTTACCAGCCTGAAACGAGATTTAGCCACCAACCAGGTGGCGATCGATGATGCTAAGGCTCATCTACGATCGGAATCCAATCGCAGTGCCTCTCTTCGCCATGAGCTCCGAGGTTTCCTCAACTTGCACCCAGAGATAAAACATCGGAAGAAAACTACCCTTCAAACACAAGAGCTGATTAACGCCGAGTGGCAGCAACTCCAAAACTTAATATTTAACTAATACGACATACCTTTATTTTTGCATACCCTGTATGATTGTACTATCGTCTTTTATAAACTTTCATTTTGTTATTACATAGTCGGCTTCGGTTTTCAGCCGTTAATACAGCACATTACCACCACTCTTCTAGACCTCTTTCCTTTATTATTTAGTCCCAATTGTGGTGGTGGCGGGGACATTTTTAGGCCGGTTTTCCTTATTGTGAGGACCCGAATTTTCGCAAGAGAATTACTATTGGACAAACAGAGCTTCTGCAGTGTGTTTAGCAGCTTTCGGAGGCCTTTGCTGTGTGTTGGAGGTGTTTGCACACGAATCGGACCTCAGAAATGGACCCAGCGCGGAATTTGTATTAAGTTTACCTGTCCGGATGCCTTCGACAAATTTTAGAAGCGGAATTTGGCAAAATGGACTTCAAATTTGGACTCAGTGCGCGAAAACGATAAAAATGGGTTATTTACTTGTATTTTTCGGAGCCCGGATGCGCAAACACGGATTTTGAGGCAAAGTTACTGTTCCGGCGGTCAAGGCAGCGCCGGCGGCGGCGGGCAGGCGGCGGAGCACGGCGGCGCAGGCGCGGGCGCGGGCAGGATCGGGCAGGCGCGGTGTTCAGAGTTGGGTATGCCACGTGGCGGCTCCCCATTAGACGTGCTTGGGACATGTGGTGGCTAGGGATTCGGCGGGTGCATCGGGTGCGTGCACCGGGCGTAGCGAGTGTAGGCATTGACACGTGGCGCGCAGCGATTGGCCGGTCAACGCACGCGCGACAGGGGCGCCAGGCGCGGCGCACGATGGACCGACCGGGCCACGTGTCGCCCGCTCATTGGCGGGCGCAGTGACCCGGCGGATCCGGCGTGAACCGCGGCCCACGGTTCCCGCCGTGGACCGCGATGTCACGCGGTGCGCCGCGATTGGCGGGCGCGCGTGCACCGGGCGCGCGGGGCGCAGGGCGCGGTGATGTGGCGGGCTGTGGTTGTTCCGGTGTAAGCCCCCCCTTTTATTTCGATAATTTTCTTTCCTCTTTTCACTTTGAGCGGTCCGGCAGAGGGGGGGTTAATTAATTCGTGTTTTCTGGACAGTCCGTCGGGGCTTGCGGGTATTTTTAAGTGTTAGAGCTCGCGAAACGGGGAACGGTGGCGCGATCGGATTTGAATTCCGACCCCGGGATCTCCCAGAAATTAATTTTGAAGTTTACGATCTTTTAGACGCTCCAGGATCCATGGAGACGATCTGCACGTTTTTCGAGGAAACTTTTAACCGCTGGTTTTGATTTCGTTGGACTGGGTTTATAAGCCGGGGACTTAGGGTTTCTTTTTCCTTCGTACTCCTTTTTCGTGCGGCTGGGTTAGCAGGGGCGCGATCAGAGAGAGGAAAGGAAAAGGAACCCAACCCTTTTCGCTCTCGCTCGAGATTCTCCGACGCAGAACTCTACGATCCGGGGGGGAAAGGGGAGGAGGTGGACTTTTCGGCGGGTGATCGGGTGAAGGTGGACGATCCTTTTCCTCCACCTCTCGCGAATCAAGGTGAGTCTTTTCCGTTCTTGTTTTAGGTGTACGAAATTTGGGTCTTGTCGGTCGTTTCGAGGACGGGGATCACCGCGCCGCCGCCGCCATCGTCGAGGCGGTTGCCGCCGTCGCGGGGCCACCCGCAGGCAGGACACCCGCGCGGGCTAGGGCCGCGAGGGGTCGCCCGCACCGGCAGGCAGCGCGCCCCCGCGGCGCCCTCGCCTGCGGTCGGCGCGCACGCGCGGATCGGTGCCGCGCGGGGCCGCCCGCAGGTGGGGCGCCCGCGCGAGCTGGGGTCGCACGCGTCTGCGGGCAGCGCGCCCTCGCGGATCGGTGCCGCGCGGGGCGTCCCGCAGGTGGGGTGCCCGCGCGGGCTAGGGCCGCGCGGGGTCGCCCGCGCCTGCGGGCAGTGCGCCCGCGCGGATCGGTGCCACGCGTGGCCGCCCGCAGGTGGGGCGCCTGCGCGGGCTGGCGCCGCGCGAGTTCGCCCGCGCCTGCGGGCAGGGCGCCCGCGCGGGCCGGTGCCGCGCGGGGCCCCCCGCATGTGGGGCTCCCGCGCGGGCTGGCGCCGCCCGGGGCCGCCCGCGCCTGCGGGCGGCGTGCCCGCGCGGACCAGTGCCGCGCGTGGCCGCCCGCAGGAGGGGCGCCCGCGCCTGCGGGCAGCACGCCCGCGCGGGCCGGTGCCGCGCGGGGTCGCCCGCGCGGGCTGGTGCAGCGCGGGGCCACCCGCACCTACGGACAGCACACCCGCACGGACCTGTGCCACGCGGGGCCGCCTGCAGGTGGGGCACCCGCACGGGCTGAGGCAACGCGGGGCCGCTGCCGACGGGGCGGGGCCGCGCGGAGCTGTCCGCATGCGGGGCGCGCCCCACACGGGTCGTCGTCGTGCGGGAACTTTGCGCGCGGGGGTTTTAGGAACTTGTCAGTTTTCTCGTCTCCTGCCTGAGTCGTCGTTTGGTGTTTTTGATCACCAGGTCTTAGTTTTCGCTTCTTCAGGGACGCGGGACGCTGTTGGCTCGTCAGACACGCAAACGCAGACGAACCGAACGCCGGTCTCCTTTCAAGGTGGGTACTTTCTCCTGGGTCAGTTTGGAAAGGTTGCTAATTGTAAGATGCATGTTCAGGCAAAGGTGCATTTCTAAAATATTTACTGTTTACATTGCTAACCCTGTTTACACTATTTATTTAATTATTCATCTAATTACTTGAGTATGAGGCTCGTGTTACTGCACGCACACCAGCGGTTTGGCCACTGCAAGGGTGTGCTTTTCCGGAAAACAGGTACGTTGACCCGTGTACCCCACGTGATGGTGACGTGATGGGGGCCCTCGTGGGTGGAGGGTGTGAGCGGTGATGCCAAGGCAGGTGCTCGGCGGCCGAGGTAGGTGCTCGGCGGGGGTTTCCGAGGTAGGTGCTCCGTGTGGTTGCCGGGGGAGGTGCCCGGTTTGTTTTTACACAGGATTGCACACTGTCGGTTACACATTGAGGAGGTGGTTGCTCCGATTGACAGTGGTTTGCCCGTTTTATAGCTTTTTTGCTCTTACCCTTTTATATAGTCACTGACTTCCCACTTTGTGACAGGTTCGTCCAGGGGCGAGTGCTAGGGCACCGGTGAGGCCGCGTGAGCGATGTTCTGACTCTTAGAGATGTTGGGTTATATGTAATAAGGATCTAAATAGGGGAAAAAACACCTAGAGGGGGGTGAATAGGTGTAAACGTATAAACACTCAAAAATCGTTGCGATAAAAACCCAATGCGGAAATAAAAAATAACTCGCAAGATTTTTACGTGGAAAACTCCATCACCGGAGTAAAAAACCACGGGACCGATAACACGGCGAAATCCACTAGAATTAAAACACGTACAAGGTGATTTACCGTACACACTTACGACTCAACCTTTTCCATACGCTCCTAGAGGATCTTCTCCGCTCGCTCCGCGACGCTTCTCGAATCCACGATCTGCGCCCAACGCCGAATCCACGGCGTCCAACGTCGAATCCACGACGTCAGACCGAGTCCACGGTCTTCACCCAATGGCACCCTTCGAATCCACGAACGTGCCTCGCTCCGAATCCACGAGAGCGGTTGAACCTTGAATCCACAAGGACACGCGAATCCACGCGCTGATTTTTGGGGTAAATCGTTGTTTTTGGTGGTGATGATCCGCCGAATACTTAGATCAAAGATAGATCGGAAATACCATCTAAGTATTCATTAGTTTGATTCAACTCAAGATGTGAGTATGAAAACCTAGAATCAAACTAATCAATATAGATGAAGAAACATAGAGTATTCTCTAATAATTTCCTTTCTTCTCTATATGTGGATCTTAGGCCGTATAAAAATGATATTTGAATATGACGGCTATCTGGATTAACCCTAGAAAAAGAGTCATAGGGTCTATTTATAGGTTAGGAACATTTGGAAGGAGATAAGAATCAAAAACCTAATATTTCTGGAATTTTGACGGACGGCGATCCGGATCGGATTTGGGCGATCCGGATTGCAGTAGCAATAAAGACGGTTTCCAGAAAACAAACGTTCGGGATCCGGATCGGAATGCCTAATCCGGATCGTTCATACATTCCAGAAAACTCAACGTTCGGGATCCGGATCGTGAGATGCTGCGATCCGGATTGAAGTGATGTATGAAACAACAACCTTCGGGATCCGGATTGCTAGCTCTGATCCGGATCCTGAACCTGTCCGAACACCAGTTTTTGATTTTTATGCAATTAAAAATTCTTCCAGGTGTTTCTACACTACAAGAAGTATTCGGATCACCAATAATCTTTAGTTAAACATACCTTATCCTTTTGAATTCTTCTTTCTTGAGATTGAGTTAAATGATCCAACTTTCTTCACCTTCAATCTTCAAGACTTGAACCTTTCACGAAACTCCGCCAACTCAAATTCCGTAACAATCTCCCCCTTTGGCGGTTTCGTGACAAAACACAGATCCACTAAAGAAAATTCAAAAAGTTATTTTTGTTGCTATCACCATACAAAAAAAATTTACAATGGAGATCCAAAATAAAATACATGAGTTAAACTCCTAAAACAGACTCTAGACTTAGACATCTGTACTCTCTGCAAAAGAAATCATTCTTGACAAAAGAAATCGTTAGATACCTCAAGAATTTTATATCATTCAAAAACCATATACAGAGATGAAGTTTATACTCATTTATACTTACCATGACATTTATACATTCAGATATGTAAACTGATCATAGTTAAAACATCAACATATCTTCTATGCAATCAAAAACCAAATGTCATGTTAGTGAACATCAACTTGTTAGTTATATTACATGCCCAAATAGTTAGTTGAATAGTTAGTCGAGGCATGCATTCAAACACATGAAAACCAAAAGTTGAAGTTCTACTTACCTTTCAAGTTGAGGTTATACTTACCTCGTTGTTCACACATTCACATCATCATTTGTTCAAGATCGATATTCACATCATTATTGTTCAAGTTCTCTCTAAACTCTCTCCCCCTTTTTGTCACAAACAAAGCCATAATTACAAAAATTTAAGGAGAGTCAAGAAGTTTCAAAAATTTGTTCCTAAAAGCAAGAACTAGAACTAAGAGTAAGTCCTAAAAACTGAAAAACCTGCACAAGAAAAGATTAAAAATCTAAAGTTCCTGCATAAGAGAATTGTTAGACAGACGATTCAGTCATCTGAATCTGAGTCAACCGAGGCGGAGTCTTCAGAGCTCGTGCAACCCAGCTTTTTCAAAATTCCTTTAAGCATTCCCGAAATCGTAGAACACTCTTGCTTCATCTGATGTATGTCCTTGGACATCTTTCTGAGTTCTAGAGCCATTTTATCTTGTTCTTGTTTTATGGAAGACTCTAAGTTTCCCTTTTGGTCAGTTCTTCTGGAAGTTGAAGAACGTTGTGTGACGATTGACGGAGCAGTCTGACCTTCATTCCGAGGAGATCGTCTTGGCAAAGAAGGTGAATTGTCAAGAGGTTCATTGCTTGGCACATTCTTTTTCTTTGCTTGTTGCTTAAGTATTGAGGAAGACTTCAGTAGCTTCTTTTTCTTTAGGTAAACCTTATTTTCTTCATCAATGCCTTGTTGTACTTCGTCAAGAAATGTGTCCCAATCTTCTTCGTCTTCTGATTCAGTGTCAATTCGAGAGATATTCCTTGGGTTCTCTTGACATGGTTCATTTATTTCAATACCTCGAGCTCGTCCAGGTCATCGAGCAAGTCTTTTTCTTTTTAAGAAAATGGATGAAGAGGTCATTGGTGCTTTTCCTTTTTCCGCAGCAGTGAGCGGAGCCTTTTCCTTTGATGTCTCTGCATGGGCTTTCCCTTTCGATGCAACAGAGGTTTTCTGTGGCGATTCTCCAGGATGTGTTTCATCATCTGATAACTCATCCCAATTGACTTCATCCTTTTTAGCCCTCTTGGCAGTGTCTCTCGTATGTACCATAGCAGCAAGTAGGAAAACAATCGAAGTGATCACCATTTTGATTGGTAGTGAAAAATGTATCCTGTGAAGACCAACTCAAGAACACATGAAAAATTGTTAATTTTCAAAGATTTGAAAAATTGTACCCAACCAATCATTATCGTGTAGAGAGACTAAGAATCAAATTAGTTTTGCAAAAAGGACTTTTAAAAATAGATCAATTGCATGATTTTCAAAAATACTTATTATATGCCCTAAAACCGAAATTTTAGAAATCGAAGCCTAAAAATCCGTTAATCAGGAGAATACCTAGCATATAATCAAAACTAATCTACCCAGAGTTCTTATTTCAAAAGAAATTTGATCAAAAACCATCCACAAACAAAATTGATCCAAGAAATTCATCACGTTTGAGGAGGAATAGAGAAAAACGGTGAAAAACCGAGATTTTGATAAATAAAACTTACTTGGAGTTGAAGAACTTGAGTTTGAAAGCTTCCAAGAAGGATGAAATCTAGAGAGAGAGGCTCTGGAAACTTTGGAACAAAAGATTGGAGTAAAAGAAATCAAGACCCTTTTGTTCTTTATAAAACCCTAGCCGCGATCCGGATCAGACCATGCTTGCGATCCGGATCGGCTACCCGCAGTGAGAAACTGCGTTCGGGATCCGGATCGGCAGGTCCAATCCGGATCGTCAGCCCGCAGAAGAATACCTGCGTTCGGGATCCGGATCATCTTGCCCGATCCGGATCGGCTCCAACTTTTTCTTTAGAAAATTTCAGAGAAATTCAAGAAAAACCAGAAAAAGATTGTAAGCACAAATGTGTATCAACTTTAAACAAAAACCATCGTTTCATACAACAAGAATTAGATTATGCCAAATCTATCAATAATATCCAAAAATGAAACGAGAATTTACAAAAATTAAATCCCTTAAAGTTGAACACCTTCAATTACATCTAACTTGATCTTATGAGTAATGCCTTTATCAAATCATCAATTCAGTAAAGAAAATGAAATACAAAGATCAATAGATGTTTGAAATCCCAAATATAGTAGATAATGTATCTAGACAATCTGTTGAAGAGAGTGGCTCTTTGTGCATCTTTCTTTAAAAACCCACCTTATACCAACCTTGAAATTTGACGGAGTCAAGTATTTCAACATGCATTTTACTTAATCAAAAATTTGAACAACCATGCTTGGTATACATGTGGTAGCTGCACACAATACTCGGACGACCGAGGTGGTAGCTCTTTCCTCCATGTGGTGGTAGTTTTCACACTCCTCATTGGGATGTAACTCTTTCCACATCTTTTGAGCATTTTACTTTTCTTTGACTCCCCCTCAATTGGCTATCAATTATTTAAGATATAAAGTATTTAACCAAAAATTGATCTCGATTTCATACTCGACTAAGCAGTCAAATAAGATAATGACTATACCAAGAGATCATTGAGAGAGAGAAATTGACTTTGATCACTCAGAAGATGATTTAATTAACATAAATGATCATTGCAACAGTGAAATATTATGATGGCAAAAGCATAATAAATTTCTAAATGTGCGAAAAGATGCAATTAAAGTCAATTATGATCTATGCTCAATTAATGTCCTATGTACAAACATAGATAATGAACAAAACAAAACAAAAAACAAACAAAACCTATCCTAAGCAAAGGTTTCAAAAAGAAGTTTATTTCAAGGAAAGCATTCCAATTGCTTTTCGCAAATGAATAAAACGTTTTTGATCCAAAGGTTTTGTTAGAATGTCAGCTAATTGATCCTCAGTTGAAATATATGAAAGTTGAAGAGTATTTGATTCAACTAGCTCTCTAAAAAAATGATATCTAAGTTCAATATGTTTTGTTCTAGAGTGCAACACAGGGTTTTTAGAAATGTTAATTGCACTTGTGTTGTCACAAAGAATTGTTACCGAAGATGCTGAAATCCGGAAGTCGCTCAACACACTTTTCATCCAAATGAGTTGGGTTGAACAACTACCCGCTGAAATGTATTCCGCTTCGGCAGTCGAGAGTGCTATGCAATTCTGGTTTTTACTGTGCCATGCAACAAGGCAATGGCCAAGATAGAAGCATGCACCACTCGTGCTTTTCCGATCATCCACTGATTCTGCCCAATCGGCATCTGAGTATCCAACAATATCCAAACTTGTTCCCATAGGATACCAAATTCCGAAATTAATTGATCCTTTGATATACTGGATGATCCTTTTCACCGCTTTCAGGTGAACCTCCTTTGGTGCAGATTGATATCTCGCGCAGATCCCAACACCAAAAGATATATCCGGGCGACTAGCCGTGAGGTAAAGTAGACTTCCAATCATACTTCGATACAGTTTCTCGTCTACATTCTCACTTTGTGATTCACTTCCAAGTCCCTTGTGGCTAGTTCCCATTGGAGTCGGAAAATCCTTCGAATTTTCAAGATCAAACTTTTTAACCAACTCCATTGCATACTTGGATTGACTCAAGTGAATACCTTCATCATTTTGTTTAATTTGCAATCCAAGGAAATAAGTCAATTCGCCCATCATGGACATCTCAAATTCGCTTTCCATGGTCTCCGCGAATTTAGAAGCACCATTATCTCTTGTTGTGCCAAATACAATGTCATCGACATAGATTTGTGCTACAATGAAATTGCTTTGATAATGCTTCACAAAGAGAGTCCTATCAGCTCCCCCACGAGTGTAGCCCTTCTCCAAAAGGTGCTTTGTCAACCTTTCGTACCATGCTCGCGGTGCTTGTTTCAGACCGTAAAGAGCCTTTTTCAAACGAAAAACATGGTTAGGTTGTTTATGGTCTACAAAACCTTTCGGTTGAGCCACATGAACTTCCTCATTTAAAAACCCATTTAGAAATGCGCTCTTAACGTCCATTTGAAATAATTTGATTTTAAAATGACAAGCAATAGCAAATAGTATATGAATGGACTCGAGTCTAGCTACAGGGGCGAATGTTTCATCAAAGTCTATACCTTCTACTTGAGAGTAGCCTTGAGCAACTAATCGTGCCTTGTTCCTGATGATAGTACCATCCTCATTTTTCTTATTCTTGAAGATCCATTTGGTACCTATCACATTATGTTGCTTTGGAGGCTTCGTTAATTCCCAGACTTTGTTTCGCTCAAATTGATGGAGCTCTTCCTGCATTGCTTTAATCCAGTAGTCATCCTGAAGAGCTTCATCTATGTTCTTTGGTTCGATTAAAGATACGTAGCAAACGAATCCACAAACCAACTGCCTCCGAGTTCTAACTCCTTCTTGTGGATCTCCAATAATATTCGATTCCGGATGATCCTTGGAGATTCGTAGCGTTTGTTGAAACGGAGTACTCGGAGATATATGAGATGATTCCTGCACATTAGATAAACTTGAAGAACCATTAGATGCATCATTAATATTGGAAGTATTATTATGAGAAGATACAACGGCAGGAGAATCATCATCTAGAGAGATATCGAGGGTAGATTTTTCAGATGCAAAGTGAAAAGCTTCATCTACTTTAACATTTATAGATTCTACGATCGTCTTAGATTCCAAGTTAAATACTCGATATGCTCTACTATTAGTAGAATACCCCAAGAAAATCCCTTCGTCACTTCGTGAGTCAAACTTTCCAAGATTTTCACGGTCACGTAAAATGTAACACCGACTCCCGAAGATGCGAAAATATTTGATGTTGGGTTTTCTACCACACCATAGTTCATATGGTGTATTTAACGTTCCCGGGCGCAAAAACACTCGATTAATGACATAGACAGCGGTGTTCACAGCTTCAACCCAAAAATGTAGCGGTAAATTCCGGCTATGAAGCATAACACGTGCCATCTCTTGAACAACCCTGTTCTTGCGCTCGACAACACCATTCTGTTGAGGTGTATAGGGTGCAAAGAATTCATGCTTAATACCGTTAGAAGTACAAAAGTCAATGAATTTAGAATTAATGAATTCTCCACCTCTATCACTTCTAACACGAATGATCTTTTCATTCTTTTCAATCATAATACGAAGGCAAATCTCGTGAAAAGAATCAAAAGTATCAGCTTTCTCTTTTAAAAATGCTACCCAAGAATACCGAGAGAAATCATCAATCATCAAGAAAATATACCATTTACCTCCCAAAGATGGTTGACGAGTTGGCCCCATTAAATCCATGTGTAAAAGTTCCAAAGGCCGTTTTGTACCAATGTGGTTCAAGTTCTTGTGTGTAGTTCTGGACTGTTTTCCCTTTTGGCAACCACCACACACAATGTTTTGTTTAAATAAAAGTTTAGGAACCCCCTTGACCACGTCCTTGTTTGAAATTTTAACAAGTTCCTTAAAATTTATGTGACCTAGCCTTTCATGCCAAAGTGTTTCATTATTCAAAGAAACTAGGTTGCATTTTTCTGAAATATTATTAGGAACAACATAGCAATTGTTTTCAGATCTAACCCCTTTTAAAAAGAAGACATGGTCCTTATCAGTTACAACGCATTCAACAGATGAAAAGTTAACTGAAAAACCATTGTCGCAAAGTTGACTTATGCTTATGAGGTTAGTCTTAAGGCCATCAACAAATAAGACGTTTTTCAAAATCGGGCCATCTGGAATAGCTACCGTCCCTTTTCCAACAATTTTGGAAGATCGACCGTCTCCGAAAACAACAAGTCCACCGGAGATTTTCTCAAGATTTTGAAAACTATTTTTGTCACCGGTCATGTGACGGGAACAACCGCTATCCAGATACCAAGACGAACTATCATATGCATGCAAGGAAACATTGGTAACAAGACAAGGAAAAATTTCACCTTTGCGCACCCAAACCTTTTTGGAATGCGTCGGTAATGGTCGTGAAGTTATATGCCTAGGTGAAAGCATCTTGTTAAAACGATTGCTGCTCCTTGATGTGGTCGTCTTGCGCGGTAAACTACCAGGGTTCTTTTCTTTCAATTGATTTGGAATTGATTTCCGAGGAATCACCTTTGTGGTAGTCATTGCAAGAGATGTTTGAGGTGAGCATTTGACTCCCGTCTTGCAATATCTTCTTATGTGCCCTGAAACACCACAACGAAAACATACCTTAGATCTTGACGATCCCAAAGAGGATGAAGTAGGTTTGTTGTCGTTGTTTGTCTTGAATTCCGGTGTCGGAGGAGGAGATACCGACTGAGGCACAAAAACTGTCCCACTCGAACTTAGACTGTTTCCAGTTTGAGTGTATCCGAGGCCGAACCGATTTGATTGACCAAGACCAAGAAGTCTATCCAACTTACTCCTTCCTGAAGAGAATCGCTGTAAGTCATCCTTGAGTTGGAAAATGGTCTTTGTCATTTCCAGGTTATCCTGTCGTGCCTCGTTGTAGAGCTTTGAGAAGTGATCCGCTTTATCCACCAGATTTGTATGTTCCTTCTCAAGTTGCTCATTGGACTCTTGAAGGGAAACATTTGCTTTTATCAGGTTTTCCCTTTCCACTTCAAGAGCGTTTGAGAGAGAAGTTGCCCTTTTTGCTTCTTCTTCGAGATCATGCAATCTCCCTCTCAAACTCTTGTTTTGCTTAGCCACTTTCTTTGAATCCCTCAAAAGTCTGTGGTAGGCTAGAGCAAAATCTTCACCTTCTGAATCATCCGATTCATTGTCCGTTGCATAATTTTCAACAGTGGAGTTGGACAATGACTCGGACGTACTTGCCATAAAGCACATGAAGGGTGAAGATATGGACGCGTGGAATGCCGTGGAGCTCTTTTCTTCATCACTTGAAGACGACTCATTTGACATTGAGTTGTCATCCCAAGTGACGACTTGCATCGCCTTCTTCTTTGCCGGATACTTGTTGGGACACTCCGTTCCAATGTGGTCGTAGCCTCGACATTTGAAGCATTGTAGTTGTCCCTCTGAACTTTTCTTATCCTTTGAGAAGTTCTCTTGTTTTCTTGACTTGTAACTTGAAGTACCCTTGCCTTTGTTCGACTTTCCGAAGGATGGAGATTTACTTGAATTACCCCTTCGAAAGTTGCGACGAAACTTCCTTGTCAAGAGAGCGAGCTGCTTCTCAAATTCCTCCATAGAAAGGTTCTCGTCATCGTCTGAGGAGGATGTATCCGCGTCTTCTTCCTTAGTTGTTTTCAACGCATAACCTAAAGACTTAGAAGTGGATGCCTTTCCAGAAGAATTGTTAGTAGTAAACGTCATTTCATATGTTTGTAATGAACCAACTAATTCTTCTACACGTATTTCGTCCGGGTGTTTAATAGTTTCAATGGCTGTAACCTTTGGGCGAAATCGTTCAGGAAGAGTTCTTAAGATTTTTCTTACAATCTTAAATTCTGGAATCTTCTCTCCCAGGTTAGCACATGAGTTTACGATGTCTTGCAATCGTGTATAGTAGTGCGTGAAAGATTCATTTTCTGCCATCAAGATAGAGTC
The DNA here is from genome assembly GCA_029204045.2 of Tillandsia leiboldiana. NCBI lineage: Eukaryota > Viridiplantae > Streptophyta > Magnoliopsida > Poales > Bromeliaceae > Tillandsia > Tillandsia leiboldiana. The sequence continues at coordinate 14,044,924 of CM055071.1, read as the reverse complement.
AAACTTGCTCGTAAGCATTTGCAGTTTCTGAATCTTCACGAGGTTAGTTCCCTCATGTGTAACCTGAAGAACATACCAGATTTCTTTCGCAGTCTCACATGCCGAGACGCGAGAGAATTCAGTTTGAGATAAGGCATTAAAAATAGCATTAATTCCCTTGCCATTGTAAGAAGAAGAATCTAACTCTTCCTTGGTCCATTTCGACCTAGGTTTTAAGGTGCGAACATCAGAGATAATTTCAGTTGGATTAGACCATCCTAATTCAATTGATTGCCACACCCTTTCGTCGATGGAAATTAAAAAGGCTTTCATTCGTACTTTCCAGTACGCATAATTTGTTCCATCAAAGAAAGGGGGTCGATTGATGTTTCCACCTTCAACCATTGTTTACAACCCTATTCCCGCTCCGATACCACTTGTTGGGTTATATGTAATAAGGATCTAAATAGGGGAAAAAACACCTAGAGGGGGGTGAATAGGTGTAAACGTATAAACACTCAAAAATCGTTGCGATAAAAACCCAATGCGGAAATAAAAAATAACTCGCAAGATTTTTACGTGAAAAACTCCATCACCGGAGTAAAAAACCACGGAACCGATAACACGGCGAAATCCACTAGAATTAAAACACGTACAAGGTGATTTACCGTACACACTTACGACTCAACCTTTTCCATACGCTCCTAGAGGATCTTCTCCGCTCACTCCGCGACGCTTCTCGAATCCACGATCTGCGCCCAACGCCGAATCCACGGCGTCCAACGTCGAATCCACGACGTCCGACCGAGTCCACGGTCTTCACCCAATAGCACCCTTCGAATCCACGAACGTGCCTCGCTCCGAATCCACGAGAGCGGTTGAACCTTGAATCCACAAGGACACGCGAATCCACGCGCCGATTTTTGGGGTAAATCGTTGTTTTTGGTGGTGATGATCCGCCGAATACTTAGATCAAAGATAGATCGGAAATACCATCTAAGTATTCATTAGTTTGATTCAACTCAAGATGTGAGTATGAAAACCTAGAATCAAACTAATCAATATAGATGAAGAAACATAGAGTATTCTCTAATGATTTCCTTTCTTCTCTATATGTGGATCTTAGGCCGTATAAAAATGATATTTGAATATGACGGCTATCTGGATTAACCCTAGAAAAAGAGTCATAGGGTCTATTTATAGGTTAGGAACATTTGGAAGGAGATAAGAATCAAAAACCTAATATTTCTGGAATTTTGACGGACGGCGATCCGGATCGGATTTGGGCGATCCGGATTGCAGTAGCAATAAAGACGGTTTCCAGAAAACAAATATTCGGGATCCGGATCGGAATGCCTGATCCGGATCGTTCATACATTCCAGAAAACTCAACGTTCGGGATCCGGATCGTGAGATGCTGCGATCCGGATTGAAGTGATGTATGAAACAACAACCTTCGGGATCCGGATTGCTAGCTCTGATCCGGATCCTGAACCTGTCCGAACACCAGTTTTTGATTTTTATGCAATTAAAAATTCTTCCAGGTGTTTCTACACTACAAGAAGTATTCGGATCACCAATAATCTTTAGTTAAACATACCTGATCCTTTTGAATTCTTCTTTCTTGAGATTGAGTTAAATGATCCAACTTTCTTCACCTTCAATCTTCAAGACTTGAACCTTTCACGAAACTCCGCCAACTCAAATTCCGTAACAAGAGACTGCAGATACAGTTGACTCTATCTCCTTGTTCTTTTATTACTCATGATAGCTAGATGTGGATTGCGATACCCCCGTGGGATCGACGTGGATGTTGTCTATCCTTTTTATAACTTTTGGATGAATGTCGTCCTTTTCTCTTTACTTGGCCGTTTCTTTAAACTACAAATAAGAATCAAGGAAAACTGTTTGCGAGAACCGTTTTTAAAATGTGGGTGTCGTGTGGGCACCGTTTTAAAAACTCTGTGGGATGTATGTGATTTCGAAAATGGCTTTATAAAATCAGGCACCGGGTGGGTGCCGTTTTCAAATTCTGTGGATTTATGCGGCTTTGAAACGGATTTTGTAAAAACTCGGTGTCGGGTGGACACCGCTTTCAAAACTCTGTGGTTTTATCCTTTTAAAACAGTCGGCCCATTTTTCTATGTGTGAAAGTTGGTAGAATGTATGAAATGCATGGTGTATGTGTCACGCCCCGGGGTGGAAACTGCCACCCGGGCTCGCCAACAGATCCGCCATCTGTACGGAAACTGCCGTACAGACGAAGCGTCTAACCTGCAGAAAGAAAGCAACTACAGTAAACAGATATCAGAGCGCTGAAAGCAGACTACTAAAAACTGAAGTCCAAACACTGTACAACTGAAAATAATACAATATCCATCTCCCCAAATACTATCATAAACAAAGTCCTCTGATACCAAAAACTCAGAAGGGAGGTATCTCCAATGAATACATCAGTGTACAGACTCTCGATACAAGAATATCCTCACCACAACAGTCTCTCAAACTGTAAAATAAAGTACAACTCTATACCTCACAACAAAGATCTCTCAACAGAGGAAAAAGAAGAAACCTAATCTACTGAAGCTCTCCTCTGAAGGGGTACCGCTACACTCCAATGACGGGTAGGGAACTAGCTCGCGACTCCCTCGCCTCGGTCCGAAGGATCAGCAACTGGAGCAACAGGAACAGGAGGAGAAGTTCCTGGGGAAAAAGACACCACGACGGGTGTGAGAACTACTTCCCACAGTAGTTCTCAGTGGGTACCGTCAACAAGCCCAACGGTCTGCCCACTAAGTCTACTAGAGGCAAAGATAACAGGCAAAGAAATCTGAAAGAAAAGCTGGAAGCTACTCTACAGCTACCATGCCTCTATCTAGACACCGAAAAGTGGAACAGATGAAAGTAAAAGAGACCACTCGCACCCAAGGTGCTCAATCGATCCAAACGAACTGACTACCTCAAAGGTCCAGTCAAGCCTGCGCCCGTCGACTAGGAACGCTCCTGCCCACTACCACACATCCACATGAGGACGGGATTTACGTGGGGCGTCCTGTCCTACTAACTCATCCCTCGCGCAAAACTGCCTCAACAGGCCCATCGTTGCCTCAACTGCGGAAAACTGCCTCAACAGGCCAACCATTGTATCCACAGCGGCATCTCAGGACGCGACTCCAACTGAGTAGAACGGCGCGGCATAGAGTATCAAACATTGGCATATGCAGGCTAGTCAAAATCCACGCTCACTCTCAGAACGGTAGGGCTCAAGATCCCCAAATACCTCGCACAACAGTCGGAGCACTCTCGACGACTCAGCTGCTCGGCTAACTCGAAACACGAGACGCTAGCCTCACCAACGGCTCGCAGCACAAGGCTCACTGGCTGGAGATACTCCACAGCCAGGAACGACCCACAACTCAGGGTAACAAAACAGGTCGGACAACACTCAACGACCTGGGACCACCGTCAACCCCAACGGTTCCCAACAAGACGGACCGGAAGATACTCGACGGCCCGAGACTACCGTCTACTCAACGGCTCTCTCCCACGACTGTGCAACAGGGAAACAAGACCTCTCGGGACTACCGTATACCCAAACGGCTCCCGGCACAGATAAGCAACCCGCTACAACTACCAGACTCCACTCTGCTCCCAAGCACGAGTGCAAACGCATCCCACACTAAAAGAAAATCCCGACCTCTCGGCCCACTACCCGGGCGAGGATAACACTATGTCCAGGGATAGCAAAACAGTGTGGGTGTCTAAACATAATTAACCCTAGCCCAAGTGAGGGTTTTCTACTGGTCTGGTTACACATGCAACATATGACGGGGGTGCTAGGTCAAGTTCCAAGATAGCTGTATCAACAGATAATAAAAGGAATAACAATTCCTACAATCTAGCATACTACACAATGAAATAAACTATCATGCATAGTCCTACATCAGTAGAAATACTGTACAGTCCATAAAACTTGGAGATAAGGCCACCCACCTCGATTTGCCACCAATTGCTCGTAGACACTTGCAATTGGCCTCCACGCGATCCGCACGCAAAACGATGTCCGCTGCCGGAGTCCGCACGCAAAACGGAGCACGGTGCCGGAATCCGCACGCCAAACGGAGTCCTCACGCAAAACGATGTCCGCTGCCGGGTCCGCACGCAAAACGGTGCACGGTGCCAGGATCCGCACGCCAAACGGAGTTTGCACGCAAAACGATGTCCGCTGCCGGAGTCCGCACGCAAAACGGAGCACGGTGCCAGGATCTGCACGCAAAACGGAGTCCGCACACAGAACGGTGCATGGTGCCGGAGTCCGCACGCAAAACGGAGTCCGCATGCAGAACGGTGCACGGTGCCGGAGTCCGCACGCAAAACGGAGTCCGCACGCAGAACGGTGCACGGTGCCGGAGTCCGCACGCAAAACGGTGCACGGTGCCAGGATCCGCACGCAAAATGAAATCCGCACGCAAAACGGTGCACGGTGCCGGAGTCCGCACGCAAAACGGTGCATGGTGCCAGGATCCGCACGCAAAACGGAGTCCGCACGCAGAACGGTGCACGGTGCCGGAGTCCGCACGCAAAACGGTGCACGGTGCCAGGATCCGCACGCAAAACGAAATCCGCACGCAAAACGGTGCACGGTGCCGGAGTCCGCACGCTAAACGGTGCACGGTGCCAAACACAGAAAGGAGCAAGAGGGTCAGTTACAGTCTAAAAGATCACCCCAAAACTGTATAAAAAATATAGTAAAACCAACACACGGGACCTACCCGACTGCGCCGCCGTCGCCGCAACACCCCCATCGGAAGCCTCGCGCGCTCCACGAGGCCCGCGACGTGAAACGCCATCTCCCACAACCTCCTCCCTCACTCTCCCTCACTCTCGGTTGAAGGAGAAAACGAAAGAGGGCAAGAAAAACGCTTGCGGGGAGGAAGAAGAAGAAGAAAAGGAGGGAGAGGGAAGAGGTGGTCCACGGGGCCGGTCCACGGCCCCGGTCCACGGCACGGGCCAACCAGGGAGCCCCAAACCGTCGGTCCACAGCCGGGCGCGTGCGCCGGGTTCACGCACGCGCCCGGGTGCCACGTGGCGTGCGGCAACGCGCCCGCCACACGGGCGCGTTGCACCGCACCACGCGCAGGAGCGGGACACGCGCCCGTTACACGGGCGCGCGTGCCCCCGCGCCCGCGCGGGCGCCAACGGGGGGCCGCCACGTGGCGGCCCCTGCGCATTCCGCGCTGCGCGCCCGCGTGGCCCCTGTCGCGACCGTACGCCTGCCGTGCCCTCGGGATCCGTGCCGCCAAAAGCTGCTTCGGGATCCACACGCCACCTCGAAAAACGTGCCGCGATGCCTCGAAAAACGCGCACGTCTACCGGACTCCAAATCCAACAAATAAATAGTCCATCCTTAGCGTTTTCGCGCGCTGAATCCAAAAACGATGTCCATTTCTCCAAATTCTCACCCGAAAATTTGCCGAATGCCCACTCGATCCGATTTTCGCGCCGGGTCCATTTTTAAAGTCCGATTTGCCAAATTCCAACTCTAAAAATTCCCGAAGGCGACCGGAGAGGTAAACTTTTATCCGGACTTCACCCGGAGTCTAATTTTGACATCTGAATCGCGCGAAATCACTTCTGACCACCCGACGGGTCCTCCAACTTCCCACGGGGTCTCAATTAAAGCCCGAAGCCCACCACTTGTGTCCAAATTGCGCGCAACCCACGCAGGCCTCCAGTGATACAAGCAAATCCCAAATTGCATCACAAATCTATTTCTGGGCCCCCAACACGCGCACCAACACCCCCAACGGCGACCAAAAGCTGCCCAACAACCAGCAACCCTGCGCGGGGGATTCCGGGACCTCACATCCTCCCCCACTAAAAGAAAGTTTCGTCCTCGAAACTAGATCAAGCCCATCAGGAGTCAAGAATACCACTGCTAGGTATCTAACAATACGCCTCCAGCTCCCCCGCTCGCTCCTCGTGATTACTCCGCAACAACAACAATAAGTACGGTATTACCCGATGTGCAATTCTCTCATCTCTCGAGCCAGAAATTGCAACGGGCGTCCCTCGTACTCCAATAATCACAGATCTCAAAGGGGCAAGTAATCACGGGCGAGGAAAAACACATCACTACTGAGCTGAGACGTGAAAAACCAATGGCTCCATTAAAAGGCTGGGGGAAAACTAAAATAACCACAAGTGTAATACGCACCAAACCACAACATGGTGCTACCTTCAACAAGACGACCCGAAGCATACCCGCGGACTCGTCCAATAAGGAAGGGAAATCCAATAGGTTGGGGTCTTCACTCGGTCACTTCCCGATCCAAAACCACCCGAGTGGACTACTCAACCGCCGGCTACCCTCAAAAGGGATCCTCAAGAGACACAATCCCGTGCCACAGTTGGTCGCTCAACATGCTATCATAACCCCAACGGACCCCCGGGTCGAAGTCGATCCCACAACTCATAATGAACACCCTGACGGGGACCAAACCGTCGGTGAACGGGACTGAAAACTGGCTCACAAGGCGATCATAAAGCTGATGCCCAACTCGTGGTCAAAAGTCCGAACATCCAAAAGACTCTCACCGTTGTGTACCTACAACGTGGCATCACTGCCGTGCACCCACGGCGTGGCATTACTGCCGTGTACCAACGGCGTGGCCTCACTGCCGTGCGCCAACGGCGTGGCATCACCACCGTGTATCAACGGTGTGGCATCACTGCCGTGTATCAACGGCGTGGCATCACCACCGTGTATCAACGGCGTGGCATCACCACCGTGTATCAACGGTGTGGCATCACTGCCGTGTATCAACGGCGTGGCATCACCACCGTGTATTAACGACGTGGCATCACTGCCGTGTATCAACGGCGTGGCATCACCACCGTGTATCAACGGCGTGGCATCACCACCGTGTATCAACGGTGTGGCATCACTGCCGTGCACCCACGGCGTGGCATTACTGCCGTGTACCAACGGCGTGGCCTCACTGTCGTGAGCCAACGGCGTGGCATCACCACCGTGTATCAACGGTGTGGCATCACTGCCGTGTATCAACGGCGTGGCATCACCACCGTGTATCAACGGCGTGGCATCACCACCGTGTATCAACGGTGTGGCATCACTGCCGTGTATCAACGGCGTGGCATCACCACCGTGTATTAACGGCGTGGCATCACTGCCGTGTATCAACGGCGTGGCATCACCACCGTGTATCAACGGCGTGGCATCACCACCGTGTATCAACGGTGTGGCATCACTGCCGTGTATCAACGGCGTGGCATCACCACCGTGTATTAACGGCGTGGCATCTCAAGCATCAAGGCCTCAGATCTTCACAGCCCTATACCCAACACTACCTCGAAAACCCGGAGCTGAGGAAGGGCCAAAAGATCAATAGGTAAAAACCAGGGCCCCAACTGCACTGGGCAGGACCAATAACTCCCATCTACGTGCAACACGTGATCAGGTATCTGAACCTTACGAGCACAAGCTAAAGGTCCTATCTCTAGCCCATACATCAATGCAATTGCCCTAGCACTCTCACAGCTATGTCGGAGAACCCTCAACGACTCAACTCACAGCAACACCCCACTCATAGGCGAGAAGAACCGATTGACGCGGCAAAGATCCAAAATTTCTGATAGACCGGTGCCTAGAACCCCAACCAAACAAGAACAGACTCTAGGCTCAGTCTATCAAAGTTTTCGCTCCTTTACCGTTCAGGGATTCGGTCCCTCTCGTTCAAAGCGGAAAACTATGTCAACAAGCAACTCACGGCTGGAGACGCTCCCGGTAGTCCATCAGGACGAACTCGTCGCCACCAAATCTCTGCGTCCTGTCGGATCATCTCAATCTCACTAAAATAACCACCTGGTAACTCGGTCGGAGGTGAAAATCGCCTCAACAGGCCAAACCTTCGCCACTCACTAGGCGGCATCGCCACTCATTGGGCGGCATCGCCACTCACTGGGCGGCATCACCCTTTACTGGGCGGCATCGCCTCTCACTGGGCGGCATCGCCCCCCACTGGGCGGCATCGCAACTCACTGGGCGGCCTCGCCCCTGGTAGCTCGGCCAGTGAAAAGTATCCTCCTGGTAATTCGGCCAGGGAAAAATGTCCTCCTGGTAACTCGGCCAGGGCGTGCGCCCACCTGGTAACTCGGCCAGGGGCAACGCATCCATCTGGTTGCTCGACCAGTGGAAAGTATCCTCCTGGTAACTCGGCCAGTGATAATTATCCATCTGGTAACTCGGCCAGTGATAATTATCCACCTGGTAACTCGGCCAGTGATAATTATCCATCTGGTAACTCGGCCAGTGATAATTATCCACCTGGTAACTCGGCCAGTGATAATTATCCATCTGGTAACTCGGCCAGTGATAATTATCCATCTGGTAACTCGGCCAGTGATAATTATCCATCTGGTAACTCGGCCAGTGATAATTATCCACCTGGTAACTCGGCCAGTGATAATTATCCATCTGGTAACTCGGCCAGTGATAATTATCCATCTGGTAACTCGGCCAGTGATAATTATCCATCTGGTAACTCGGCCAGTGATAATTATCCATCTGGTAACTCAGCCAGGGAAAACGCCCTCCTGGTATCTCAGCCAGGGAAAATGCCCTCCTGGTAACTCAGCCAGGGAAGATGCCCTCCTGGTGACTCAGCCAGGGAAAATGCCCTCCTGGTAACCCAGCCAGGGAAAATGCCCTCCTGGTGACTCAGCCAGGGAAAATGCCCTCCTGGTAACCCAGCCAGGGAAAATGCCCTCCTGGTGACTCAGCCAGGGAAAATGCCCTCCTGGTAACTCAGCCAGGGAAAATGCCCTCCTGGTGACTCAGCCAGGGAAAATGCCCTCCTGGTAACCCAGCCAGGGAAAATGCCCTCCTGGTGACTCAGCCAGGGAAAATGCCCTCCTGGTAACTCAGCCAGGGAAAATGCCCTCCTGGTGACTCAGCCAGGGAAAATGCCCTCCTGGTAACTCAGCCAGGGAAAATGCCCTCCTGGTAACTCAGCCAGGGAAAATGCCCTCCTGGTGACTCAGCCAGGGAAAATGCCCTCCTGGTAACCCAGCCAGGGAAAATGCCCTCCTGGTGACTCAGCCAGGGAAAATGCCCTCCTGGTAACTCAGCCAGGGAAAATGCCCTCCTGGTGACTCAGCGAGGGCGGGGTGTGTCCTTTTCATAACACGATGTCTCAGGGGTATCGCAACCCACTTCAAAACTACAAATGTCAGGACACAACAAGCATACGACCCAATCCAGCGAAAGCCTAAGACATGTCATCCATTCCATAGCATTATGTTGTCTGCAACCAACATAATCGATTAGGAGAATAAACATGCCAAACTCTCATCCCGTCTCTTGGGAGAGGTAAAAACTCAATCAGGACTCTCGCTATAAGTCACGACTCTCACGTAGTCATCCTAATGTCCAACCGCAAGCCTAGGGTTTCTAAGTCCATCACGACCTACAACCTAGGCTCTGATACCACTCTAATCTGTCACACCCCGGGGTGGAAACTGCCACCCGGGCTCGCCAACAGATCCGCCATCTGTACGGAAACTGCCGTACAGACGAAGCGTCTAACCTGCAGAAAGAAAGCAACTACAGTAAACAGATATCAGAGCGCTGAAAGCAGACTACTAAAAACTGAAGTCCAAACACTGTACAACTGAAAATAATACAATATCCATCTCCCCAAATACTATCATAAACAAAGTCCTCTGATACCAAAAACTCAGAAGGGAGGTATCTCCAATGAATACATCAGTGTACAGACTCTCGATACAAGAATATCCTCACCACAACAGTCTCTCAAACTGTAAAATAAAGTACAACTCTATACCTCACAACAAAGGTCTCTCAACAGAGGAAAAAGAAGAAAACTAATCTACTGAAGCTCTCCTCTAAAGGGGTACCGCTACACTCCAATGACGGGTAGGGAACTAGCTCGCGACTCCCTCGCCTCGGTCCGAAGGATCAGCAACTGGAGCAACAGGAACAGGAGGAGAAGTTCCTGGGGAAAAAGACACCACGACGGGTGTGAGAACTACTTCCCACAGTAGTTCTCAGTGGGTACCGTCAACAAGCCCAACGGTCTGCCCACTAAGTCTACTAGAGGCAAAGATAACAGGCAAAGAAATCTGAAAGAAAAGCTGGAAGCTACTCTACAGATACCATGCCTCTATCTAGACACCGAAAAGTGGAACAGATGAAAGTAAAAGAGACCACTCGCACCCAAGGTGCTCAATCGATCCAAACGAACTGACTACCTCAAAGGTCCAGTCAAGCCTGCGCCCGTCGACTAGGAACGCTCCTGCCCACTACCACACATCCACATGAGGACGGGATTTACGTGGGGCGTCCTGTCCTACTAACTCATCCCTCGCGCAAAACTGCCTCAACAGGCCCATCGTTGCCTCAACTGCGGAAAACTGCCTCAACAGGCCAACCATTGTATCCACAGCGGCATCTCAGGACGCGACTCCAACTGAGTAGAACGGCGCGGCATAGAGTATCAAACATTGGCATATGCAGGCTAGTCAAAATCCACGCTCACTCTCAGAACGGTAGGGCTCAAGATCCCCAAATACCTCGCACAACAGTCGGAGCACTCTCGACGACTCAGCTGCTCGGCTAACTCGAAACACGAGACGCTAGCCTCACCAACGGCTCGCAGCACAAGGCTCACTGGCTGGAGATACTCCACAGCCAGGAACGACCCACAACTCAGGGTAACAAAACAGGTCGGACAACACTCAACGACCTGGGACCACCGTCAACCCCAACGGTTCCCAACAAGACGGACCGGAAGATACTCGATGGCCCGGGACTACCGTCTACTCAACGGCTCTCTCCCACGACTGTGCAACAGGGAACAAGACCTCTCGGGACTACCGTATACCCAAACGGCTCCCGGCACAGATAAGCAACCCGCTACAACTACCAGACTCCACTCTGCTCCCAAGCACGAGTGCAAACGCATCCCACACTAAAAGAAAATCCCGACCTCTCGGCCCACTACCCGGGCGAGGATAACACGATGTCCAGGGATAGCAAAACAGTGTGGGTGTCTAAACATAATTAACCCTAGCCCAAGTGAGGGTTTTCTACTGGTCTGGTTACACATGCAACATATGACGGGGGTGCTAGGTCAAGTTCCAAGATAGCTGTATCAACAGATAATAAAAGGAATAACAATTCCTACAATCTAGCATACTACACAATGAAATAAACTATCATGCATAGTCCTACATCAGTAGAAATACTGTACAGTCCATAAAACTTGGAGATAAGGCCACCCACCTCGATTTGCCACCAATTGCTCGTAGACACTTGCAATTGGCCTCCACGCGATCCGCACGCAAAACGATGTCCGCTGCCGGAGTCCGCACGCAAAACGGAGCACGGTGCCGGAATCCGCACGCCAAACGGAGTCCTCACGCAAAACGATGTCCGCTGCCGGGTCCGCACGCAAAACGGTGCACGGTGCCAGGATCCGCACGCCAAACGGAGTCCGCACGCAAAACGATGTCCGCTGCCGGAGTCCGCACGCAAAACGGAGCACGGTGCCAGGATCTACACGCAAAACGGAGTCCGCACGCAGAACGGTGCACGGTGCCGCGGTCCGCACGCAAAACGGAGTCCGCACGCAGAACGGTGCACGGTGCCGCAGTCCGCACGCAAAACGGAGTCCGCACGCAGAACGGTGCACGGTGCCGGAGTCCGCACGCAAAACGGTGCACGGTGCCAGGATCCGCACGCAAAACGGTGCACGGTGCCGGAGTCCGCACGCAAAACGGTGCACGGTGCCAGGATCCGCACGCAAAACGGAGTCCGCACGCAGAACGGTGCACGGTGCCGGAGTCCGCACGCAAAACGGTGCACGGTGCCAGGATCCGCACGCAAAACGGAATCCGCACGCAAAACGGTGCACGGTGCCGGAGTCCGCACGCTAAACGGTGCACGGTGCCAAACACAGAAAGGAGCAAGAGGGTCAGTTACAGTCTAAAAGATCACCCCAAAACTGTATAAAAAATACAGTAAAACCAACACACGGGACCTACCCGACTGCGCCGCCGTCGCCGCAACACCCCCATCGGAAGCCTCGCGCGCTCCACGAGGCCCGCGACGCGAAACGCCATCTCCCACAACCTCCTCCCTCACTCTCCCTCACTCTCGGTTGAAGGAGAAAACGAAAGAGGGCAAGAAAAACGCTTGCGGGGAGGAAGAAGAAGAAGAAAAGGAGGGAGAGGGAAGAGGTGGTCCACGGGGCCGGTCCACGGCCCCGGTCCACGGCACGGGCCAACCAGGGAGCCCCAAACCGTCGGTCCACAGCCGGGCGCGTGCGCCGGGTTCACGCACGCGCCCGGGCGCCACGTGGCGTGCGGCAACGCGCCCGCCACACGGGCGCGTTGCACCGCACCACGCGCAGGCGCGGGACACGCGCCCGTTACACGGGCGCGCGTGCCCCCGCGCCCGCGCGGGCGCCAACGGGGGGCCGCCACGTGGCGGCCCCTGCGCATTCCGCGCTGCGCGCCCGCGTGGCCCCTGTCGCGACCGTACGCCTGCCGTGCCCTCGGGATCCATGCCGCCAAAAGCTGCTTCGGGATCCACACGCCACCTCGAAAAACGTGCCGCGATGCCTCGAAAAACGCGCACGTCTACCGGACTCCAAATCCAACAAATAAATAGTCCATCCTTAGCGATTTCGCGCGCTGAATCCAAAAACGATGTCCATTTCTCCAAATTCTCACCTGAAAATTTGCCGAATGCCCACTCGATCCGATTTTCGCGCCGGGTCCATTTTTAAAGTCCGATTTGCCAAATTCCAACTCTAAAAATTTCCGAAGGCGACCGGAGAGGTAAACTTTTATCCGGACTTCACCCGGAGTCTAATTTTGACATCTGAATCGCGCGAAATCACTTCTGACCACCCGACGGGTCCTCCAACTTCCCACGGGGTCTCAATTAAAGCCCGAAGTCCACCACTTGTGTCCAAATTGCGCGCAACCCACGCAGGCCTCCAGTGATACAAGCAAATCCCAAATTGCATCACAAATCCATTTCTGGGCCCCCAACACGCGCACCAACACCCCCAACGGCGACCGAAAGCTGCCCAACTACCAGCAACCCTGCACGGGGGATTCCGGGACCTCACAGTATGTGTCTGTGCCTCAATCTAGTGTGGTTAAAGCTTGAATGAGATGTACTATGTAGTCAGGACGCCTTGCATATACAAAGGAGACTCTGCCCGTTTCCAGAGTGAATTTGTATATGCGGGGGGTCTGGGCGCGCACCGGGGCGGAATTGATTTCAAAAAAAAAAAAATATTACGTTGGTTTGGGAGTATCGGTGGCTCTTCTTCCGCACGTTTGAACCCCCGGGACGTGACAGATTGAGATGGTATCAGAGAGATAACTTTAACCACAGTAGTCGGGGCCCAACATCCACGGAGGGGAATACTCTAGCTATTGATTAATAAAGTGAACATTGTGTAGACAAGTAGACGCGAGTGCTCGTGGGGGGAGGGGAAACTAGTAGAATCCCATTTTCGCGCTAGCGTTTGAGGTGTTACTTTAGTTTAGTTTAGAAGTAACTTGTATTGTGCATGTGTTCAGATCATGGCCAGAACTAGATCCACCACCGAGGATGCAGGGGCGGACGTAGCAGCATCGGCGACCGCGGAGAACCAGCTCCTGAGGCAGCAGCTACGGGAGATGGCGGGGCAGTTGGCGACCCTTATGGACCACGTGCGCCAACTGACACAGCAGCAGCAGGAGCAGCCCGCTGCGACGGTGGTAGTCGCCCAGGGCCCTCCTCCGGGGCCAACTGCACCAGCGACAGGACCGCCGGTGATGGAGGCCGAGACGGGGGCTGCCCCTACCCGGGCCGCGGCACCGGAGGTACCGTTAGCCCAACAGACGGTGCCAGAGGTAGCCACTTCGGCAGCAGCAGCGGGATCGACGCCTGGAACTACAGCCAGAGGCACCTCAGTGGAGACCGTGGTGATACCTTCTTCCCTCGTGGCCGCTGCTGCCACGGGGGAAGTGTAGAGTTATTAATCCCAAAGGATCTAAATAGGTACTATCAAACAACTAGAGGGGGGGTGAATAGGTGTAATACTTAAAAGCTCAATCTCAGTGCAAAATAAAAACAATGCGGAAAATAAAAATAGCACACCGAGATATACGTGGAAACTCCAATCCAGGAGAAAAACCACGGGACCAACACGCAATAACAATCCACTAAGAATAGAAGAATAACAAGGTGATTACCGACTCCACGGACTCAACCCCTCCTTCAGCTTCTTTGGACCTTGCGCTGAACGGTTGGATGTCCACGCAATAACAATCCTCTAAGAAAAGAAGAATAACAAGGTGTCATCCCCTCCTTCAATTTCTTCGGACCTCGCGCTCCACCGATTGCACGTCCACTGCACACGTTCGAATCCACGAACGCCACTCGAATCCACGAGCACACGTTTCGAATCCACGAAACGCCTTCAACACATCGAATCCACGATGTCACGCCGAATCCACGACGCAAATAGCCGATATCGAATATAGGCTTCGATGGTGATCCTTTGCTTAGATTATCATGAAGGAACCGTAGAAGAAATCTCTAAGCAAAGACTAGATCAATTCGACGAAAGATAGATCATGGAAGAACCGTCGAATTGACCTAATAGAGGCGAAAGAGAAGAACGGTAAAAACCAGCCTCTAGGGTTGCTCACGAGTGTTTCGTATTGGTCACCCTCGTTTAGAAACCCTAAGTATCTATTTATAACCCTTGGAAAAAGATAAAAGTCGGTTTAGGAAGTTTTATCCCGATGGGGCATTGTGTACCGGTACCAAATATCACGTTCCGGTACGCAATGGTGCAAACCACAGATTTTTCTATTGTGTTCCGGTACGCGAGTCCGTGTTCCGGTACGCAGTGCAATTTACAGAAAATTCTGTGTCGGGTTAGAGGAACTTCAAGTGTGGTTCCGGTACGTAATGTAAAAACTGATTTTTCCAAGATAAGCTTTATCCAAATCAAACCAAGTACCGGAAACCAAACTTAAAAAAGATTGTAAGTTAAATCCAAGTTCCTAAAACCAAGTCTAAACCGGTTTTCACTAAGTTCCTGATTCCAATGGTTATAAATGA
This sequence comes from Tillandsia leiboldiana, assembly GCA_029204045.2. Classification (NCBI taxonomy): domain Eukaryota; kingdom Viridiplantae; phylum Streptophyta; class Magnoliopsida; order Poales; family Bromeliaceae; genus Tillandsia; species Tillandsia leiboldiana. The sequence goes on along the minus strand of CM055071.1, from coordinate 14,029,770 downwards.
ACTTAAATCACCATGGTTTAATTAACCATACCTGAGTGTTATCTTGACCTCATGTTGAATCTTCAATGAGTCTTCGAAAGCCGATTTGACAATTTGTTCCCTTTAAGACTCCGACTCAAACTCACGAAATGTGCCAACACAAAATGCCGTAACAATCTCCCCCTTTGGCAATTTCGTGACAAAACCCAAAAATACATAAAGTCGCTCAAGTCACTCATCTTAAACCAAAAAGACGAAACTCAATGTTATCACCAAAACATTGATTTTCTTTGCGTGAAAGATCCAATAAATACAAAATACATTTGAACCAAACAGTCCTATAACATACTCTATGACTTAGGACTTGGAGTCTTAAAGTGATGTAATTCCTGCAAAACAAAACTCCAAACAAAATCAAACGTTAGTCGTTAGAAGTTAAAATCCTACATTTGATTCGTCTTCCATTTGGTTCTTTTGTTTTTCCAGCTTTTGTTTTGTGGCTTTTTCAATCTGTTCTTTATCTCCCCCTATCTTGAGCATCCAAGAGCATCCATGTTCTCCATGTTCTCCCCCTTTGTGATGCAATCATTATTTTCTGTTTTCTGTCTCCCCCTTTTTATGATATGTCCATCATTTCCGTTCTCCCCCTTTTTGTCACAAATTGTCAAACAGTTAATATAAACACAAAGTAGAAATACTAGGAGGATAAGTTCTTAGTTACAAGACGATTAGAGTTCTTGTTCATCACAACGTGAAAGGAAACTGAAAAGCAAAAACAAGAAGGAAAAGAGATCACTCATCCTCATTTGAATCATCATCATCATCATGTGATGTTGGTCCATGCGATGTACTCGGTGCAGTTGCTCCAGTGACCACATCATCATGTTTGCACCCAAGGATATCGAAGATTTTCTTTAAACCATCCTCAAGTTTCTTGAAGCCTTGCTCCATCCTTTGCTCCATCCTTTGCTTTAATGAACGAACATCCCGATGCAAGGTTTGAAGAGTTATGACCTCATCTGGTTCAGGAGATTCTTGACGAGGTGGTGCACTCACTGTCGCTTCACTTGCATAGGCTTTTGTATGCCCAAAAGTCTTCAAAGTGCTAATTGACTTGGCTAAAGTGATTCCATCAATTGCCCCCAAGCCATAATCATATTTGGCACAAGAAATGTCCACACCGTGATCTTCCAGAATACTAGTAATCAAGATTGGATACGGTAGAAGGTCACGTTGCCTTGATCCTTCAATGACATGTACCATTTGCTGCCAAATGAGAAATGGAATGTTTGTGTTAATTCCATTTGCACTTTCCGGGTGACCGAGGACAAAGAGAAGTAACAATCGATCCCATCGAATCCTTTTGGTCCCCAGTGTGGGCAATAGGTTGTAGCATACAATCAAGGACAAAATATGATACTCTGGTTTTAGGTCCTTTGATTCAACATATGATCTGTTCGTGCGCGTCCCTGTCTTGCAAATAGAGTCCACAACCATATCCCAATGGGTATCATGTTGGAAATTACCCTCAGTGAAATATAGACCAGAAGTGTCAACAGCTAATCCAAGGTTTGCCCCAATTACTGCTGGAGTAATGTCAAACTTGACGTCTCTAACTGTTGTTTCAAAGACGAAAGCTCCGGTTTCATGGTCTTTTTGAAGTATGTTACCTCGCATGTAAAACTCCCTGATGATCTCCACACAAAAACCCATCTTAGGTTGAACTCTGCCAAGTGGCCGGATATGGCTTCGTTCCAAAAGCCTTGCAAAGTCTGGCACCTCACGACATAGCTCGTTAAAGTTCACGTGTCGCTCTCCAATGCATGTGCGGTTCGCAAATCTGGCACGGCGTTTTGCACTCACATGCGGTTCACTTTCATCAACATTTGATCTCCGTTGAGAGCGCTCGCGTATTACCGGTCCACCGGTACTTCTACGCGGAGGAGAATCCGCACCCTTCTTTTTCCTTGAAGCCAAAGGTGCTTTCCCCTTTCCTTGAACTGATTCCTCTTCATATTCTGAGGAATGTTCAGATTCTGAGCTAGCTGAATCCTCGTTACGTGATCGTTTAGTAGCCTTTTTCTTTCCAGAACTGCGACCACGTCCACTTCCAGTGGCCATCAAAACCACTAAAGCAAGAAGCCATGAAAATGCCATTTCCTACAAAGAACACAATGCACTATGATTTGATCGTATAGGAAGGCTTAAACATGTCTAAGAAACATTCTAAACATGTCACAATTGATGATTCATCATTTAAAAATCATTTACATTAAAAGCCCCAATTTTCAATTTCTTTCTATGTCAAGAACACATGAAAATGTTAGATTCAATCACATAAGCATGGAAACATGAATCTAATTAGATAGAAAGCAACTAAATATGTTCTAAAACATGAATTAAGAGTGATTTAAGCAAGAGATTTCATTTAGAGTAAGGATCAACTCAAAAATCCCAAAATAAAACATCAAAACCTAAAAACTAGGGTTTTGAAACAAAAGTAAGCAAGATTAATGAAGAAACTTACAAATCAAAGCAACAAATCACTTGATCTTGATGAAAAACCCCTTAGAGATGTTTTAGAGAGAGAGAGGGAGGGTTTTGAAGTGGGAGAGATGAAATAAAACATTGTAGTCTCGGAATATAATGAATCCCAGATCGCGTACCGGTACCAGAAGCCGCGTACCGGTACGCAGTGTAAAAGCCGAAAAACCATCGTTCGGGATCCGGATTGACAGGCAGGGGGATCCGGATCCGCAATGTAGTTCCGGTACTAAAAGTGTAGTACCGGTACGCAAGTGAAAAACCAGAAAACTTCACATTCGGGATCCGGATTGAATTTTCTAATCCGGATTGGATTTTCAGGTACTAAAAAGGACGTACCGGAACAACAGAGCCAAAAAGCAAAAATATCTTGAAACAAATCCAAACTTTGAAATCTTTTCAAATACCGATTTGTATACCATCAAGAAATTCATTAAAATGCTTTGAAAAACAATGAATTCACAAAAATGTCATTCAATCCAATTAATTTCACAAAAATTAAAAAGATTTACTCCAAAATCATGAAAAATAAAGGTAAAACATTATAAACCGTTTTTCATGTTATATTCATCAAACACAAGTCATCAAAAATAATCTTGAGATCCAAAGTCTATCAAGATGTAACGGATTTACAAAGATGACATACGGAGATTTCCAAACGACATCAATCTTGAATTCTACCCTTTCAAATGAGATAATCACTAAAATACCTAAGGGTGGCTCTTTGAGCATCTTTCAACTATCCCACCTTATACCAACCAGGAGATTGTTCAAAATATAAGAGTTTTGCATATAAATCTCCAAAAGCTTCAACTAAAGATTTTCTCATAAAATACTAACAAGCATCCATAACATGTGTTAGCTTCACACACAAACCGGACGACCGGGGTGGCAGCTCTTTCCAACATGTGGTGGTAGTTTTCACACTCCTTTCGGATGTAACTCTTTCCACATCTTATGCAATTCATTTTATTACCCTTGTAAGAAAATAATCTCTTACGTGAAAGAATTAAATCCCAAATTTTAGCCTATCGGTTGTCTCACGTTTATCACAATGAATTCACACAACCGAAATAGATTAAGCATCTAAAGATCACACATGATTTCTAAAATTTGATGCTTATAATATCAAAAACTCCTATAATGAAGTATCTTCAAGATTATGATTAAGGAGTAAAGTTGATAATCCAAATAAAATTAATTTGGAGTGAATAAAAGTGAAGCCCTTTTTTATTCAATGCACTTGTTCAGTAAAAACCCTTTTGTTCAAAAACAAAGTATAAAAACGAAGAGCATTGAAAAACATGTAATGCAAAGATTAAGAAAAATATGAAAGGAAAACCAATCAAAGCATTACATACAGTCATAAGCTATTTAGAACTTAAGACAAGGAAAGATATCACCTTTCCAAATCCAAAATCGCTGGATTTTGGGTTGTCTTGATTCGTTGTGGCCGGGGGTTGTCCGCTTTGACTGTTGGTCCACCTTAGGTCTTTGCCTCGCAGTGATCCACTTGAATGATTGATGTTGTGGCTCGGACCTTTGGTGGGTTGAGTGAACTCCTTTGACTTGACGTGTCTTTTGATTCCGTTGAGTTCGCTCCGTAGATGAAGTTGCCGAAGGACTCTTCTTTCTCTTTTTCGGGCAATTCTTCACCAAATGTCCTTCAAGTCCACAAAGGTGACACGTTCTTCCTTTCAATTTGAATGTGGAACTTGAAGCATGCACAGTTTGATCCTTTTTAAAACCCAAACCAACCTTGCTTGTTTGACCTAAACCGGACATACACTCAAGTCTCTTGGAATCGGTTGAAATCCTTTGTATGTCGGATTTAAGTTGATGAACTTGTTTGGTCAATGCTTGGTTGGTGACATGAATTTCCTCAAACTGTTTTTCTAGAAAACCAATCTTGTCCATATATGATTTAGCGTTTGTCTCCGATTGGTTTAGCTTTTCTTGGAGGATTTTATTGTTATTCAATAAACGTCCTTGTTCCTCCTCGAGATCATGAAGTTTTATCTTTAAAGCATGATTCTCGTCTTGATTCTCAAGTCGTTGCTTCCTCAACTTCTTGATATGCTTGGCCATCTTCTTAGATTCCGCAAGAAGTTGTTGATATGCCTCAACGAGTTCTTCTTCGTCCGACTCCCCCTCACTTGATGACTCTCCGTTGGATGTTGATGTTTCATGCAAAATCAAAGGAGTAGAGTCAGTGACTAAAGATGATAAACACAAATTAGAGGAGGGAATTTGATAGGCATGAAAAGCAACGGCATTTTCCTCTTTACTTGAGGTCGATTCATTAGAAGTAGAATCGTCCCAAGTTTTCGCTTGCAAAGCCTTCTTTTTATATAATTTCGGAGTAGGACAATCCGTTGAAATATGGCCGTAGCCTTTGCATCTATAACATCGGATTTCCCCTTCGAATTCATCTTTTTCCTTAGAAGATTTTGCAAGGAATTTGAGGTTAGAGGATTTAGAACCCGATGATCCTTTAGATGGTTTCGTGGATGAAGATCCATCGGTTCGATTCTTCCAAAATTTCCGACGAAATTTCTTTGTGATCCGCGCCAATTGTTCTTCAAAATCGGCAATAGAGATTTCATCGTCGGAACTTGATTCGCTATCTTCTTCCTTTGTGGATTTGAACGCAATACCTGTAAGCTTAGAAGAAGACTTGGAAGAAACTTGATTAGTAGGAAAAGTCATTTCATAAGTTTGCAAAGCACCTACTAATTCCTCTACACTCATCTCATCCGGATGACTAACGGTTTCTATGGCGGTAACCTTTGCCCTAAACCGTTCCGGAAGAGTCCGAAGTATCTTTCTTACAATTTTCGACTCCGGGATCTTTTCTCCTAAATTAGCACATGTATTTATTACATCTTGAAGTCTAGTGTAATAATCTGTAAACAATTCATGCTCTTCCATATGAATAGAGTCAAATTGACTAGTAAGCATCTGGAGCTTTTGAATTTTTACAAGATTAGTACCCTCATGTGTAATTTTGAGAATATCCCAAATTTCCTTCACGGATTCACACGCAGAAATTCTTGTAAATTCAGTCGAGGAAAGAGAATTAAATAAAGCGTTCATACCCTTCCCATTGTAAGAAGATCTTTCAAATTCCTCTTTGGACCATCTAGAGCGAGGTTTTGGGGTAGTAGAATTTCCTACTTCCTCAACAGGATGCACCCAACCGCATTCCACGGATTGCCATACTCGCTCATCAATTGCGATGAGAAAAGCTCTCATCCGCACTTTCCAATAAGCATAATTAGTCCCATCAAAAAGAGGAGGTCTATAAATATTACCACTTTCACCCAACATGATAGATAAACCTAAAACCCGCTCTGATACCAATTGTAGAGTTATTAATCCCAAAGGATCTAAATAGGTACTATCAAACAACTAGAGGGGGGGTGAATAGGTGTAATACTTAAAAGCTCAATCTCAGTGCAAAATAAAAACAATGCGGAAAATAAAAATAGCACACCGAGATATACGTGGAAACTCCAATCCAGGAGAAAAACCACGGGACCAACACGCAATAACAATCCACTAAGAATAGAAGAATAACAAGGTGATTACCGACTCCACGGACTCAACCCCTCCTTCAGCTTCTTTGGACCTTGCGCTGAACGGTTGGATGTCCACGCAATAACAATCCTCTAAGAAAAGAAGAATAACAAGGTGTCATCCCCTCCTTCAATTTCTTCGGACCTCGCGCTCCACCGATTGCACGTCCACTGCACACGTTCGAATCCACGAACGCCACTCGAATCCACGAGCACACGTTTCGAATCCACGAAATGCCTTCAACACATCGAATCCACGATGTCACGCCGAATCCACGACGCAAATAGCCGATTTCGAATATAGGCTTCGATGGTGATTCTTTGCTTAGATTATCATGAAGGAACCGTAGAAGAAATCTCTAAGCAAAGACTAGATCAATTCGACGAAAGATAGATCATGGAAGAACCGTCGAATTGACCTAATAGAGGCGAAAGAGAAGAACGGTAAAAACCAGCCTCTAGGGTTGCTCACGAGTGTTTCGTATTGGTCACCCTCGTTTAGAAACCCTAAGTATCTATTTATAACCCTTGGAAAAAGATAAAAGTCGGTTTAGGAAGTTTTATCCCGATGGGGCATTGTGTACCGGTACCAAATATCACGTTCCGGTACGCAATGGTGCAAACCACAGATTTTTCTATTGTGTTCCGGTACGCGAGTCCGTGTTCCGGTACGCAGTGCAATTTACAGAAAATTCTGTGTCGGGTTAGAGGAACTTCAAGTGTGGTTCCGGTACGTAATGTAAAAACTGATTTTTCCAAGATAAGCTTTATCCAAATCAAACCAAGTACCGGAAACCAAACTTAAAAAAGATTGTAAGTTAAATCCAAGTTCCTAAAACCAAGTCTAAACCGGTTTTCACTAAGTTCCTGATTCCAATGGTTATAAATGAACTTAAATCACCATGGTTTAATTAACCATACCTGAGTGTTATCTTGAGCTCATGTTGAATCTTCAATGAGTCTTCGAAAGCCGATTTGACAATTTGTTCCCTTTAAGACTCCGACTCAAACTCACGAAATGTGCCAACACAAAATGCCGTAACAGGAAGGTTCTTCTCCGCCGACTGAGCGGGACCGCGTGCACGCCAACCTAGCAGACTTCAAGAAGTACAACCCGCCGGTGTTTGAGGGGGAGACGACGGACCCCTGGGTCGTGGAGAAGTGGGTGGACACAATGGAGAAGCTATTTGAGGACTTATTGATGGAAGAGCACGAGCGGGCTCCCCTGGCCGTCCACTTTCTCGAGGGGAACGCCCGCATGTGGTGGAAGCCGGTACGCCCTGACTCCGCAAAGGGTACTGCCCTCCCATCGTGGACTACCTTTAAACAAGGGCTGTTCGGGGCGTTCTTCTCCAACAGCGTCAAGCGACAACTGGAGGACGATCTGAACCACATTCGGCAGGGAAACCGGACTGTCATGGAGTATCAGAGGGAGTTTGTGAGACTGGCGAACTGCATCACATTCGTCATACGGGACTAGTCTCACAAGGCCCAACTGTTCGTGGACGGGCTTCGCAGCGATATTTTCCAGGTGGTGCAAGCGGCGGACTTGCACACCTTCCAGAAGGTGGTCGACCGGGCCACCATCGTGGAGCGCGGCTTCGCCGTTACGCGCGCCCGAGGAGGAGGCACTACTCAGCAGGAGGACAGGAAGCGGTCTCAGCCGTATTCCAGGGGAGGCTCTTCCAGCGGGAGTCGACCCTCTAAACGGTGGAGACCCCAGCAGAGGACCAGGAGCACGCTATGGGGAGGACAGAGATCGGATTGTAGACCTTGCGTTATCTGCGGCGGGGCGCACCGGGTGACTGAGTGCTCCCGGAGGCAAGACCACTGTTTCCGGTGTGGTAAGCAGGGGCATTTCCGCTTCAATTGCCCCGTGAACCAAGGTGCAGCATCTTCAGCAGCTTCCGCGCCGGCACCACAGCATGCGGGGCGAGGGAAAGCCCCGATGGCATCAGCCCCCAGATTTCCAGCACCTCGACCAGCAGAGGAAAGACCACCACAGTCAGGAGGCAGGGTCTATTCGATGGCCTACCAGCAGGCAGACCCACCCGAGGACATCGTAGCAGGTATCACTCTTATTTCAGTTTACCGTGCTAGAACTCTTTTTGATACTGGAGCAACCCACTCGTTTATATCTTGCGATTTTGCACTGTCACATGGTTTTGAGGAGAGACCCCTACCAAGTGTTTTGTCAGTCCAAACCGCGGGGGGATCCTTGGAGGCCCGCAACCTTATACCTTCCTGCCCGATAAGGTTGGGGAGGCTTTCTTGCCCCTGGGATTTGGTAGTCATTCCATTAAAGGAGTACGATGTGGTACTTGGAATGGATTGGCTCACGTGGTATCAAGCGGTGATCGACTGTGAGAAGCGCCAGGTGCCACTATAGTATCCAGAATTTCCAGAGAATGTGTACTTAGCATGTAAGAGCATTTCCTTTTCCTCCATCATTCCAGCATCGCGAGCCAGGAAACTGATCGGGGGAGGGTGCGTGGCCTACTTGGCGTCGGTGGACTCGGCCACGCGACCCTCTGCGGCACTCTCCGACATCCCGATTGTGAGGGACTTCCCAGAGGTCTTCCCTACCGAACTGCCGGGAATGCCCCCCCGACGGGAGGTTGTTTTTCCGATCGAGCTTCTGCCCGGCACCCGACCGATCACGAAGGCCCCCTACAGAATGGCCTTTGCAGAACTGAAAGAACTTAAGGTGCAGCTCGAAGATCTTCTGGACAAAGGATTCATCAGACCGAGTGTGTCACCTTGGGGCGCACCGATACTTTTCGTGCAAAAGAAGGACGGAAGCTTGCGGCTGTGCATCGACTACAGGGAAATAAACAAGGTCACAGTGAAGAACAAGTACCCCTTACCCAGGATTGATGACCTCTTTGATCAGCTGCTGGGAGCAACGGTTTTCTCAAAGATTGATTTGCAGTCAGGCTACCATTAGCTCAGAGTGCAAGATGAGGATATTCCGAAGACGGCTTTCCGGACCCGGTATGGCCACTACGAGTTTACTGTAATGCCGTTCGCTCTTACCAACGCCCCAGCGGTATTTATGGATATGATGAACCGAGTCTTCAGGCCCTTCCTGGATCAGTTCGTAGTGGTCTTTATCGACGACATCCTGATCTACTCGCCCATCGATGAGGAACACGAGGAGCACCTACGGATTATTCTGCAGACTCTCAGGGAACAAAGATTGTTTGCCAAACTTAAGAAATGCGAGGTTTGGCTTCGCGAGGTGGGGTTTCTGGGGCACATTATCTCAGCAGCGGGAATTGCGGTAGATCCCAAGAAGGTGGAGTCGGTGACCGACAGGCCCCAACCGACTACTGTAACGGAACTCCGCAGTTTCCTGGACCTAGCAGGATATTATAGACATTTTGTCGAGGACTTCTCGAAGATTGCGACCCCCCTAAACCGCCTGACCCGGAAAGGAGAAAAATTTATTTGGACGGCCCAATGCCAAGAAAGTTTTGAGGAACTCAAGAAAAGGCTAACAAGAGCACCTGTACTTGCGCTACCGACGCCTGGAGAGGACTATGAGGTTTACTGCGACGCATCACGGATCGGATTGGGTGGTGTACTGATGCAACAGGGGAAAGTTATAGCCTACGCCTCAAGACAGCTCAAGGAATATGAACGGAACTACCCGACACACGATCTGGAGCTCGCCGCAATCGTCTTCGTTCTGAAGCTTTGGAGGCACTATCTCTTTGGTGTCCACTGTAACGTGTTCTCGGACCACCAAAGCCTTAAGTACCTTTTCACCCATAAAGGGCTGAACCTACGACAGAGACGGTGGTTGGAGTTGCTGAAGGACTACGACCTAACAATGCAATACCATCCGGGAAAAGCAAATGTGGTAGCGGATGCCTTGAGCAGAAAGGGACAGACAGAGGGGACATCAGCAGGCACGATTACGCAGCAGGATGACTTGATCGCGGAGTTCTCACGATTGAGGTTAGAGGTGGTACCGGCAGGGACGGTCAAGCGATTAATGTCTCTAATAGTCGTGCCTACCTTGTTCGAAAGGATCCGAGAAGACCAAAGTACCGATCCACAGTTACAGCTGGTACGGGAAAGGATTTCCCCGGGCCAGGGGGGAGACTTTACGGTGGGGGACGGATGGTCACGCCACCTACCTCTTGTGGAGTTCGCCTACAACAACAGCTACCAGGCTAGCATCCGTATGGCGTCGTACGAAGCTTTGTATGGCAGACGCTGTAGGTCCCCGATCTGTTGGGACGATCTGGGGGAGCGGAAGTTTTTGGGACCGGATTTGGTGGAGGAAACTGAGGAAAAGGCGCGCCTCATCAGACAACGGGTGGTGACCGCCCAAAGCCGGCAAAAGAGATACGCAGATCAGAGGCGCCGCGACTTGGAGTTCCAGGTGGGGAAGCACGTGTTACTGCGGGTTTCGCCGTCCAAAGGGGTGAAGCGGTTCGGGCTGAGAGGCAAGTTGAGCCCACGGTATGTGGGGCCTTTTGAGATCTTGGAGCGCATCGGCCTGGTGGCCTATCGCCTTGTCCTACCGCCGAACCTTGACCGGATTCACGACGTGTTCCACGTGTCCATGCTTCGAAGGTACCTCCCCGACCCATCGCGAGTGCTCGACGTCACCGCAGTCGAGCTTAAAGAGGACTTGAGCTTCGAGGATGTACCGGTGCGGATCCTAGCACGGGAAGACAAAAAGTTACGCAATCGGACGATCCCCTACGTGAAGGTGCTTTGGAGCAATCAGGAAGAACGTGAAGCGACCTGGGAACCAGAGTCGAAGATGAGGGAGTGCTATCCAGATCTTTTCGCCGCGGGCGAGAGTTAAGTTTCGAGGACGAAACTTGTTTTTAGTGGTGAGTGATGTAAGACCCCCCTTTTATTTCGGTAATTTTCTTTCCTCTTTTCACTTTGAGCAGTCCGGCAGAGGGGGGCTTAATTAATTCGTGTTTTCTCGACAGTCCGTCGGGGCTCGCATGTATTTTTAAGTGTTAGAGCTCGCGAAACAGGGAACGGTGGCGCGATCGGATTTGAATTCCGACCCCGGGATCTCCCAGAAACTAATTTTGAAGTTTGCAATCTTTTAGACGCTCCGGGATCCGTGCGGACGGTCTGCAGGTTTTTCGAGGTAACTTTTAGCCGCTGGTTTTGTTTTCGTTGGACTGGGTTTATAAGCCGGGGACTTAGGGTTTCTTTTTCCTTCGTACTCCTTTTTCCTGCGGCTGGGTTAGCAGGGGCGCGATCAGAGAGAGGAAAGGAACAGGAACCCAACCCTTTTCGCTCTCGCTCGAGATTCTCCGGCGCAGAACTCTACGATCCGGGGGGGAAAGGGGAGGAGGTGGACTTTTCGGCAGGTGATCGGGCGAAGGTGGACGATCCTTTTCCTCCACCTCTCGTGAATCAAGGTGAGTCTTTTCCGTTCTTGTTTTAGGTTTACGTAATTTGGGTCTTGTCGGTCGTTTTGAGGACGGGGATCACCCTGCCGCCGCCGCCATCGTGGAGGCGGTTGTCGCCGTCGCGGGGCCACCCGCAGGCAGGACACCAGCGCGGGCTGGGGCCGCGCGGGGTCGCCGGCGCCGGCGGACAGCGTGCCCGCGCGGATCGGTGCCGCGCGGGGCCGCCCACAGGTGGGGCGCCCGCGCGGGGTCGCCCGCGCCTGCGGGCAGCGCGCCCGCGCGGATCGTTGCCGCGCGGGGCCGCCCGCAGGTGGGGCGCCCGCGCGTGCTGGGGCCGTGCGGGGTCGCCCGCGCCTGCGGGCAGCGCGCCCGCGCGGATCGGTGCCGCGCGGGGCCGCCCGCAGGTGGGGCGCCCTCGAGGGCCGGGGCCGCGCGGGGTCGCCCGCGCGGGGCCGCCCGCAGGTGGGGCGCCCGCACGGGCTGGCGCCGCGTGGGGCCGCCCGCGCCTGCGGGCAGCGCTCCCGTGCAGACCGGTGCCGCGAGGGGCCACCCGCGCCTGCGGGTAGCGCGCCCGCGTGGGCCGGTGCCGCGCGGGTTCGCACGCAGGTAGGGCGCCCGCGCGGGTTCGCCCGCAGGTAGGGCGCCCGCGCGGGCTGGTGCAGCGCGGGGCCACCCACACCTGCGGACAGCACACCCGCACGGACCTGCGCCACGCGGGGCCGCGCGCAGGTGGGGCACCCGCGGGGGCTGAGGCCACGCGGGGCTGCCGCCGACGGGGCGGGGCCGCACGGAGCTATCCGCATGCGGGGCGCGCGCCGCACGGGTCATCGTCGTGCGGGAACTTCATGCGCGGGGGTTTTAGGAACTTGTCGGTTTTCCCGTCTCCTGCCTGAGTCGTCGTTAGGTGTTTTTGATCACCAGGTCTTAGTTTTCGCTTCTTCAGGGACGCGGGACGCTGTGGGCTCGGCAGACACGCAAACGCAGACGAACCGAACGCCGGTCTCCTTTCAAGGTGGGTACTTTCTCCTTGGTCAGTTGGGAAAGGGTGTTAGTTGTAAGATGCATGTTTGGGCAAAGGTGGATTTCTATAATATTTACTGTTTACATTGCTAACCCCGTTTACACTATTTATTTAATTATTCATCTAATTACTTGAGTATGAGGCTCGTGTTACTGCACGCACACCGGCGGTTTGGCCACCGCAAGGGTATGCTTTTCCGGAAAAGTGGTACGTTGACCCGTGTACCCCACGTGACGGTGACGTGATGGGGGCCCTCGTGGGTGGGGGGTGTGAGCGGTGATGCCGAGGCAGGTGCTCGGCGGCCGAGGCAGGTACTCGGCGGGGGTTTCCGAGGTAGGTGCTCGGTGTGGTTGCCAGGGGAGGTGCCCGGTTTGTTTTTACACAGGATTGCACACTGTTGGTTACACATTGAGGAGGGGGTTGCTCCGGTTGACAGTGGTTTGCCCGTTTTATAGCCTTTTTACTCCTACCCTTTTATATAGTCACTGACTTCCCACTTTGTGACAGGTTCGTCCAGGGGCGAGTGCTAGGGCACTGGTGAGGCCGCGTGAGCGATGTTCTGACTCTTAGAGACTGCAAATACAGTTGACTCTATCTCCTTGTTTTTTTATTACACATGATAGCTAGATGTGGATTGCGATACCCCCGTGGGATCGACGTGGATGTTGTTTATCCTTTTTATAACTTTTGGATGAATGTCGTCCTTTTCTCTTTACTTGGTCGTTTCTTTAAACTACAAATAAGAATCAAGGAAAACTATTTGCGAAAACCGTTTTTAAAATGTGGGTGTCGTGTGGGCACCATTTTAAAAACTCTGTGGGATTTATGTGATTTCAAAAATGGCTTTATAAAATTAGGCACCGGGTGGGTGCCGTTTTCAAATTCTGTGGATTTATTTGGCTTTGAAACGGATTTTGTAAAAACTCGGTGTCGGGTGGACACCGCTTTCAAAACTCTGTGGTTTTATCCTTTTAAAACAGTCGGCCCCTTTTTCTATGTGCGAAAGTTGGTAGAATGTATGAAATGCATGTTGTATGTGTCTGTGCCTCGATCTAGTGTGGTTAAAGCTTGAATGAGATGTACTATGTAGTCAGGACGCCGTGCATATACAAAGGAGACTCTGCCCGTTTGCAGAGTGAATTTGTATATGCGGCGGGTCTGGGCGCGCCTCGGGGCGGAATTGATTTCAAAAAAAAAATATATATTACGTTGGTTTGGGAGCATCGCTGGCTCTTCTTCCGCGCGTTTGAACCCCCGGGGCGTGACATCCAGGCTTGTACAGGAACGGGTCGGACCGGATTCGGGCGCCCGAATCCGGTTAGTTGGTTGGGCTGGGCTGAGCCTATAAATATCCCCCTCTCCTCTTTCTTTTGGGTTTTTTTGGGCTTTTTGGACCCCTTCTCCGAGAGAGCCCTATAGAAAGGTTGTTGCCCTTTATGTTTTTGATCTTGTGGTGGATCCCCTGGATTTTTGGAGGCTCGGCAGCGGCGATCTTGGTTTTACAGTGCGCCTCGACGTTTCCCATTTTCTGCCCGTTTCCGTCGCAGTTCAGTCAGAAATTTCCTGTACGCAAACCAGGAGGAATTTTTGGACGATTTCTTCGGCAGTGTGTTCCTAAGAGGTAAGCCTTTGATTTCTATGTTGATAACTTTGCCTCATTTTGGATTTTTGGCATGATTCTCTAGGTATCTTTTGACCCCTTGTACCGCTGTGAGGATTTGGACAGCGGAGGAGTATTGTTGTGAGGATTTGGACAGCGGAGGAGTATTGTTGTGATTTCTCGGTCTACGGGCATCGGAATGAGGCGTATGAGGACTCAATTGACATCTAAGCTTCGTGAGGAACGCATCTGTATTTTTATCAGAATTTTTGGAGCACTTTTTGAAGGTGATAATTAAGCTTCTTTAAGACTGAGTGTCTGCAGGCTTGTGTTCATGAAGGTTTTGACATACGGCGATGTTCTAATTATTTCTTGACCTACAGATGTCGGATTTGGACGTGCAAGCACTCGTTTCGATCGGCTCACCGCGAGGATCGCAAGGTTATTTTTCTAGAATTTTTTGAGGTCATCACGTAGGTGAAAATTGACCATCTTGTGGACTATTTTGCGGACAGCGGCATTGTATTAATTGTAGGATTAATTTGTGCACCGTGTTGGTTGTTGTTGCAGTGTTCGCAGTGAGCCGGGATTTTCTTTGTGAGAGGGCGAGTTTGAAGTGGTGTTTCATGTACTTCGCGATCGAGGTGGGTGGTTGCTATATCCCTCTATTCTGACATACCCACTAGGAATATTAGAGAGATCCTTTCATTGGATATATTGAATGGTCACCTAGTGGACATGCATGCTTAAATTAAAATAATTGTGAGCCTATCATATGGAAAATACTATTGTGGAAATCTGATAGTGGTTGGGACTTATACATGTTTACATGGATATAATATTAGCACTTAACCTTGCATGTGGAATTTTACTTTCATGTTGGGATAATATGAAATGTCTTGTGGGAGAGTACAACTTGAGGATCTTTTGGACATGCATAGGTGGATGATTTATGTGAGGGTAATTTGTGGATTATAGACATGTGTGGTTGGATAATGATTTTAGCATGATGGTTATATCCATGCAGAGCAATTAATTGATACACATGTGGAACCACTATTTGTCACACTTTCTTTTATCTTTCATGAGGACATATGCATGTTTGTATGGTCATCTAGATAGGCCACTATTTGTTGCTACACTATTATATTGGAACTTGACTTAGGAGAAACCATGCTTGCTTCTTTCTCCTTATTCTTTAGTCAGGTGGTTCTTGTTGCTCGGGTTTGAGCAGGGGCACGAGATAGTGTAGCCGGGACCTTGGGGTCGGGGACAGGTGGTATTTGATTTTGGGTCGTGGGGTATTGCGGCTACCGCGGATAGTAGGCGGTTGACCGGATACAGATTATTTTACCCGATTTTGGATTGGGGGTTATTGCGGCTACCGCGGATAGTAGGCGGTTGACCGGATGTCGGATGTGGGACATGATTGTGATTGTGGGTTATTTCGGTGACCGCGGATATTGGGCGGTTGACCGGGTGTCGGTTGTTGGGCTTCATTGTTGACAGCGGGTATCACGGCGACCGCGGATATTAGGCGGTTGACCGGATGGTTATTTATGCATCAGATTGGGGATCGGGTTTCCCTTTAGTGGATGGGTTTTCCCACTTTGATCAGAGTCGTGATCCAGTCCTGCTATAGTGAGATATCGAGTTCCCCTCTAGAGCGTTGGGGAGTTCCCCTCTAGAGCGTGGGGGTCAGACAGTGATTGAGTTTGTTATCACATCGGCGCAGCTTTATATGCCCGGTGATGCTTTCCTCGTGTGGGTCACTCCCCTCGAGTTCCCCTCCTAAGTGTCGGGGTTAGGTAGTTATTGAGTTTTGCTATCACATCGGCGCGGCTTTACTTGCCCGATGATGAGGGCGGCAGCAGGAGTTTTACTATCACATTGGCGCGGCTTTATTTGCCCGATGATAAGGGCGGCAGCAGGCAGTACCAGTCTTTACTGGTGGATAGATTGGGTTACCGGGACAATTTAGTTAATGATGCATTTAGAGGCATAGTAGTGGTAGTTTCCTTTTTCAGCAGTTTTGTTGTTTACCACTCTTCTTCTCCCTTTTGCCTCTGGTAGACCTAGTGGGTGCGTCGGAGTTTGAGGCTTTACCCACTAGGCGAAGCTACTGGTTTACTAGTAGTTCTCACCCCCATTTTCCTTTCCTCTTTGTCTTCTCCTTTGTTTTGCAGTGTCTTCTACGGGTGCTGCTGGGTTTTCAGCGGCGGCTCGAGGAGAGAGGACGGCTGAGTAGATAGATCTCGAGGCAGTATGAGCGAGTTAGCTGGACTATTGGTGAACCCTTTTTCCTCAGACGGTTGTACTTTACTTTTAGGTCTTGCTTTAACCAGTTGTTTGCATTTTATTTGGTTAGCTGGGAGAGACAGATGTATTATTTTTTTTTTTACAGATGTACTGTATTTTATTTCCAGCTTCAGTTTGAGATGTATTAGTTTTTAGTTCAGCTCTGTTTTATGCTCTTTTTATTATCTCTTATATCTGAGCAGATTACTAGAGCTTCGTGTACGCGGGTGCACGGCGGATCTGTAGACGGGCACGGGTTCTTGTTTACACCCGGGGCGTGACACTTATTCTGGATATGGCTCCAATGAGCCAACTCTTTCGGCCGTCTAAACATCGGCCGAACCTAACGTTGGCGGTCATATTTCTGTCGGTCACCACATCCGCCCGTGTCCTTGACAACATCCCTCGAGAACTTGTCAAACTTAGGCATTTTCCAATCAACCGAATACGAGTATATCACATCCACATTCATGAGACAAGATGGCCCATGAACAAACCGCATAGCCGGCTTGGCTTCTGTGCTGTCATTGCTCCTTTTCTAAGCAGACAACCTAACTTTTACCACCGAGGCCATCTGGGCCATCGACGGCGCCAGCTCTATGTTTGTAGAGGACGAGTCGGCCTGTCTCGCCCGGTGTTGGGCCCATCTCACGTTTGGGGCTTGCCCCCTTGCTCTATTGCCCCCGGCGTTGGGTTGGGCAATCATCGGAGGCGCCGGGGTAAATAAGTCTCCAATGTCCTCCTGTCGGGGAGTAACATTCAGGCTCAACAGCTTGCATCCTGCTGGGAGAGGAGCCGCTGGTGGCTGTACAGCCCCCAATGATGACGCCAATGTGAGGGGCGTAGCCTATCGTGCCCCTGCCATCGCCGGTGCTGATTGGCCCGATTGTGTTGGTACCGGTGGCGACGGGACTGATGGAGACTCCTGCAGGTTTCCCTGGTCTGACTCGTTTTGGGCCAGGAACCGCCCAAAGCGAGCGAAACCTTCGTATGTAGCCGGGCATTGGCATCCCAGGCTTGAATTCTTCTCTCCAAAGAGCCCATCATTCGAGCCAATTGCCGATACAACTCTGATAGGGACGGCTCCGATTGCGCCGACTCCCCATACAACTCTAGGAGCTAAGACATGCTTGCAGTAGAACTAGATAAAAATTACTTGAGGGTCCCACCGGATGTGCCAAGAAGGTTGTTGGGGCCAAAATGTGGCTTGCGCGCGATCGGCCCTTGCTGGGTGACCCTCCAGAAGGTGTTGAAGTGCGTCGCGTGCCAACAATCAAGCGATCGGGCCGAGGAAGGATCCGCTCGACCGGGTTTACCTCTGGTTACTCCTCACAACCGCAACGACCGGTGACTGCCGATGCGGGTTCACGAAGCTAGAGAGGGATCGCTAGTTTCGACTTGGATGAGTCGAACTGTTTATGCATAAATGTACGGCTGATGAACTGATCATAAATTTAAAGCACACACGAGGGCAAATAAAGACACGACCAAGGGATCGGTTTGCACTCTAAATGCAAATAAGCAAGTAAAGACACGGCTAAGCCGATTTGCACTCTAAATGCAAAGATAAATAAAGACACAACCGAAAGGCCGGTTTACACTTTATATTGATAAGAAGAAGGGGATACAAGTGTTTAAAAAGGGATATAAAGATTAATTAAGCCTACTCCTAGGAAAGCAGTAAAAACGAAGAAAAATAAGTAAAGTTACTCCTACTCCTAGATAAATGAAGAGTTGGGGTGGTACCGGGCTTACGAGGTTGCCGGACCTCGATCTCTTCGATGGTTCGGGTATTTATACACTCCCCGAACCACCTTATTGGGCGCCGATTTTGAATTTCGACTGATTGGCGTAAATTGGGAAAAATCTCGTGAAATCCTCGACGGCTTCCTTTCAAATCAATCGTCCTCATCTGGATGGTAGCCATTTCTCGTCCAGGTTCATCCCCTGATTGTTGCGCCAGGACGTAATTCCCGGCGTTTACCAAACCCACGGGCGATTTGCCATTCTGGGTTAGTTGCGGGATTTGCGCCCAAATCCCGCACTCCTTCTTTCCAGAGTCTTCTTTCGACCTGAGCGACCAAAATTTGACTCAGACTCCTGCCTTTCTATGTCGCGTGACTGGGCAGATTGATGTCCTCAGCCAAAACTACCCTTGGATCGAAGTGGCGATCTGTTTGTCGGTTGCCCCTCTTGTTGGCTGATGGTGCGCATCATCTCCCTGCGTCGTACATCGAGATACATGTCTCTTTCTTTTGACGTACTCTCCCGTCGGCTGATGTTTGTTGGCCGACGGTATCCACCACGTGTCACTCCCATAGGAGACGAAAATTCTGATCTCAACAAATAGGAACAGCAGTTCTTGTCTGTTGAGATCAAAATTTCCGCCACTAAATGGAGTGACACGTGGCACCCGCCATTGGCTAAAGGCGTCAGCAAGGGGGTTGAGTTGGAAGAGAAAAGACCCGCGCCTTATTTTAGACCGGTCTTAGGCTCGTAATAGTACAGTACGAGGCGCACGCCATCAGCCGAAGGCATCAGCCGACAGGAAAAGCAGCCGAAGCCAGAAGGCCACTGCCTCAGTCAAGCGAGTGAAAATGCGAGGTCAGGGTCAACTCTTGGCTGCTCAAAGCCGCAGAAAGAAAGACCCTATATGGAAAGGGATGCGAGATTTAGGCGCGAATCTCATAACAGCTCCTGGAATGGCAAGCAGCGCCCAGCTTTGGAAAGTGCCGAGGATCACGCTTTGGCACGTCAATCAGGGAATGAATTTGGACGGAATAATGGCTACCATCCTATTTGAGAAAGTTTGACTCAAAAGAAAGTAGTTGAGGATTTTACGATAATTCTCCCCCAAATCACGCCGATTATTCAAATCGGCGGTTGTAAACATGGTTCGAGAAGTGAATAAATACCTTAACCATCGAAGAGAAAGGGGTCTTGCAACCTCGTAAGCCAGGACCCCCCCTGCTTTTTCATATCTTTCATATCTACATTTATTGCTTTCCTAGATAAATTTATCGCATTTCCTAGGAGTAGGCTTACTTGTAATTTCTATTCGTTTTCTCTTCCTTGTATCCCTTTTTCAAGCAATACAAAGTTTAATCGGCTCATCAGCCATATCAATTTCTTTGTCTCTATTCTCTGAGTCGGCTACTCTAGGTCGGACTTAACCTTTCTCCATCTCCATATCCCAATTCAACTAATCTAAGCCGAATGGACGAGAGAGTTGAGTGAGAATAACCGGACTGAGCAGATCCCCCCTCAGCCCTATCGCTTGATCTATTGGCACGCAGCGCATCACACTAAGAGGGTCAAACGAACACCCGGGGCTGATCGACGACCGGCATTTTTGGCCCGAACAACTTTAGTGGCACGCCCGATGGAACACTCAGGCGATTCTTACATTCTTCCTACCTTTGAATATGTCAGATATTTCCGAAACCAGCGGGGGGTCGGCACTACCAGAGCCAACCCTGTCTCAACTATTTGGGCAAATGGCCCAAATGATGAGAGCTCTCCAGAGAACACAACTGTCTCTCGAAAGGGACGCCCGAGCTCAGGGCCTCGACATCACGGCCTCTGATGAGAGCATTTCCCGGCTCGAGCAGTTTTTGGCTCGAGATGGACCGTGCTAGAGGCCTACCAAAACCTCCATATAACCTTCCACCGTCGGTACCGACACAAGCAGTCCTGATGACGTCGACAACGATGGAGGCACGGCGGGTTGCGCCTTTCCCGACGGCTCCACCGTTGGGGGCAGGACAATCGTAAGAGGCTCCATTCCCAGTAGGGTTTACGCCGATGGGTCCAAACATCGGCCACAAGTATGAAACTGCTCAGGGTCCACCTGTTTTACCCCCTCCGTCAAATCATCAATACCACGATGTGGGCAAGGAAACTAAGGGGCAGGCCCTGAACGTAAAACTTGCCCAAGATCGAGCGGGTCAAGTTACCCCACCCTGTGTGGCCATAAGTTTGCCACAGCCGGCGGTACTGGCACCCCCGGCAGGGGACACCAGGCTATATGCTTAGACGAAAAAGGGTATAAAAAATACCAAGGCCAGGCCAACGCTATGATCGGTTTTCAGGTACGCATATCCCTCATACAAGGAGATGGATATAGGATACCCGTACTTGGCCAATTAGAAAGGGCCAAAGTTTAGTAAATTCTCAACCGAAGTAACCGAAAGTACTGTTGAACAATAGTTCAATCCCATGGGACCGGCCCGATGGAAAGGGCCGGTCATAATCAAAACACAAAAGTGTCGACTTCGGAAGACAAGAGTCGACACACGCAATAAGATATCTGCGGCCGAGGAAAGGACGCAATTGGCAGATGTAAGTTTGAACTCAATCGGCAACGAGAATTGGGCTAGTGCCCAGACCGCCGAGTGGGAAGTGTAGGTGAAACTACTCGGTAAGGCCAGCCAAAAAAGGGCAGGTGACTAATACCGCCCAGAAGTAGATGGCACATGAAAGGCCTAAAAGCGAGGCCGTATCAGAGCCTCGAGGGAACGGGCCGGTGCAAGAAGACGGCGAAGAGGTAATGTGATGACCCGGATCTCCGCAGAGAGTTTGCAGAGTGATTCGGGACTTCTGAAGACCTATAGTGTATGTTAGAGGTGATTGCGCGCAAGATCGAACCCCAGTTTTGGACCCGGCACGAGAAACGGATCAAGCTTGCTTCTCCGGGAATTTTTGGCAAATTTTGGAGGTGGAATTTGGCAAAACGGACATCGAATTTGGATTCAGCGCGCGAAAACGATGAAAATAGACTATTTACTTGTTTTTTTCGGAGCTCGGATGACGCGCACGATTTTCGAGGCGTTGGGCATTATTCCGGCGGCCGGCGGGCAGCGGCGGCGGCGGCGGGCAGCGGCAGAGTGCAGCGGCACGGGCTCGGGCAAGCGGCGGAGTGGGTACAGGCAGCGCGCGGGCGCGGGCAGGTATTTTACATGGCACGCTTTTTGAGGTTTCTATTTCTTTGGCGCGTCGCGATGTTCCTTTGTCGGTGTTTCCTTCCGTCGCGTTTCGGTGGACGAGCTCCCTTGCCCTACGCCGACCACCATTTCGGGCGATTCTTATGCCGTTGGATCTGCAACAGGTAGGGCTACGATCTTGGTAATTTCAGCTTCCCCTTGTTTCGAGTTTTTCTTGGAGTTTATCGGAGCTTACTGGGACCCCAATTTCTGTGAGAATTTCTGGGACAGTGCTGATTGTTTCGAGGATATCTTCGCGCTTGGGAATCGGATTGAGGCGTGCCTGTACACTTTTTGCATCTACGCATCGCAAAGATCATCGCCGTATTTTTCTGAGATTTTTTTGAGGCTAGCCCGAAGGAATATGTTTTTCCCCCGTATCTGTGCATGGTATTACAGTTGTTATGTTGAGGGGTTTCGCGCTCACCGTGTTGTGGAATTTGTCACTTGGCCTACGCGGCTCGGATTGGAACGTGCAGGTACTTGTTTCGAAGGGCTCGACGCGTCGATCGCAGCAGTATTTTTTTGGATTTTTCGGAGTCCTTTCTACAGGTGAAAATATTGCTTCTTTGGGACTGAAGTTTCAACTTGGACAGCACTCTTGGAATGTTGTATAAATTGCAATATTGGACTATATTTTTGTATCCAGGGGTATTTGTGGGACTTTTTAGGGCAGTTAAATTTGTGAGAATCTGTGGATTGTCCCGGTACAGTTTTTGCATGTTGGGACTTTGGACAGTTTAGCACTTTCAGGTGGGTTGCTTCGCCTCTAAAACCAGTGGATTTCCTACTAATTCTATAATATGGGAACATGCATGTATGAGATGGATTAGGATGCATGTTAGAGAGGGAGATGTTATCTTTCCTGAATCATGTTTGATATCTTGTTAGTTGCTATTTCCCGATTCTGTTTTAGTTAAACTAATGCTATTCTTGGAACTTGACCTAGCACCCCCGTCATATGTTACATGTGTAACCAGACTAGTAGAAAACTCTCACTTGGGCTAGGTTTATTTATGTTTTAGAAATCCACACATTATACTCTATTCCTGGACATAGTGTCATCCTCGGCCGGGTAGTGGGCCGAGTGGTCGAGGTTCTTCTTAGTGTGGGATGCATGTTACACTCGTGCTTGGGAGCAGAGTGGTGTCCGTTAGTTGTAGCCTGTCTTTTATTTGTGGCGGGAGCCGTTTGGGTGAACGGTAATCCCGGGATGTCTTGTTATTTATTTCTTTTGTCCCCACTGTGTTAGTGGCAGCAGTATACCGGTGATAGCAGGACCATGAACCTAGAACCTTTTTGGACACACACACGATTTTAGTCAACCAATGTTTTCTTCCAAGCATCGTAGGGTCGCCTGAGTCTGTTCCTGTTTGATTAGATGAAGGCATTAGCTCTTCGAGGTTTGAATATAAAACTTGTTTTCAAATTGTTTTCCTAAAAAGAACTAAAAATCATTAAAAATAGATTTCTCTCAGATCAAAATGGCTTTCAGTAATAAATATCACCTTTTCCTATAAACTTACCCACTCGAGATGGTTCGAGTGGTCTGGGTTCTAAGGGCTGCCTTTTCTCTGGGTCGAGAACAACGAGGGGCTATGCCTAGAGCCTGTTCTTGTTTGATTTGGGTTGTAGATTCTAGTCATTCGGGGTTCTCGAACCCTTCATTGTCGCCAGTTGTGGAGTATACCCGGCTAGTGAGTTGCATGTCGAGCCGTTATTCTTTCTAGGGGCCTTTTCTGTTTCTGTTTCGGGACGAAAGCTACGGGGACCGTGCGTGGAACCTGTTCTTGTTTGATAGGGTTGTAGGTGTTGGTCCTTTGAAACTTTCGGGCCCTGGTTGGTTTCCTCCGCATGTTTTACGGAGGGAGTTGTGTTCCCGAACTATAAGGGGGTCAAAAACTTCGATAGGCGGAGCCTGGATTATGTTCTTGTTTGATTGGGGTTCTAGGCACCAACCTATCGGGATTTTCGAACCCTTATGGTGTCGGTCCTTCCTGTGTTACCTGTGAATTTGGCGTTCTGTTTTGGGGAGCCGTTGGGTTGACGGCAGTCCTAGCTGTTGGATATTTCCAGCTAGTGAGTTAGAGATGTGTTGTTGGTTATTGTCGATCTTGCTGATCGTGGATTTGGACTATAGCCTGCATGAGCCGCATTGAGCTCGACAGAGATGCGCTGATACTTTCCTCGATGGGGTCGCGCCCCTTGAGTGCCACTCCGGAGTTGGGCCTGTTACTTTGCTATCGCGACTTATCGACGCAGTCCCTCTGGCTGGGCCAGTTTTGGCAGTCACGGACACCCTACGGTAGACCCGTCCTCTTGTGGATGTGCGGCAGTAGGTGGGCGCAGGTTTGACTGGACCCCATGGGGCAGTCAGTGTAGATTGGGTGATTATATTTCAGAGTTAGTAGATGCATCATGTTTCCATCTGTTCAACATCTTGAGCATTTAGTTAGAGGCATAGTAGCTGTAGAGTTATTTTCCAGCTCTTCCCTTTCAGTATTACATTTGTTACTTCATGCCTCTAGTAGACTTAGTGGGCAGACCGTCGGGCTTGTTGGCGGCACCCACCGAGAACTACTGTGGGATGTAGTTCTCACACCCGCCGTAGTGTATTTTTCCCTAGGGACCTCTACTCCGGTTCCTGCTGCTCTAGTTGCTGATCCTGCTGATCGAGGTGAGGAAGTGGCGAGATAGATCACTACTAATCGTCCTCCGGAGAGAGTAGATGTACCCCCTTTTTATTTTTGAGAGTTTTATTTTGAGAGACCTTTGTAGTGAGGTTCAGACTTGTACTTTTTCTTTTTCAGTTGAGAGACTTATGTATTTGTGAGGACTTGGGTTGTATTTATTTTTATTTTTAGCAGTTTACTTTTCAGCTCTGATATCTGTATAGTGTAGTATCTTTCTTTTGCAGGTTAGTCACTTCGTCTATACGGGGTTTCCCGTATGGGCGGCGGATCTGTTGGCGAGCCCGGGTCGCAGTTTCGACGCCGGGGCTTGATAGATTAGAGTGGTATCAGAGCCTAGGTTGTAGGTCATGGTGGACTTAGAAACCCTAGGCTTATGGTTGGACATTAGGATGACTACGTGAGAGTCGTGACTTTTAGCGAGAGTCCTGATTGAGTTTTATACCTCTCCCAAGAGACGAGATGAGTGATTGGCATGTTATTCTCCTAAGCGATTATGTTGGCTGTAGACAACATAATGCTATGGAATGGATGACATGTCTTAGACTCTCGCTAGATTGGGTCGATTGGTTGTTGTGTCCTGATGTTTGTTATTGTGTAGTGGACTACGATGCCCCTGAGACGTCGTGCAGCGAAGAGGGCACATCCCTCATCAGATCAGGAACTCGAGCAGCGGGAGGCAGAGCGAGACCCAGGAGTCACGGGCCTATTTGGCACAGATGTCGGAGGCTGTCCGACGCCAGGAGGAGGCCATGGAACGTTTGATGCGCCTGTCGGAGCAGAGAGCACAGCTAGTTGTAGCACCGCCTGAGTGTCCTCCAGCATATTCTTCCAATGCAGTGGCATCTCCAGTTGTACCAGTGGCACCGATTGAGCGAGCAGCCCCTTCCGTGCCGACGAGTAGTGCCGAGGCACCGAGGCAGGGTGGATAGCGGATAGTAGATGAGCTTTGGGACATCATTGATCGATAGAGCCAGTCCCGGCAGCCTGATCCACCCGGATTTGCAGGATTGAGCTTGGAGCCGTTGGAGGCAGAGTATTGGATCACAACGATAGAGCGACTCTTTGAGACCCTTTTTATTGAGGAGTGATTTCAGGTTCTTTTGACGACAAACTTGAGGGAGCACATTGCCGAGGCTTGGTGGCGCCGAGTGCGACTATCGTTCCACCCGGGACCAGCTGCTTACTTGGGCGGAGTTCTTCAGCATTCTTCTTGAAGCTTTCTTTCCCGAGAGTGTCAGTTAGAGGCTAGAGGATAGAGAACAGATCGACCGGTACGATTTCGTTATAGCAGTCTGAGTCAGAGTATTTTTGCTTTCCTGCATGGACTAGAGGTAGAGTTGTTACCACATGCACTAGAGGTACAGGTTCCTATTGGTGTTGTGCATGTGGAGGAGTCTTGTGGATCGTGTCCAGTGCAGAGAGGACTTGGAATTATACCGGCAGGTGTGACGGTTCAGGGACAGCTCCAAGACTTAGATTGGACACGGGTTGGACCAGTTGGTGTGGTGTCGTGCAACGACTGATTATGGAATGAGAGCAATCACCCTTCCGCGAGTTGGACAGGAGGAGTTCATTTTCACGGGTTGCCGAAGTATCCTTCCTGCAATGTTGGCTTCAGCGGTTTTGGCCAGACGCCACCCCTTGAGCATAGGTGACGTTTAGGATTAGAGGTTGTGTCCTTAGAGGTCTTGATTAGATCGTAGCTTTTGTTTTGTCGCCACAGCAGGAACGGCTTCAATACTTCTCTCCCTTTTTCTCGCCTACAGGCTGAAACTTACGAACGGGACGAAAACTTTGAAAGGCTACTACAGAAATGGAGACAGTGCCCGAACCTGTTCTTGTTTGATTGGGGCGAGGGCACCTGCCTTTCGAAACTTTTGAACTTTTCGTTATTTTTAGCTGTTTTCTAAATTGAGAGTTGTAGTTGATGACGTTTCTGATAGTGGGCATTTACATTCTTGTTTGGTGGTGTTAGCGTACATCGGGTAGTTTAGTCGAGTTGGATTTGTGGTTGTCGTGCGTTTTAGTTTCGAGGACGAAACTTTCTTTTAGTGGGGGAGGATGTGATGACCCGGATCTCCGCAGAGAGTTTGCAGTGTGATTGGGGACTTCTGGAGACCTATGGTGTATGTTAGAGGTGATTGCGCGCAAGATCGAACCCCAGTTTTGGACCCGACACGAGAAACGGATCAAGCTTGCTTCTCCGGGAATTTTCGGCAAATTTTGGAGGTGGAATTTGGCAAAACGGACATCGAATTTGGATTCAGCGCGCGAAAACGATGAAAATGGACTATTTACTTGTATTTTTCGGAGCTCGGATGACGCGCACGGTTTTCGAGGCATTGGGCACTATTCCGGCGGCCGGCGGGTAGCGGCGACGGCACGGGCTCGGGCAGGCGGCGGAGCGGGCGCGGGCAGGCGCGCGGTGCACGGGAGCGTGTGCCACGTGTCACCTTCCCGTTGGTTTGCCAAGAGACGCGTGGCAGCAGGCGGTAGGCCGGTGCAGTGGACCGCATCCACGGAGCTGGTGTAGCCGACCTCGGGGCGCGTGCGTGTAGAGGGCGCAGGCGGCGGCATAGGCGCACGTTGACTACGTTTCCCGCGCGAGGGCGCGCCACGCGTCGGCGTCCGCGGTGGCCACGCGTCGTTCGGTGGGTGGCCGGTTTGGCTGTCGCCTGTTTGGTGGGTGATGTGGCAGAACCGGATAGTTTCGGGCGCTCCGCGAGGCAGTGGACCGCGGCACTGTTGGCGCCCGAAATATTTCGGGCGCCCGGAACCTAGTACACAACCGTCAATATTGGAATTGTTTTTGTGGCCTATTTAAGGACCCGAGCCGCCTTCTTCTTCCTCTTTTCCGCGTTTCGGAGCCTCCTCTCACCTCGGACCCTTCAGCAAAGTTGCTCCCCGCGCTGTGCTGCATCCACCTGAGGATTTCTGGGATTTTACGTGGCACGCTTTTTGAGGTTTCTATTTCTTTGGCGCGTCACGACGTTCCTTCGCCGGTGTTTCCTTCCGTCGCGTTTCGGTGCGCGAGCTCCTCCGGCCTACCCCGACCACCATTTCGGGCGATTCTTGCGCCATTGGATCCGTGACAGGTACGGCTACGATCTTGATATTTTCAGCTTCCCCTTTTTTCGGGTTTTTCTTGGAGTTTATCCGAGCTTACTGGGACCCCATTTTCTGTGAGAATTTCTGGGACAACTCTAATTGTTTCGAGGATATCTTTGCGCTCGGGGATCGGATTGAGGCGTGCCTATACACTTTTTGCATCTACGCATCGCAAGGATCATCGTTGTATTTCTCTGGGATTTTTCTGAGGCTTGTCCAAAGGTATATGTTTTTCCCCATTATAAGTGCATGGTATTACAGTTGTTATGTTGAGGGGTTTCGCGCTCTTCGTGTTTTGGAATTTTTAACTTGGCCTACTGTCACGCCCCGGGGGCTTTATGTCAGCGGAAACGATTCACAAAAAGGGTGTGTTAAATTTTTTTTTTTGAAAACCTTCATCCCCGGTGCGTGCCCAGATCCGCCGCATATACAGGATCACTCTGCAAACGGACAGAGTCTCCCCTGTATATGCACGGCGTTGCGGCTCATACAATGTCCACAAACAGATATACAGTCAATCACCACAGTCAGACATACACCCATTCACAAATGCAGAATAAATCTCACGGCCGATCAGTTTAAAAGGATAAATCCACCATGGTTGAATCGGCGCCCACCCGGCGGCCATATTTTGAAAACACTTTTCGAAAGCAACATAAACCCAGAGGTTTTGGAAAACAGTGCCCACACGACACAAAGGTTTTGAAATCCATTTTCGAAATCCATAAATCCACAAGGTTTTGAAAACGGTGCCCACACGACACCCATACTTTTGAAAATAGTTTTCGCAATCTTTTCTTTTGTTTGCTCTTTTATTTTTCTTAAAGCGGCCAACAGAGATAGAAGGCAATTAAATAATTTAATAATCACCATGCCGACATCCACACCGACCCCACGAGGGTATCGAGAACCACACCACAGTCTACAACGTGAATGAAATGCTAAAGAGAAAATGAAGGTACTGTTCGGGTCTCCAGAGATCCAGGATCTCCTGCCGTGGCCTCACCGTCGCCTATCTCTCTCCCCTGAAGGACCCTATCGCAAGGTGGGAAGTCAGCGACTGAACAATAATAATAAAGTAATGCAGGGTAAAGTAATATGTCTAACTGTAACCAGCCGGAGCAACCACTCTCCCAAGAGGGAAAAGATGACACGAACACCTGTAGACCTGCAATACTCGATCCCGTCGGACAACTAAACCGACGGATCTCACCGCTCCCACGTCGGGCAACTAAACCGACGGGTCGCACCGCTCCCACGTCGGACAACTAAACCGACGGGTCGCACCGCTCCTACGTCGGACAACTAAACCGACGGGTCGCACCGCTCATCCCTGGGCGCATCCCGCCCCACAACTACAGGGGCCCCACTCCGTCCTAGTGGGTATACACGGGGCATGGACCACTTTTCCGGAAAAGCGCACCCTTTGCGGTGGCCAAACCGCGGATGCGCGTGCTGCAGCCTCGAGCAAAGTAACCATAGCACCAAATACACTCAATGATAAATACCACAAGGACTACCGTGTTAGCACAAATAGATATTTATTTCAACAAAGCACAATCGCTGGAAACCCGACGCTAAATCCCAAAACAGAACCCACCTGTCACGTGTAGCGATCAACGCTCGACTCCCCCGCGTCCCGGCACGCTCCCTGAACTACAAAAAGAATCCCCGGGAGGAGAGTCAGTATCCCCCAACGCAATCAATGAAGAGTAAAACACACACACCGGCTCCCGTCTCGGAACGGGCCCTCGGTTTCGACGGCGGCGGCGTCGGTTACCGTGGCGGAGGCCGACCCCGCACGCCTCGCTGGCCCGTGCGCTGCTTAGGCTGCATGCGCGGGCGACCTCGCGCGGCGCCCGGGGCCCGCGCGGGTGCCCAACCAGCACACGCGGATGGCCCCGAGCGGCGCCCAAGCCCCGCGTGGGTGCCCAAACCGCACGCGCGGGCGGCCCCGCGCGGCTCTTAGGACCCGCGCGGGTGCACAACCCGCACGCACAGGCGGCCCCGCGCGGTGCCCTAGCCCCGCGCGGGTGCCCAGCCCGCACGCGCGGCGGCCCCGCGCGGCGCTCAAGGCCCGCGCGGGTGCACGACCCGCACGCACGGGTGGCCCCCGCGCGGTGCCCTATGTCGCGCCC
Organism: Tillandsia leiboldiana; assembly: GCA_029204045.2. Lineage (NCBI taxonomy): Eukaryota > Viridiplantae > Streptophyta > Magnoliopsida > Poales > Bromeliaceae > Tillandsia > Tillandsia leiboldiana. The sequence continues at coordinate 14,000,436 of CM055071.1, read as the reverse complement.
CGGAACCCGGGCTCGCCAACAGATCCGCCGTGCACACGGAATTTTCCGAGTACACGAAGCGCTGGTAACCTGCTCCGATATAATATGAACAATAAAAGAGCATAATACAGAGCTGAAGTAGAAGAACCACATAGTATCTCAGACTGGAACTACAAATAAAGCTGTAATAAGTACAATAATCTCTCAGCTCACCAAATAGTACAACCTGCTGGCATAAGCCAGACCCAAATAAAAGGAGAATACCACAGTCTGAGTGAAGGGTACAACGTCTATTTACAGCTCTCAATCTCACAGGAGATCTATCTATTCGGCGATCCCCTTACCTAGATCCGCTGCCGAAGGCCTAGCAGCTCCTGCATATGACTCTGCAAAATAAAGGAGAAGAAAGAAACAGAAAATAACAATGGGGGGGTGAGAACTACCAGATAAACCAGCAGCCTCCCCTAGTGGGTAAAACCTCAACTCTGACGCACCCACTAGGACTACTAGAGGCAAAAGGGAAAAGGGGAAGTGGTAAAATACATAAGATACTGAAACAGGAAAACTACCACTACTATGCTGTCAAAACTGTATGCATGCATCAGAAATGGTATCTGTCCAAATAAACCCAATCTAGACACCAGTAACAACTGGTACTGCCTGCTCAGCGGAATCTGAACACACGGCTCGAAACCGCGGGATCGGCTCGCACGGCTCGCATCCCAACATAAGTATCAGACCGGTACACACGGCTGGGTCTGAAAAAGCCCACCTCCGGAGTGGCACCCGAGGGGAGCGACCCACACGAGTAAAGCATCTCTGTCACCAGTATCTCAAGTATCTCTGCAGCACATATCTCAATATAGCAGGACTGGATCATAACTATGATCAAAGTGGGAAACTCCATCTACTACAGAAACCCAATCCCCAGCTGATGCAATAAACCAGACTCAACCCCAATCTGATGCCAGGATAAACATCTGGTCGACCGCCTACTGTCCGCGGTTACCGCAATACCCCACAAATCCACAATCTAATGCAATCTCGACTACACTATCCCAAACCCCTGCTCACACTTGAGCAACAAGCCTCTGGATACACAGGACAACAATGAAACATGTACAAATCCCAAGATGATAGTGTAGCAATAAATAGTGGCTAACTAGATGAGCAAGAAAGCATGCCATTATTTAAAAGCTGTAGAAAAGTGTCAAATATTTATTTTGAAAAGATTGATTGTTATAAAAGTTATTGCATGCGAGATTATAGCCTTTGTCCCAATCACAGTGTCCCAATATAAGTTATCTTTGGGGTTATATTAAATTTTAGGAGAGTTCGTCCCAGCGGTTCTCATCAATTGTCCTGTTAGTTGTCCCAATGGTTCTCATCAATTGTCCTGTTAGTTTGTCCTGTTAGTTAGTCCTGTTAGTTTGTCATGTTAGTTTGTCCCAATGGTTTTCATCAATTGTATTTTAGGGCAGTTCTAATAATCCCAGTGAGCTTGTCAAAAATGAGGTAAGCAACAACCGCCCACCTCGAGCAGCTCAAACTACACCCCAGCAAGCCTCCTAGCTGTCCACAGTCCTTAGATCCTGCAAATCAGCGCACAGCTGTTCAATATAAATCCCAAACAGCACGGGAAAAGAGGAGTTTTTCACCTCTAAACCAATGCTCAAGAAAATCTATAAAAATTACGGTTGCGTTCCTCGCGAAGAGTAGATCAAAATCGACTCTTTAAACGCCTCGATCTGATGCTCCTACGCCAAGATAAAAATCGGAGAAGTCGATGCTGTCCAGAAATTTCCACAACAAAAAGGGGGGTCAAAGAGACCTCGGGAATCGTGCCAAAAGTACGAAATGGAGTGAAGTGATCAACACAAAAATCGAAGCCTTACCTCTTAGGAACGCGCTGCCGCAAAAATCGTCCAAAAATTCCTCATGGTTAGCCCACAGGGAATTTTCGACTGAACTGCGACGGGAAATGGGCCGAAAAAGAAAACCGTCGCAGTGCGCCGCGTCGCAGATAACTCACTAACTGTAACTCCAGAAATTCTGGAATTTTGAGGAGAGAGAGAGAAGAGAGAGAGGAAGAATTTTTGTATAGGGCACCTTCTCTGTTTCTCTCTCTACAGCACGCAAACCGAGGTGGGAATGAGGAGGGGTGGGGGACCCTTTTTATAATGGGCCAAGGGAATATCGGGCTCCACACAGGATCCCGGACAGAACAGCAAACACCGAAATGGACCAACCATATTGCGCCATGTGTCCACAAAATAGGAAACAGCGGTGCAAGGGCCAATCAGAACCTGCCACGTCTCCCACGTGGTGCATGTGCAGCTCCGCGCTCCGGGTTTTCCGGATCCTGTCAGCCAATAGGGGAGTGCCACGTGTCACCTTCCCACATGCTTCTAGAAGCCGGCCAACCAATGGCGAAGCGCCACGTGTCAAGGGGAGTCTTCGGTGCACCCGGTGCACGCCATGCCGTGGACCGCGCACCAGCGCCCCCTGCCCGCGCCTGCCCGCGCCGCCGCCCTCTGCCTTGCTCCGCCCCGCTCCGCCGTCGCGCCGCCTCCCGCCGGCCGCCGCCGGTCGCCGGAACAGTAATTCCGGCGGCCGGAGTTACTGTTCTGGCGTGAACAGTAATTTTGCGCCGAAAATCAAGTAAATATACCATTTTGACCGTTTTCGCGTGCTGAGTCCAAATCCGCTGTCCATTTCGCCAAATTCTCATCCAAAATTTTGCCGAAAGCTCCAGAAAAATCCTTTTTGCTCCGATTTTCGTGACGAGTCTATTTTAAATGTCCAATTTCATTTCTACAAGCTCTGTTTCACCGAATAAGCTCCCTACAGTCACTGTTTAATGTTGCAGAGTTCCTGCGGGAGTCCGGATCATCACACCCTAGCCCCGCGCGGGTGCCCAGCCCGTACGCGCGGGAGGCCCCACGCGGCGGTCAGGGCCCGCGCGGGTGCACGACCCGCACGCACGGCGGCCCCACGCGGTGCCCTAGCCCCGCGCGGGTGCCCAGACAGCACGCGCGGGCGGTCCTGCGCGGCGCTCAGGGCCGCGCGGGTGCGGAACCCGCACGCACGGGCGGCCCCGCGCGGTGCCCTAGCCCCGCGCGGGTGCCCAGACCGCACGCGCGGGCGGCCCCGCGCGGCGCTCAGGGCCCGCGCGGGTGCGCAACCCGCAAGCACGGGCGGCCCTGCGCGGTGCCCTAGCCCGCGCGGGTGTCCAGCCCGCACGCGCTGGTGGCCCTGCGCGGCGCCCCGGCCGCATGCGCGGTGGCGGTACGGCCGACCGGGTATTACCCCCACCTTCTCCCTCATCCGGCCATGCGTAAAGGAAAAAAAACTACCCTAGACAATAAAGGCTCACCGATCTTGCGCTTCCACTCCGCCGATCAAGAAGGAGGAAGGGGAAGAATCGTCACGCGCTCGCTTGTCGGTTTCGCGGGTTGAGCGATGGTTCTCTCTCTCTCTCCCTCTCGATCACCACCCTACACCGTCCGGTAGAGGGAGGGAGGGTTTTGGGGAAAAGGGGTTTCGCGTCCTCGCTCCGAGTTGATCTACACACAGGACAAGAGGAGTGGAAAATAACCCCAAAACCTAAAACGCTAAATAAGCCGATCGGGCGAAAAGGGAAAGTGGAATTAAAAGACTAGGTCGAACGGGTGCGAACCAGGGTCCGGTCTGCCTCGATAAACGTGTAAGTCGCCAAAACTGCTACAAATCATCCGGAATTTATTTTGGGAGATTCCGGGGTCGGAATCCAGAACCGATCGCGCCGCCGATCTCCGTTTCGTGAGCTTTATTGTCTAAAAATACCCGCGAGCCCCGACGGTCTGTCCAGAAGAAACGACAGTTAAGCCCCAAATCGGACCCCCAAAACACAATTGACTCCGAAAAGTATTAAAACGAGCGGTTATTACACTTACGGGGCTCGGATTGAGACGTGCAGGTACTCGTTTCGAAGGACTCGACGTGACGATCGCAGCAGTATTTTTTTTGGATTTTTTGGAGTCCTTTCTGTAGTTGAAAATATTGCTTCTTTGGGACTGAAGTTTCAACTTGGACAGCACTCTTGGAATGTTGTATAAATTGTAATATTGGACTATATTTTTGTATCCAGGGGTATTTGTGGGAGTTTTTGGGGCAGTTAAATTTCTGAGAATCTGTGGATTGTCCCGGTACAGTTTCTGCATGTTGGGACTTTGGACAGTTTAGCACTTTCAGGTGGGTTGCTTCGCCTCCAAAACCAGTGGATTTCCTACTAATTCTATAATATAGGAACATGCATGTATGAGATGGATTACGATGCATGTTAGAAAGGGAGATGTTATCTTTCCTGAATCATGTTTGCTATCTTGTTAGTTGCTATTTCCTGATCCTATTTTAGTTAAACTAATGCTATTCTTGGAACTTGACCTAGCACCCCCGTCATATGTTACATATGTAACCAGACTAGTAGAAAACTCTCACTTGGGCTAGGTTTATTTATGTTTTAGACATCCACACATTATACTCTATTCCTGGACATAGTGTCATCCTCGCTCGGGTAGTGGGCCGAGTGGTCGAGGTTCTTCTTAGTGTGGGATGCATGTTACACTCGTGCTTGGGAGCAGAGTGGTGTCTGGTAGTTGTAGCCTGTCTTTTATTTATGGCAGGAGCCGTTTGGGTGAACGGTAATTCCGGGATGTCTTGTTATTTATTTCTTTTGTCGCCACTGTGTTAGTGGCAGCAGTATACCAGTGATAGCAGGACCTTGAACCCAGAACCTTTTTGGACACACATGATTTTAGTCAACCAATGTTTTCTTCCAAGTATCGTAGGGTCGCCTGAGTCTGTTCTTGTTTGATTAGATGAAGGCATTAGCTCTTCGAGGTTTGGATATAAAACTTGTTTTCAAATTGTTTTCCTAAAAAGAACTAAAAATCATTAAAAATGGATTTCTCTCAGATCAAAATGGCTTTCAGTAATAAATGTCACTTTTTCCTATAAACTTACCCACTCGAGATGGATCGAGTGGTCCGGGTTCTAAGGGCTGCCTTTTCTCTGGGTCGAGAACAATGAGGGGCTATGCCTAGAGCCTGTTTTTGTTTGATTTGGGTTGTAGGTTCTAGTCTTTCGGGGTTCTCGGACCCTTCATTGTTGCCGGTTGTGGAGTATACCCGGCTAGTGAGTTGCTTGTCGACCGTTATTCTTTCTAGGGGCCTTTTCTGTTTCTGTTTCGGGACGAAAGCTACGGGTGTTGGGTTATGAATAATTGGATCTAAATAGGGGAAAAAATACCTAGAGGGGGGTGAATAGGTGTAAACAATAAACACTGAAAAATCTTTGCGATATAAAACCCAATGCGGAAAAATAAATAACACGCAAAGATTTTTACGTGGAAAACTCCAAACCGGAGTAAAAAACCACGGGACCGATAACACGGTGAAATCCACTAGAATTATAACACGTACAAAGGTGACATACCGTACTCACAGACGACTCAACCTTTTTCCATACGCTCCTAGTTGATCTTCTCCGCTCGCTCCGCAACGCTTCTCGAATCCACGATCTGCGTCCAACGCCGTATCCACGGCGTCCAACGTCGACTCCACGACGTCCGACCGAATCCACGGTATTCACCCAGTAGAACGCTTCGAATCCACGAACATACCTCGCTCCGAATCTACGAGAGCGGTAGCACCTTGAATCCACAAGGCCACGCAAGTCCACGCGCCGATTTTGGGGAAATCGTTGTTTTTGGGTGGTGATGATCCGCCGAATACTTAGATTAGAAATAGATCGGAAATACCATCTAAGTATTCATTAATTTGATTCTACACAAAATCTGAGTTTGGAAAACCTAGAATCAAATTAATAATATAGATGAAGAAACATAGAATTAAATCTAGTATTTCCTTTCTTCTCTATATATGGATTTTTCTATTTCGGTCGTATTTTTCGCTTTTTGCGTCGTGCCCTAAAAGATGAATTAAAGGGTCTATATATAGGTTAGAAACCGTTGGAAGAGGATAAGAATCAAAAACTAACCTTTTCTGAAATTTTTCAGGACGGCGATCCGGATCGGATTTCGGCGATCCGGATTGCAGTAACGAGACAGACAGTTTTCAGAAAAACAAAGGTTCGGGATCCGGATCGAAGTGCCTGATCCGGATCGTTCATACAATTCACCAAACACCAATGTTCGGGATCCGGATTGAAATGCCTGATCCGGATCGTTCATATATTTCGGTAAAAACCAGTGTTCGGGATCCGGATCAAAAGAGGCTACGATCCGGATTGAATTTGCGTATGAACTAACACCCTTCGGGATCCGGATTGGAATGTCTGATCCGGATCCTGAACATGTCCCATGTCCAGTTTTTGATTTTTATGCAATTAAAAATTCATCCAAGTATTTCTACACTATAAGAAGTATTTGGATCACCAAAAATAATTAGTTAAACATACCTGATCCTTTTGAATTCTTCTTTCTTGAGATTGAGTTATATGATCCAACCTTCTTTATCTTCAATCTTCAAGACTTAACCGAATTCACGAAATACGCCAACTCAAATTCCGTAACAATCTCCCCCTTTGGCAGTTTCGTGACAAAACACAAATCCACTAAAAAAAATTCAAAAAGATATTTTTGTTGATATCACCATACAACAAAAATTTACAATGAGATTCAAATAAAGTAGATACATGAGTTAAACTCCTAAAACAGACTCTAGACTTAGACATCTGTGCTCTCTGCAAAAGAAATCATTCTTGACAAAAGAAATCGTTAGATACCTCAAAAATTTTATGTCATTCAAAAACCACACACAGAGATGAAGTTTATACTCATTTATACTTACCATGACATTTATACATTCAGATATGTAATTGGATCATAGTTAAAAACCAACATATCCTTCTATGCATTCAAAATCCAAATGTCACAAAATTGTTAGTCAACATCAACTTGTTAGTTATATTACATGCCCAAATAGTTAATCGAATAGTTAGTCGAGACATGCATGCAATCACAAAAGAAAAGAAACACAAGTTGTGATACTTACCTTCATCGTTTCAAAGTTCAGAGTTCACATATCATTGTTCGTTTCTCTCTCCCCCTTTTTGTCACAAAGATAGCCAAAATTACAAAAATAATAAGGAGAGTTAAAAAGTTCAGATAATATGAAAACTAAGACTAAGACTAGAAACCTGCACAAGAGAAAGATAAGTTAAAAAAATATTATTCAGATTCTTCGGAACTAACACACCCGAGTATTTGAAAGATTTTCTTTATCCTCTTGTTCATTGAAGATTGTTCTTTCTTAACCTCTCTAAGATTCTCTGTCACCTCAACAAACTTGTTAGATATGCGTTCTTGCTCATCGGAGAGACGCTTTTGTTCTTTATAGATTGAGGTAACCGATGCATCATCGGAAGTTGAAGAAGGTGCTTGTTTGTGTTGCATGTGCTGCTGGGACTGGAGGTGTTGCTGCTGGTGCAGAGGTGGTTGCTTGTGGTTGTGCTCTTCGTCGGTGAGGAGGTGATGGGGGCTCATCTTGTTTTGTTGAGAGAGACTTTACAATAGTCGTTTCATTGATCGTTCCTAGACTGTGCATGTAGGAACTCGCACTTGTGTCAACTTTAAATTTTCAAAAAATGCGCATAATGATCATTGGAAAGGGAAGTCTCTCTGAGGGGTGAGCATGTTCCACATAGCGTGCCATCCTTGACCAGATGAGGTAAGGAATGTTTAAGTTTGCTCCCATTACCGTTTCGGGGTTTCCAAGAAGATAAAGGAATAACATCCTATCCCACCGAAGAACCTTTGTATTCATATTTGGAAGGATGTTATAGCACACAATAAAGTTCACGTAGCGATACTCTGGTCGAAGCTCTTTTGAAAAGACGGAATTTCCTGTCGACAGAGTATTTGGAAGACAAATTCCATCAACTACCACTCTCGAGGAGTTGGTGGAGAAGATTTGACTCTTCAGATAATGAGGGCCATCAGCTCTGGCCTTTATCCCTAACACCTCTCCAATTAGTTGAGGTCTGACTTTGATCTTGACATTTTTAACCAATGTGTGAAATTCCCGACGTCCGTCCTCCTGATCAACTAGACTTGAAGCATTTTGATAAAACATTCTTACAGAATGGAGACAATACCCAGTGGTCTCGGGGAAATTGCAAATGGGAGCAAGACCTGTCTGGTCATACAGAGTCCCAAATAGTGTAGATCGTTCCTTCAAGGTTTTGACATTGACATGTCTTTCGCCAATGCATTCCTTGTTTTCAAAATCCTTGATCCTTGCAGAGCTGATAAAGTCTTGTGGAGGAGGCTGGCTAGCAACTGGTTCCTCAATGGAAATTCCTCGAGCACTCCCTCTCTTGCGGGCAACACTTTTTCTTTTTGTTTTCACAGGAGTTTCTTCCATTGGAGCTTTTCCCATTTCAGCAGCAGTAGGTGGAGCCTTTGCCTTTGATGTTTCTGCAGGCGCTTTTCCTTTCGAAGCAGTAGGAGCAGTTGCTTCTATCAATAAATCATCCCAATCGATCGATTCCGTCTCAGAGTCCGTATCGGAATCATCCTTTGTTTCTTCGCCTTCTTAGCCTTCTTGGGCTTGATAGTATCTCTTGTATGAACCATAGCAGCCAGAAGAAATACAACCCAAGTGATCACCATTGCTGCTGTCCTTTGTGAGAGAAGAAAAACCTGTGAGCAACAAGTCAAGAACACAAAAAATTGTCAATTTTCAAAAATTTGAAAGATTGTACCCAAACAATCATTATCGTGTAGAGAGACTAAGAATCAAATTAGTTTTGCAAAAAGAATTTTAAAAATAGATCAATCGCATGATTTTGGAAAATTCCCATTATATGCCCTAAAACCGAATTTTTTCAAATCGAAGGACAAAAATCCGTTTATCATGAGAATACCTAGCATATAATCAAAACTAATGTTCCCAGAGTTCTTATTTCAAAAGAAATCTGATCAAAAACCATCCACAAATGAAAAAGATGCAGAAATTTCATCACGTTTTGAGGAAGAACATGAAAAACTGTGAAAAACCGAGATTTTGATCAATAAAACTTAGAATCGAAGAACTTGAGTTTGTAAGCTTCCAAGACGGATGAATTCTAGAGAGAGAAGCTCTGGAGACTTTGGAACAAAAGATTAAAGTAAAAAGAAATCAAACTCCTTTTGTTCTATATAAAACCCTAGCCGCGATCCGGATCAGTTCGTGAATCCGATCCGGATCGGCTACCCGCAGAAAATACCTGCGTTCGGGATCGGATCGGCTTGTCCAATCCGGATCGGCTCCAACTTTTTCATCAGAAAAATTCAGAAAAATTCCACAAAATCCAGAAAAAGTATGTAAGCACTTTTGTGTATCAACTTTAAATGAAAATCATCGTTTCATACAACAAGAAATAGATTATGCCAAATCTATCAATAACATCCAACAAATAAAACGAAAATTTATAAAAATTAAATCCCTTAAAGTTGAACAACTTCAATCACATCTAACATGATCTTATGAGTAATGCCTTTATCAAATCATCAATTTGGTAAAGAAAATGAAATACTAAGATCAATAGATGTCTGAAATCCCAGATAAGTTAGATAATATATCTAGTCAATTTATTGAAGAGAGTGGCTCTTTGAGCATCTTTCATTAAAATTCCCACCTTATACCAACCTTGAAATTTTGACAGAGTCAAGTATTTCAACATGCATTTAATTTAATCAAACTTGAAAAACTTTGTGTGATGACCTGGATCTCAGCATAGCTGTTGCTGTGTGTTGGGTGACTTCTGGAGGACTACGGGGTGCGTTGGAGGTGTTTGTGCACCAATTGGACACAAGTGGTGGACTTCGGGCTTACTGGATCACGTGGGTGATCAATGGACTCCGTCGGATCGTTAGAAGTGGTTTCGCGCGAAGCAGATATTAAAAATGGACTCAGCGCGAAGTTTGGACCAAGGAACACCTTTCCGGATGCCTTCGGCAAAATTTGGGGTTGGAATTTGGCAAAATGGACATCAAATTCGGATTCAGCACGCGAAAACGGTCAAACGGACTACCCACTTGTTATTTTTGAGCACCGGTTACTGTTCACGCCGGAACAGTAACTCCGGCCGGCGGCGGGCAGCGGCGGCGGCGGTGGGCAGCGGCGGAGCACGGCGGACGGGCTCGGGCAGGCGGCAGAGCGGCCGCGGGCAGCGCGTGGGCGCGGGCAGCACGCGGGCAGGCGCGCGGGTGCGCGGGCAGGCGCGCGGTCCACGGGCCGTCGTGCACCCGGGGTTGGACACGTGGCAGGTTGGGATTGGCCGGTGCAGTGGACTTGGACCACGGAGCAGGCGGGGGCGGTGCATGGACCGGCGGGACACGCGTCTGTTTGTGGTTGGCGGGCTCACGAAGGCTGGGTCCACGGAGGTGCACCGGGGTGCCTCGGGATTCGCGCCTGGCAGGGGGCGCAGGCGGCGGGTGCAGGCGGCACGTGGGCGCGTTGACCGGGCTTTCCCGCGCTCGGGCCCGCCACGTGTCGTCGCAGCGTTGGTCCACGCGTCGCGCAGTGGACGGCCAGCGCGGCTGTCCGCTGTTGTGGGGGCAACGTGGAGGCCCGTGGCGCTTTCGGGCGCGCACAGTGTTGGGCCGGGCCCAACACTATAGCCGCCCGAAATCCGGAGCGCCCGGAAAATAGGACAGAATGGGAATTATCTGATTTGTTTCCAGCTTGTATTTAAAGGCCCTGTTCAAGTCCGATTATCTTTCTCCCTGTTCATCCTTTCGCTGTGCAACCTTCACAAGAAATCCTCCTCTCCCTGTGGCGATTCTATCTGCAGATTTCCAGATTTTTCAGCGGCACGCATCCTGAGGTTTCCATTTTTACGGCGCGGCACGACGCTCGTTCGTTTGTGGTCTTCTTCGTCGCGTTTTGGTGCGAGGACTCCCCCGGCTTACCCCGAGCACCTTTTTCTGTGATTCTTGCGCCATTGGCTTCACGACAGGTAGGGCTACGTTCCCCATGTTTACTGGTTTTTCCCATTCCGAGCTTTTCATGGGTTTTTCGGATCATCTTGTGACCTCATTTTCTGGGGCGGAGTTTTGGGACAGCGGTGCGGTATTTTGGCGATATCTTCATGCCCAGGCATCGGATTGGGGTGATTCAAAAGGCATTTTGCATCTACACATCACGAGGAATATCCCCAAATTTTCTTGGAATTTTCTGAATTTTGCCCCGAAGGTGAATATCCCTGTTTACAGAATCTTGTGGTTCAGTTTTTGAGAGCAGTTTATTTCGGGGTGGTTCCCTTGTCGGATTTGTTTCTCAGTGTAGGGAACTCGAATCTGAGCGTGCAGGTACTCGTTTCGACGGGTTCGTCGCGAGGATCGTGACGGTATTTTTCTTGGAATTTTTTGGGCACTTCTAGCAGGTAAAAACAGGAAAACATTGGACTGTTGTGTTTGGGACAGATGTTGTGTGAGCATTGTATGTTAATTATGTATGTTCTTTTGGGAATTTTGTACAGCGATCGCGGCGACTTATCGGTTTGGGCGAGAGCACTATTTGGACTTGGAATTAGCGATCGAGGTGGGTGGTTGTTGTTTACTTCTATTTTTGACCTGCTCACTAGGAATATTAGAGTGATCCCTTTATTTGGACATGCATGCTTAAGTGATATAAAATTGTGAGCCCTTCATATGGAAATTACTATTGTGGATATTTGATAGTGGTTGGGACTTATACATGTTGGTATGGATGGAATGTTAGCGTTTAACCTTGCATGTGGATTGGGTTATTTATTTTGGGCTTTATGATTATCCTGTTAGTGGTTGGTACTATTTGAGGACTTTATTACATGCATAGGTGGATAGTGATGCTTTATCATGGATCATAGACATGTGTGGTTGGATAATGTTTTAGCATGATGGTTATATCTATGCGGAGTTATTAATTGTTACACATGTGGAACCACTATTGGACACCTTTTCCTTTATTTTCTTGAGAACACTTGCATGCTTGTTTGGACATCTAGATAGGCCATCTTTTATTGCTACACTTACATGCTGGAACTTGACTTAGGAGAAACCTTGTTTGCTTCTTTCTCCTTTTCGTTAGTCAGGTGGGTTTGCTCGGGTTTGAGCAGGGGTTTGGGATAGTGTAGCTGGGGCTTGGATTATGGATCATGGGTTTTGGCGGCGACCGCGGATATTGGGCGGTTGACCAGATGTTGGTTATAGGACATCGGTGATAGGGCATGATTATGGACTAGAGGGTTTTGTGGCAACCGCGGATAGTAGGCGGTTGACCAGATGTCGGATGCGGGACATGATTGTGATTGTGGGTTATTCCGGCGACCGCGGATATTGGGCGGTTGACTGGAGGTCGGTTGTGAGACTTGGCTGTTGATTGTGGGGTATTGCGGCAATCGCGGATATTGGGCGATTGACCGGATGGTTACTTTTGCATCTGATTGGGAATCAGTGTTCTTTTAGTGGAGGGTTGTGTTCCACTGGGGCTTTATAGTTGTGATCCAATCCTGCTTTTGTTACTTATCACGCCGGCGCGGTTATTGCCCGGTGATGCTTTCCTCGTGTGGGTCGCTCCCCTCGAGTTCCCCTCCGGAGGCCGGGGCCAGACAGTTATGGACAGTTTTGCTATCACATCGGCGCGGCTTATTTGCCCGATGATGAGGGCGGCAGCAGGAATTTTGCCATCACATCGGCGCGGCTTATTTGCCCGGTGATGAGGGCGGTACAGATTGGGTTCATCTGGGACGGTTGGTTATTGTCACATACGGTTATTCCAGTCTAGAACTACCTTTTTAGAGGCATAGTAGTGGTAGATTTTCTTTTGCAGTAATCTTTTTACTTACCACTCTTCTTTCCCTTTTTGCCTCTGGTTGACCTAGTGGGTGTGTCAGAGTTTGAGGTTTTACCCACTAGGAGAGGCTACTGGTTCACTAGTAGTTCTCACCCCCATTCCTCTTTTTCTTTTCTTCTCCTTTGTTTTGCAGAGCCTTCTGCGGGTGCTGCTGGGCATACAGCGGCGGGTCGAGGAGAGAGGACGGCTGAGTAGCTAGACAGTGGGCCCGACAGTGAGTAGCTAGACTGGTACCTTTTATGTATCCTATCTCAGACGGTTGTACTTTTACTTTTGGGGGTCTGGCTTTAGCCAGCTGGTTGTATATTTATGGTGAGCTGGGAGTGAGACTTGTACCTTATTTTACAGTCATTTTGTATTTTTACTTCCAGTTCAGTCTGAGATGTAGTATTTTCAGTTCAGCTCTGTTTTTTTGCTCTTTTATTCTTATCTCTTATATCTGAGCAGGTTTGGCGCTTCGTGTACACGGGAAATACCGTGTGCACGGCGGATCTGTAGACGGGCCCGGGTTCTGGTTTACACCCGGGGCGTGACACTTTGCTTGGTATACATGTGGTAGCTGCACACAGTACTCGGACGACCGAGGTGGTAGCTCTTTCCTACATGTGGTGGTAGTTTTCACACTCCTCATTGGGATGTAACTCTTTCCACATCTTTTGAGCATAACACTTTTCTTTGACTCCCCCTCAATTGGCTATCAATTATTTAAGATATAAAGTATTCAACCAAATATTGATCTCGATTTCATACTCGACTAAATAGTCAAATAAGATAAAAACTATACCAAGAGATCATTGAGAAAGAAATTGACTTTGATCAAAACAAAGATGATTTAGTTGACATAAATGATCATTGCATCAAATGAAATATTATGATATCTAAAGCATAATATATTTCTAAACATATAAAAGGATGCAGTTAAAGTCAATAAAACTAATGCTCAATTAATGTTCTATGTCTAAGCATAGATAATGAACAAAAACACAAAAACAAAACCTAACCTAAACAAGAGTTTCAAAAAGGGGTTATTTCAAGGAAAGCATTCCAATTGCTTTACGCAAATGAATAAAACGTTTTTGATCCTAAGGTTTTGTTAAAATGTCAGCTAATTGATCTTCAGTTGAAATGTAGGAAATTTGAAGAATATTTGATTCAACTAGCTCTCTAAGAAAATGATATCTAGTTCAATGTGTTTTGTTCTTGAGTGCAACACAGGGTTTTTTGAAATGTTTATAGCACTAGTGTTGTCACATAAACAGTTACCGAAGTTGCTGAAATCCGAAAGTCGCTCAACACGCTTTTCATCCAAATGAGTTGAGTTGAACAACTACCCGCTGAGATATATTCCGCTTCGGAAGTCGAGAGTGCAATGCAGTTTTGCTTTTTACTATGCCATGCAACAAGACAATGGCCAAGATAGAAACATGCACCACTCGTACTTTTCCGATCATCCCTGATCCTGCCCAATCGGCATCTGAATATTCTATAATGTCAAGACTTGTTCCCATAGGATACCAAATTCCGAAGTTTACAGTTCCTTTGACGTACCGGATGATCCGTTTCACCGCTTTCAGGTGATCCTCCTTTGGTGCTGACTGATATCTCGCGCAGATCCCAACACTAAAGGATATGTCCGGGCGACTAGCTGTGAGGTAGAGTAGACTTCCAATCATACTTTGATAGAGTTTCTCGTTTACACTATCACTAAGAGATTCACTTCCTAATCCCTTATTGCTAGTTCCTATAGGAGTAGGAAAATCTTTAGAATCTTCTAATCCGAATTTCTTTACCAACTCCTTTGCATACTTGGATTGACACAGATGAATGCCTTCACCATTTTGTTTCACTTGCAATCCAAGAAAGTATGTCAGCTCGCCCATCATAGACATCTCAAATTCGCTTTTCATGGTTTCTGCGAATTTAGAAGCATCATTATCTTTGTTGCTCCAAATACAATGTCATCGACATAGATTTGTGCAACAATGAAGTTATTTTGATAATGCTTCACAAAGAGAGTCCTGTCTGCTCCCCCTCGAGTATAGCCCTTCTCCAAAAGGTGCTTTGTCAACCTTTCGTACCACGCTCGCGGTGCTTGTTTTAAACCGTAAAGAGCCTTTTTCAAACGAAAAACATGGTTAGGTAGTTTACAGTCTACAAAACCTTTCGGTTGAGCCACATAAACTTCCTCATTTAAAAACCCATTTAAAAATGCGCTCTTAACGTCCATTTGAAAGAGTTTTATTTTAAAGTGACAAGCAAAAGCGAATAAGATACGAATGGACTCGAGTCTAGCTACAGGGGCGAACGTTTCATCAAAGTCTATACCTTCTATTGAGAGTAGCCTTGAGCAACTAAACGTGCTTTGTTCCTGATGATGGTACCATCCTCATTTTTCTTGTTCTTGAAAATCCATTTAGTACCGATCACATTGTGTTGCTTCGGAGGCGTCGTTAATTCCCAGACTTTGTTTCGTTCAAACTGATGGAGCTCTTCCTGCATTGCTTCAATCCAGTAGTCATCCTGAAGGGCTTCATCGACGTTCTTTGGTTCAATCATGGAAACGTAACAAGCGAATCCACAAACCAACTGCCTCCGAGTTTTGACTCCTTCTTGTTGGTCTCCAATAATGTTTGGTTCAGGATGATCCTTGGAGATGCGTAACGTTTGAGGTAATGGAGTACTCGGAGGTACATGAGATGATTCCTGCACATCAGATAAACTTGAAGAACCATTAGATGCATCATTAATATTGGAAGTATTATCATGAGAAGATGCATTTACAGGAGTATCATCATCAAGAGAGATATCAGGGGTAGATTTATCAGATGCAAAGTGGAAAGCTTCGTCTACTGTAACATTTATGGATTCTACAATCGTTTTAGATTCCAAGTTAAATACCCGATATGCTCTACTATTTGTAGAATAACCCATGAAAATCCCTTCGTCACTTTGAGAGTCAAATTTTCCAAGATTTTCGCGGTCACGTAAAATGTAGCACCGACTCCCAAAGATACGAAAATATTTGATGTTTGGTTTTCTACAAAACCATAGTTCATATGGTGTATTTAAAATTTCCGGGCGCAAATAAACTCGATTAATAACATAGATTGCAGTGTTCACAGCTTCAGCACAAAAATATAACGGTAAATTCCGGCTATGAAGCATAACACGTGCCATCTCTTGTACAATCCTATTTTTGCGCTCGACTACACCATTCTGTTGAGGTGTATAGGTGCTAAGAATTCATGTTAATGCCATTGGAAGTGCAAAAATCAATGAATTTCGAATTTAGGAATTCTCCACCTCTATCACTTCTAACACGAATGATCTTTTCATTCTTTCAATCATAATACGAAGGCAAATCTCGTGAAAAGAATCAAAAGTATCAGCTTTCTCTTTTAAAAATGCTACCCTGAGTATCTAGAGAAATCATCAACCAATAAGAAAATATACCATTTACCTCCCAAGGATTGGTTGACGTGTCGGCCCCATAAGATCCATATGCAATAATTCTAAGGGTCGATTAGTACCAACATGGTTCAAGTTCTTGTGTGCAGTCCTGGATTGTTTTCCCTTTTGACAACCACCACACACAATGTTTTGTTTAAGTGAAAGTTTTGGAACCCCCTTGACCACGTCTTTGTTTGAAATTCTAGCAAGTTCCTTAAAATTTATGTGACCTAGCCTTTCATGCCAAAGTGTTCATTTTTCAAAGAGGCTAAGTTACAATTTTCAGAAATTTTATTGGAACAACATAACAATTGTTTTCAGATCTAACCCCCTTTAAAAAGAAAACATGGTTCCTTAGCAGTTACAATGCATTCAACAGATGAAAAATTACAGAAAAACCATTGTCTAAAGTTGACTGATACTTATGAGGTTAGTCTTAAGGCCATCAACAAAGAACACATTATTCAGAATGCGGGCCATCTGGAATAGCTACTGGTCTTTTCCACAATTTGGAAGAACTGACGTCTCCGAAAACTACAAGTCCTCCGGAGATTTTTTTTTCAAAATTTTGAAAGCAGTTTTTTTTGTCACCGGTCATGTGACGGGAACAACCGCTATCCAGATACCAAGACGAATTATCATATGTATGCAAGGAAATATTTGTAACAAGACAAGGGAAGATTTCACCTTTGCGTACCCAAACCTTTCGAGTTTTGGTGTACGTCGGAAATGATTGTGAGGTTGATACCTTTGGTGAAAGCGTCTTGTTTGATCCATCGCTTTTCCTTGACGTCGTCGTCTTGTTTGATGAACTACCGAGGCTCTTTTCCTTCGAATAATTTGCATTTGATTTCCGAGGAATCACCCTTTTGGTAGTCGTTGCAAGAAGTGCTTGAGTTGAGCGTTTGTCTCCCATCTTGCAATCTCTCCTTATGTGCCCTGCAATACCACAACGAAAATCTACCTTGGTGCTTGACGATTCCGAAGAGGGGGAAATAGGTTTGTTGTCGTTGTTTGTCGTCAATTCCGGTGTCGGAGGAGGAGATACCGACTGGGGCACAAAGACTGTCCCAACCGAACTAAAAGTGTCTTCAGTTCGATTGTATCCGAGGCCGAATTTGTTTGATTGACCAAGACCAAGGAGCTTATCCAACTTGCTCCTTCATGATGAAAATCGCTGTAAGTCATCCTTGAGTTGGAGAATGGTCTCTGTCATTTCCAATTTTTCCTGTCGAGCCTCGCCGTTGAGCTTCAAGAAGTAATTTGCTTTGTTCACCATATCTACATAATTCTTCTCGAATTGCTCATTGGATTCTTGAAGGGAAACATTTATTTTAATCAGATTATCCCTTTCCACTTCAAGAGCGTTTGAGAGAGAAGATGCCCTTTTTGCTTCTTCTTCGAGATCCTGCAATCTCCCTCTCAAACTCTTGTTTTGCTTTGCCAGTTTCTTTGAATCCCTCAAAAACTTATGGTAGGCAAGAGCAAAGTCTTCACCTTCTGAATTATCCGATTCATCGTCCGTTGCAATTTTTTCAACAGTGGAGTTGGACAATGACTCGGATGTACTAGCCATTAAGCACATGAAGGGTGAAGATGTGGACGCGTGGAACGCCGTTGCGTTATCTTCTTCGTCACTTGACAATGACTCATTTGACGATGAGGTGTCATCCCAAGTGACGGCTCGCATCGTTTTCTTCTTTGACGGATTCTTATTGGGACACTCCGTTGAGATATGGCCGTACCCTCGGCACTTGAAGCATTGGACTTGTCCTTCTGAGCTTTTCTTATCCTTAGAAAAACCCTCTTGCTTTCTTGGTTTGAAACTTGAAGAACCTTTGCCTTTCTTCGACTTTACGAAGGATGGAGTTTTGCTTGAGTTACCCCTTCGAAAGTTTCGGCGAAATCTTCTTGTCAAGAGAGCGAGCTGCTTCTCAAAGTCCTCCATAGATAGGTTTACGTCATCGTCTGAGGAGGATGGATCCGCGTCTTCTTCTTTTGTTGTTTTCAATGCTAAACCTGAAGACTTAGAAGAAGATGCTTTTCCAGAAGAATAGTTAGTAGGATGTCACGCCCCGGGTGTAAACCAGAACCCGGACCCGTCCACAGATCCGTCGTGCACACAGAATTTCCCGTGTACACGAAGCGCTGGTAACCTGCTCAGATATAGAGATATAGATAAAGGAGCATAAACAGAGCTAAAATAAAGCTACAACATCCTCAGATACAGCTAGAAAGTAAAAGCAAGTAAAAAACTCTCAAAATATACAAGGTCTCTCACAGCTCACCCAAATAAGTACAAAAGCTGGCAAGAAACAGACCCAATGCAACTACAACTGTCTGAGAAAGAAGGGGTACAAATGATACAAGACTAAACTCGAAGCGGGGGTAGATGAGCTACCTAAATGCTATATGCTTGCCTCGCTCTGCCCGAGACGGCCCTTGCAACCCCGCAGAAGGACACTGCAAAACAAAGGGAGAAAAGAAGAGAGAGAGACAATGGGGGTGGTTGAGAACTACTATATAAAACAGTAGATCCCTAGTGGGAAAAACTCAAAGTCTGACGGCCCACTAGGACAACTGAGGCCAAAAAAGGGGGAAAACAGAGTAGTAAGCTATAAAGGTATGGGGATAAGGAAAGGACTATCACTACTATGCCTCTAAATGCAGTATCAAAATGATAACTGTATGCATGCAACCATAAGGCTAACCGCCCAAAGGAACCCAATCCAAGGGCCAGGAAGCACTGGCAAGCTGCTCTGTATCACTACAAACTCACCAACTTGTCATCACTCACAAACTCACCAACTGACCGGCCCATCACCGGTCAAAAATCCTACTCCGAGCGGCGCTCGAGGGGAGCGACCCACACGAGCAAAGTATCCAGTATACAAGTAACACACGTATCTCTATAGAGCAGGACTAGATCATGACTATGATCAAAGTGGGAAAAAATCCATCCACTAACGAAACCCCGAGCCCCAATCTGGTGCATAATACTCAATACGTGGAAACTTCATCCACTAGAGACGATTGATACCCAATCTGGGTAAAGTAATCAACATCTGGCTAACCGCCTACTGTCCGCGGTTACCACATTGTCCCACGATCCATAATCGAGTCTAATCTGACCCTGACTCGTGACCTCGACTACACTATCCCATACTCCTGATCTAACTCGCGCAATATGCCAAAATACGAAAGGAGATTAACGACTAAAAATGGTTTCTCCTAAGTCATGTCCCAATATGTTGTGTGGCAGAAAAGGGGCCTAGTCTAGATGACCATACAAGCAGCAAAGTCCTTTACTGGATAAAACAATTACAAGGATTCTAACTTTTACAAAACTAAGTGCATAGGAAACCTCCGATGTACAGAGACATAATACATGATACGTGAACAAGCTTGATAACATGGATCGACTACAATGAGCTTTCACGATGCGGGCATAATCACATGCTTTCACAGAATAAAGAATTCCCTAACACCTTGCTTTTCAAGTACAATCACTTCCAATATGTTGTGTAAAGATAGAAACTCACTACCAAATAATCTTCCCAAAAGATGACTCTATCCACAGTCCAAAACTTCCATATGCATAAACATGATATGGATTTAGCATGATTCCAAGTGTTTGCAATACACATCTAAAGCAAAGAACACAACGTACTACATTTAGTTCTTAACAATGTGAATCCGTGATCTCATACAAAGCATGCCGGTCGTGTTCACAATTCTAAATAGAAACATGAATCACGAAACACTGCTAATATGCCTAGTGGGAAATCAAAGTAGGAGATTTACAACAA
>CM055071.1:13900576-13980217 GCA_029204045.2 Tillandsia leiboldiana | reverse complement strand
TTTAGTCACCAATGTTTTTCTTCCAAGTATCGTAGGTCGCCTGGCCTTTCTTGTTTCGATTAATGAAGGCATTAGCGCTTCGGTTTTGGATATCAAACTTGTTTCAATTGTGTTTCCTAAAAAGAACTAAAATCATTAAAAATGGATTTCTCCTCTCCAGATTCAAATGGCTTTCAGTAATAAGTGTCACTTTTTTTCCTATAAACTTCCCACTCGAGTGATCGAGTGTCCGGGTTCTGAAGGGCTTGCCTTTTCTTGGTCGAGAACAAGAGTGGCTAGGCCTAGAGCCTTTTTTTGTTTGATTTGGGTAATGTAGTTTGCTAGTCTTTCGGGGTTCTCGGACCCTTCATTGTTGCCGTTGTGGGAGTATACCCGGCTAGTGAGTTGCTTGCGACCGTTGCCATCTACGGCCTTTTTCTGTTCTGTTTCGGAACGAAAGCACGTGTGTTGGGTTATGATAATTGGATCTAAATAGGGGAAAAAAACCTAGAGGGGGGTGAATAGGTGTAAACATAAACACTCAAAAAATCTTGCGATATAAAACCCAATGCGGAAAAATAAATAACACGCAAAGATTTTTACGTGGAAAACTCCAAACCGGAGTAAAAAACCACGGGACCGATAACACGGTGAAATCCACTAGAATTAAACACGTACAAAGGTGACATACCGTACTCACAGACGACTCAACCTTTTCCATACGCTCCTAGTTGATCTTCTCCGCTCGCTCCGCAACGCTTCTCGAATCCACGATCTGCGTCCAACGCCGTATCCACGGCGTCCAACGTCGACTCCACGACGTCCGACCGAATCCACGGTCTTCACCCAGTAGAACGCTTCGAATCCACGAACATACCTCGCTCCGAATCTACGAGAGCGGTAGCACCTTGAATCCACAAGGCCACGCAAGTCCACGCGCCGATTTTGGGGAAATCGTTGTTTTTGGGTGGTGATGATCCGCCGAATACTTAGATTAGAAATAGATCGGAAATACCATCTAAGTATTCATTAATTTGATTCTACACAAAATCTGAGTTTGGAAAACCTAGAATCAAATTAATAATATAGATGAAGAAACATAGAATTAAATCTAGTATTTCCTTTCTTCTCTATATGTGGATTTTTCTATTTCGGTCGTATTTTTCGCTTTTTGCGTCGTGCCCTAAAAGATGAATTAAAGGGTCTATATATAGGTTAGAAACCGTTGGAAGAGGATAAGAATCAAAAACTAACCTTTTCTGAAATTTTCAGGACGGCGATCCGGATCGGATTTCGGCGATCCGGATTGCAGTAACGAGACAGACAGTTTTCAGAAAAACAAAGGTTCGGGATCCGGATCGAAGTGCCTGATCCGGATCGTTCATACAATTCACCAAACACCAATGTTCGGGATCCGGATTGAAATGCCTGATCCGGATCGTTCATATATTTCGGTAAAAACCAGTGTTCGGGATCCGGATCAAAAGAGGCTACGATCCGGATTGAATTTGCGTATGAACTAACACCCTTCGGGATCCGGATTGGAATGTCTGATCCGGATCCTGAACATGTCCCATGTCCAGTTTTTGATTTTTATGCAATTAAAAATTCATCCAAGTATTTCTACACTATAAGAAGTATTTGGATCACCAAAAATATTAGTTAAACATACCTGATCCTTTTGAATTCTTCTTTCTTGAGATTGAGTTATATGATCCAACCTTCTTTATCTTCAATCTTCAAGACTTAACCGAATTCACGAAATACGCCAACTCAAATTCCGTAACAATCTCCCCCTTTGGCAGTTTCGTGACAAAACACAAATCCACTAAAAAAAATTCAAAAAGATATTTTTGTTGATATCACCATACAACAAAAATTTACAATGAGATTCAAATAAAGTAGATACATGAGTTAAACTCCTAAAACAGACTCTAGACTTAGACATCTGTGCTCTCTGCAAAAGAAATCATTCTTGACAAAAGAAATCGTTAGATACCTCAAAAATTTTATGTCATTCAAAAACCACACACAGAGATGAAGTTTATACTCATTTATACTTACCATGACATTTATACATCAGATATGTAATTGGATCATAGTTAAAAACCAACATATCCTTCTATGCATTCAAAATCCAAATGTCACAAAATTGTTAGTCAACATCAACTTGTTAGTTATATTACATGCCCAAATAGTTAATCGAATAGTTAGTCGAGACATGCATGCAATCACAAAAGAAAAGAAACACAAGTTGTGATACTTACCTTCATCGTTTCAAAGTTCAGAGTTCACATATCATTGTTCGTTTCTCTCTCCCCCTTTTTGTCACAAAGATAGCCAAAATTACAAAAATAATAAGGAGAGTTAAAAAGTTCAGATAATATGAAAACTAAGACTAAGACTAGAAAACCTGCACAAGAGAAAGATAAGTTAAAAAAATATTATTCAGATTCTTCGGAACTAACACACCCGAGTATTTGAAAGATTTTCTTTATCCTCTTGTTCATTGAAGATTGTTCTTTCTTAACCTCTCTAAGATTCTCTGTCACCTCAACAAACTTGTTAGATATGCGTTCTTGCTCATCGGAGAGACGCTTTTGTTCTTTATAGATTGAGGTAACCGATGCATCATCGGAAGTTGAAGAAGGTGCTTGTTTGTGTTGCATGTGCTGCTGGGGACTGGAGGTGTTGCTGCTGGTGCAGAGGTGGTTGCTTGTGGTTGTGCTCTTCGTCGGTGAGGAGGTGATGGGGGCTCATCTTGTTTTGTTGAGAGAGACTTTACAATAGTCGTTTCATTGATCGTTCCTAGACTGTGCATGTAGGAACTCGCACTTGTGTCAACTTTAAATTTTCAAAAAATGCGCATAATGATCATTGGAAAGGGAAGTCTCTCTGAGGGGTGAGCATGTTCCACATAGCGTGCCATCCTTGACCAGATGAGGTAAGGAATGTTTAAGTTTGCTCCCATTACCGTTTCGGGGTTTCCAAGAAGATAAAGGAATAACATCCTATCCCACCGAAGAACCTTTGTATTCATATTTGGAAGGATGTTATAGCACACAATAAAGTTCACGTAGCGATACTCTGGTCGAAGCTCTTTTGAAAAGACGGAATTTCCTGTCGACAGAGTATTTGGAAGACAAATTCCATCAACTACCACTCTCGAGGAGTTGGTGGAGAAGATTTGACTCTTCAGATAATGAGGGCCATCAGCTCTGGCCTTTATCCCTAACACCTCTCCAATTAGTTGAGGTCTGACTTTGATCTTGACATTTTTAACCAATGTGTGAAATTCCCGACGTCCGTCCTCCTGATCAACTAGACTTGAAGCATTTTGATAAAACATTCTTACAGAATGGAGACAATACCCAGTGGTCTCGGGGAAATTGCAAATGGGAGCAAGACCTGTCTGGTCATACAGAGTCCCAAATAGTGTAGATCGTTCCTTCAAGGTTTTGACATTGACATGTCTTTCGCCAATGCATTCCTTGTTTTCAAAATCCTTGATCCTTGCAGAGCTGATAAAGTCTTGTGGAGGAGGCTGGCTAGCAACTGGTTCCTCAATGGAAATTCCTCGAGCACTCCCTCTCTTGCGGGCAACACTTTTTCTTTTTGTTTTCACAGGAGTTTCTTCCATTGGAGCTTTTCCCATTTCAGCAGCAGTAGGTGGAGCCTTTGCCTTTGATGTTTCTGCAGGCGCTTTTCCTTTCGAAGCAGTAGGAGCAGTTGCTTCTATCAATAAATCATCCCAATCGATCGATTCCGTCTCAGAGTCCGTATCGGAATCATCCTTTGTTTCTTCGCCTTCTTAGCCTTCTTGGGCTTGATAGTATCTCTTGTATGAACCATAGCAGCCAGAAGAAATACAACCCAAGTGATCACCATTGCTGCTGTCCTTTGTGAGAGAAGAAAAACCTGTGAGCAACAAGTCAAGAACACAAAAAATTGTCAATTTTCAAAAATTTGAAAGATTGTACCCAAACAATCATTATCGTGTAGAGAGACTAAGAATCAAATTAGTTTTGCAAAAAGAATTTTAAAAATAGATCAATCGCATGATTTTGGAAAATTCCCATTATATGCCCTAAAACCGAATTTTTTCAAATCGAAGGACAAAAATCCGTTTATCATGAGAATACCTAGCATATAATCAAAACTAATGTTCCCAGAGTTCTTATTTCAAAAGAAATCTGATCAAAAACCATCCACAAATGAAAAAGATGCAGAAATTTCATCACGTTTTGAGGAAGAACATGAAAAACTGTGAAAAACCGAGATTTTGATCAATAAAACTTAGAATCGAAGAACTTGAGTTTGTAAGCTTCCAAGACGGATGAATTCTAGAGAGAGAAGCTCTGGAGACTTTGGAACAAAAGATTAAAGTAAAAAGAAATCAAACTCCTTTTGTTCTATATAAAACCCTAGCCGCGATCCGGATCAGTTCGTGAATCCGATCCGGATCGGCTACCCGCAGAAAATACCTGCGTTCGGGATCGGATCGGCTTGTCCAATCCGGATCGGCTCCAACTTTTCATCAGAAAAATTCAGAAAAATTCCACAAAATCCAGAAAAAGTATGTAAGCACTTTTGTGTATCAACTTTAAATGAAAATCATCGTTTCATACAACAAGAAATAGATTATGCCAAATCTATCAATAACATCCAACAAATAAAACGAAAATTTATAAAAATTAAATCCCTTAAAGTTGAACAACTTCAATCACATCTAACATGATCTTATGAGTAATGCCTTTATCAAATCATCAATTTGGTAAAGAAAATGAAATACTAAGATCAATAGATGTCTGAAATCCCAGATAAGTTAGATAATATATCTAGTCAATTTATTGAAGAGAGTGGCTCTTTGAGCATCTTTCATTAAAATTCCCACCTTATACCAACCTTGAAATTTTGACAGAGTCAAGTATTTCAACATGCATTTAATTTAATCAAACTTGAAAAACTTTGTGTGATGACCTGGATCTCAGCATAGCTGTTGCTGTGTGTTGGGTGACTTCTGGAGGACTACGGGGTGCGTTGGAGGTGTTTGTGCACCAATTGGACACAAGTGGTGGACTTCGGGCTTACTGGATCACGTGGGTGATCAATGGACTCCGTCGGATCGTTAGAAGTGGTTTCGCGCGAAGCAGATATTAAAAATGGACTCAGCGCGAAGTTTGGACCAAGGAACACCTTTCCGGATGCCTTCGGCAAAATTTGGGGTTGGAATTTGGCAAAATGGACATCAAATTCGGATTCAGCACGCGAAAACGGTCAAACGGACTACCCACTTGTTATTTTTGAGCACCGGTTACTGTTCACGCCGGAACAGTAACTCCGGCCGGCGGCGGGCAGCGGCGGCGGCGGTGGGCAGCGGCGGAGCACGGCGGACGGGCTCGGGCAGGCGGCAGAGCGGCCGCGGGCAGCGCGTGGGCGCGGGCAGCACGCGGGCAGGCGCGCGGGTGCGCGGGCAGGCGCGCGGTCCACGGGCCGTCGTGCACCCGGGGTTTGGACACGTGGCAGGTTGGGATTGGCCGGTGCAGTGGACTTGGACCACGGAGCAGGCGGGGGCGGTGCATGGACCGGCGGGACACGCGTCTGTTTGTGGTTGGCGGGCTCACGAAGGCTGGGTCCACGGAGGTGCACCGGGGTGCCTCGGGATTCGCGCCTGGCAGGGGGCGCAGGCGGCGGGTGCAGGCGGCACGTGGGCGCGTTGACCGGGCTTTCCCGCGCTCGGGCCCGCCACGTGTCGTCGCAGCGTTGGTCCACGCGTCGCGCAGTGGACGGCCAGCGCGGCTGTCCGCTGTTGTGGGGGCAACGTGGAGGCCCGTGGCGCTTTCGGGCGCGCACAGTGTTGGGCCGGGCCCAACACTATAGCCGCCCGAAATCCGGAGCGCCCGGAAAATAGGACAGAATGGGAATTATCTGATTTGTTTCCAGCTTGTATTTAAAGGCCCTGTTCAAGTCCGATTATCTTTCTCCCTGTTCATCCTTTCGCTGTGCAACCTTCACAAGAAATCCTCCTCTCCCTGTGGCGATTCTATCTGCAGATTTCCAGATTTTTCAGCGGCACGCATCCTGAGGTTTCCATTTTTACGGCGCGGCACGACGCTCGTTCGTTTGTGGTCTTCTTCGTCGCGTTTTGGTGCGAGGACTCCCCCGGCTTACCCCGAGCACCTTTTTCTGTGATTCTTGCGCCATTGGCTTCACGACAGGTAGGGCTACGTTCCCCATGTTTACTGGTTTTTCCCATTCCGAGCTTTTCATGGGTTTTTCGGATCATCTTGTGACCTCATTTTCTGGGGCGGAGTTTTGGGACAGCGGTGCGGTATTTTGGCGATATCTTCATGCCCAGGCATCGGATTGGGGTGATTCAAAAGGCATTTTGCATCTACACATCACGAGGAATATCCCCAAATTTTCTTGGAATTTTCTGAATTTTGCCCCGAAGGTGAATATCCCTGTTTACAGAATCTTGTGGTTCAGTTTTTGAGAGCAGTTTATTTCGGGGTGGTTCCCTTGTCGGATTTGTTTCTCAGTGTAGGGAACTCGAATCTGAGCGTGCAGGTACTCGTTTCGACGGGTTCGTCGCGAGGATCGTGACGGTATTTTTCTTGGAATTTTTTGGGCACTTCTAGCAGGTAAAAACAGGAAAACATTGGACTGTTGTGTTTGGGACAGATGTTGTGTGAGCATTGTATGTTAATTATGTATGTTCTTTTGGGAATTTTGTACAGCGATCGCGGCGACTTATCGGTTTGGGCGAGAGCACTATTTGGACTTGGAATTAGCGATCGAGGTGGGTGGTTGTTGTTTACTTCTATTTTTGACCTGCTCACTAGGAATATTAGAGTGATCCCTTTATTTGGACATGCATGCTTAAGTGATATAAAATTGTGAGCCCTTCATATGGAAATTACTATTGTGGATATTTGATAGTGGTTGGGACTTATACATGTTGGTATGGATGGAATGTTAGCGTTTAACCTTGCATGTGGATTGGGTTATTTATTTTGGGCTTTATGATTATCCTGTTAGTGGTTGGTACTATTTGAGGACTTTATTACATGCATAGGTGGATAGTGATGCTTTATCATGGATCATAGACATGTGTGGTTGGATAATGTTTTAGCATGATGGTTATATCTATGCGGAGTTATTAATTGTTACACATGTGGAACCACTATTGGACACCTTTTCCTTTATTTTCTTGAGAACACTTGCATGCTTGTTTGGACATCTAGATAGGCCAATCTTTTATTGCTACACTTACATGCTGGAACTTGACTTAGGAGAAACCTTGTTTGCTTCTTTCTCCTTTTCGTTAGTCAGGTGGGTTTTTGCTCGGGTTTTGAGCAGGGGTTTGGGATAGTGTAGCTGGGGCTTGGATTATGGATCATGGGTTTTGGCGGCGACCGCGGATATTGGGCGGTTTGACCAGATGTTGGTTATAGGACATCGGGATAGGGCATGATTATGGACTAGAGGGTTTTGTGGCAACCGCGGATAGTAGGCGGTTGACCAGATGTCGGATGCGGGACATGATTGTGATTGTGGTTATTCCGGCGACCGCGGATATTGGGGCGGTTGACTGGAGGTCGGTTGTGAGACTTGGCTGTTGATTGTGGGGTATTGCGGCAATCGCGGATATTGGGCGATTGACCGGATGGTTACTTTTGCATCTGATTGGGAATCAGTGTTCTTTTAGTGGAGGGTTGTGTTCCACTGGGGCTTTATAGTTGTGATCCAATCCTGCTTTTGTTACTTATCACGCCGGCGCGGTTATTGCCCGGTGATGCTTTCCTCGTGTGGGTCGCTCCCCTCGAGTTCCCCTCCGGAGGCCGGGGCCAGACAGTTATGGACAGTTTTGCTATCACATCGGCGCGGCTTATTTGCCCGATGATGAGGGCGGCAGCAGGAATTTGCCATCACATCGGCGCGGCTTATTTGCCCGGTGATGAGGGCGGTACAGATTGGGTTCATCTGGGACGGTTGGTTATTGTCACATACGGTTATTCCAGTCTAGAACTACCTTTTTAGAGGCATAGTAGTGGTAGATTTTCTTTTGCAGTAATCTTTTTACTTACCACTCTTCTTTCCCTTTTTGCCTCTGGTTGACCTAGTGGGTGTGTCAGAGTTTGAGGTTTTACCCACTAGGAGAGGCTACTGGTTCACTAGTAGTTCTCACCCCCATTCCTCTTTTTCTTTTCTTCTCCTTTGTTTTGCAGAGCCTTCTGCGGGTGCTGCTGGGCATACAGCGGCGGGTCGAGGAGAGAGGACGGCTGAGTAGCTAGACAGTGGGCCCGACAGTGAGTAGCTAGACTGGTACCTTTTATGTATCCTATCTCAGACGGTTGTACTTTTACTTTTGGGGGTCTGGCTTTAGCCAGCTGGTTGTATATTTATGGTGAGCTGGGAGTGAGACTTGTACCTTATTTTACAGTCATTTTGTATTTTTACTTCCAGTTCAGTCTGAGATGTAGTATTTTCAGTTCAGCTCTGTTTTTTTGCTCTTTTATTCTTATCTCTTATATCTGAGCAGGTTTGGCGCTTCGTGTACACGGGAAATACCGTGTGCACGGCGGATCTGTAGACGGGCCCGGGTTCTGGTTTACACCCGGGGCGTGACACTTTGCTTGGTATACATGTGGTAGCTGCACACAGTACTCGGACGACCGAGGTGGTAGCTCTTTCCTACATGTGGTGGTAGTTTTCACACTCCTCATTGGGATGTAACTCTTTCCACATCTTTTGAGCATAACACTTTTTCTTTGACTCCCCCTCAATTGGCTATCAATTATTTAAGATATAAAGTATTCAACCAAATATTGATCTCGATTTCATACTCGACTAAATAGTCAAATAAGATAAAAACTATACCAAGAGATCATTGAGAAAGAAATTGACTTTGATCAAAACAAAGATGATTTAGTTGACATAAATGATCATTGCATCAAATGAAATATTATGATATCTAAAGCATAATATATTTCTAAACATATAAAAGGATGCAGTTAAAGTCAATAAAACTAATGCTCAATTAATGTTCTATGTCTAAGCATAGATAATGAACAAAAACACAAAAACAAAACCTAACCTAAACAAGAGTTTCAAAAAGGGGTTATTTCAAGGAAAGCATTCCAATTGCTTTACGCAAATGAATAAAACGTTTTTGATCCTAAGGTTTTGTTAAAATGTCAGCTAATTGATCTTCAGTTGAAATGTAGGAAATTTGAAGAATATTTGATTCAACTAGCTCTCTAAGAAAATGATATCTAAGTTCAATGTGTTTTGTTCTTGAGTGCAACACAGGGTTTTTTGAAATGTTTATAGCACTAGTGTTGTCACATAAAACAGTTACCGAAGTTGCTGAAATCCGAAAGTCGCTCAACACGCTTTTCATCCAAATGAGTTGAGTTGAACAACTACCCGCTGAGATATATTCCGCTTCGGAAGTCGAGAGTGCAATGCAGTTTTGCTTTTTACTATGCCATGCAACAAGACAATGGCCAAGATAGAAACATGCACCACTCGTACTTTTCCGATCATCCACTGATCCTGCCCAATCGGCATCTGAATATTCTATAATGTCAAGACTTGTTCCCATAGGATACCAAATTCCGAAGTTTACAGTTCCTTTGACGTACCGGATGATCCGTTTCACCGCTTTCAGGTGATCCTCCTTTGGTGCTGACTGATATCTCGCGCAGATCCCAACACTAAAGGATATGTCCGGGCGACTAGCTGTGAGGTAGAGTAGACTTCCAATCATACTTTGATAGAGTTTCTCGTTTACACTATCACTAAGAGATTCACTTCCTAATCCCTTATTGCTAGTTCCTATAGGAGTAGGAAAATCTTTAGAATCTTCTAATCCGAATTTCTTTACCAACTCCTTTGCATACTTGGATTGACACAGATGAATGCCTTCACCATTTTGTTTCACTTGCAATCCAGAAAGTATGTCAGCTCGCCCATCATAGACATCTCAAATTCGCTTTTCATGGTTTCTGCGAATTTAGAAGCATCATTATCTTGTTGCTCCAAATACAATGTCATCGACATAGATTTGTGCAACAATGAAGTT
Source organism: Tillandsia leiboldiana (assembly GCA_029204045.2). Taxonomy (NCBI): domain Eukaryota; kingdom Viridiplantae; phylum Streptophyta; class Magnoliopsida; order Poales; family Bromeliaceae; genus Tillandsia; species Tillandsia leiboldiana. Next base: position 13,970,148 of record CM055071.1, on the reverse strand, counting down.
ATTTTGATAATGCTTCACAAAGAGAGTCCTGTCTGCTCCCCCTCGAGTATAGCCCTTCTCCAAAAGGTGCTTTGTCAACCTTTCGTACCACGCTCGCGGTGCTTGTTTTAAACCGTAAAGAGCCTTTTTCAAACGAAAAACATGGTTAGGTAGTTTACAGTCTACAAAACCTTTCGGTTGAGCCACATAAACTTCCTCATTTAAAAACCCATTTAAAAATGCGCTCTTAACGTCCATTTGAAAGAGTTTTATTTTAAAGTGACAAGCAAAAGCGAATAAGATACGAATGGACTCGAGTCTAGCTACAGGGGCGAACGTTTCATCAAAGTCTATACCTTCTATTTGAGAGTAGCCTTGAGCAACTAAACGTGCTTTGTTCCTGATGATGGTACCATCCTCATTTTTCTTGTTCTTGAAAATCCATTTAGTACCGATCACATTGTGTTGCTTCGGAGGCGTCGTTAATTCCCAGACTTTGTTTCGTTCAAACTGATGGAGCTCTTCCTGCATTGCTTCAATCCAGTAGTCATCCTGAAGGGCTTCATCGACGTTCTTTGGTTCAATCATGGAAACGTAACAAGCGAATCCACAAACCAACTGCCTCCGAGTTTTGACTCCTTCTTGTTGGTCTCCAATAATGTTTGGTTCAGGATGATCCTTGGAGATGCGTAACGTTTGAGGTAATGGAGTACTCGGAGGTACATGAGATGATTCCTGCACATCAGATAAACTTGAAGAACCATTAGATGCATCATTAATATTGGAAGTATTATCATGAGAAGATGCATTTACAGGAGTATCATCATCAAGAGAGATATCAGGGGTAGATTTATCAGATGCAAAGTGGAAAGCTTCGTCTACTGTAACATTTATGGATTCTACAATCGTTTTAGATTCCAAGTTAAATACCCGATATGCTCTACTATTTGTAGAATAACCCATGAAAATCCCTTCGTCACTTTGAGAGTCAAATTTTCCAAGATTTTCGCGGTCACGTAAAATGTAGCACCGACTCCCAAAGATACGAAAATATTTGATGTTTGGTTTTCTACAAAACCATAGTTCATATGGTGTATTTAAAATTTCCGGGCGCAAATAAACTCGATTAATAACATAGATTGCAGTGTTCACAGCTTCAGCACAAAAATATAACGGTAAATTCCGGCTATGAAGCATAACACGTGCCATCTCTTGTACAATCCTATTTTTGCGCTCGACTACACCATTCTGTTGAGGTGTATAGGGTGCTAAGAATTCATGTTTAATGCCATTGGAAGTGCAAAAATCAATGAATTTCGAATTTATGAATTCTCCACCTCTATCACTTCTAACACGAATGATCTTTTCATTCTTTTCAATCATAATACGAAGGCAAATCTCGTGAAAAGAATCAAAAGTATCAGCTTTCTCTTTTAAAAATGCTACCCATGAGTATCTAGAGAAATCATCAACCAATAAGAAAATATACCATTTACCTCCCAAGGATGGTTGACGTGTCGGCCCCATAAGATCCATATGCAATAATTCTAAGGGTCGATTAGTACCAACATGGTTCAAGTTCTTGTGTGCAGTCCTGGATTGTTTTCCCTTTTGACAACCACCACACACAATGTTTTGTTTAAGTGAAAGTTTTGGAACCCCCTTGACCACGTCTTTGTTTGAAATTCTAGCAAGTTCCTTAAAATTTATGTGACCTAGCCTTTCATGCCAAAGTGTTTCATTTTTCAAAGAGGCTAAGTTACAATTTTCAGAAATTTTATTGGGAACAACATAACAATTGTTTTCAGATCTAACCCCCTTTAAAAAGAAAACATGGTCCTTATCAGTTACAATGCATTCAACAGATGAAAAATTAACAGAAAAACCATTGTCATAAAGTTGACTGATACTTATGAGGTTAGTCTTAAGGCCATCAACAAATAACACATTATTCAGAATCGGGCCATCTGGAATAGCTACTGGTCCTTTTCCAACAATTTTGGAAGACTGACCGTCTCCGAAAACTACAAGTCCTCCGGAGATTTTTTTTCAAAATTTTGAAAGCAGTTTTTTTTGTCACCGGTCATGTGACGGGAACAACCGCTATCCAGATACCAAGACGAATTATCATATGTATGCAAGGAAATATTTGTAACAAGACAAGGGAAGATTTCACCTTTGCGTACCCAAACCTTTCGAGTTTTGGTGTACGTCGGAAATGATTGTGAGGTTGATACCTTTGGTGAAAGCGTCTTGTTTGATCCATCGCTTTTCCTTGACGTCGTCGTCTTGTTTGATGAACTACCGAGGCTCTTTTCCTTCGAATAATTTGCATTTGATTTCCGAGGAATCACCCTTTTGGTAGTCGTTGCAAGAAGTGCTTGAGTTGAGCGTTTGTCTCCCATCTTGCAATCTCTCCTTATGTGCCCTGCAATACCACAACGAAAATCTACCTTGGTGCTTGACGATTCCGAAGAGGGGGAAATAGGTTTGTTGTCGTTGTTTGTCGTCAATTCCGGTGTCGGAGGAGGAGATACCGACTGGGGCACAAAGACTGTCCCAACCGAACTAAAAGTGTCTTCAGTTCGATTGTATCCGAGGCCGAATTTGTTTGATTGACCAAGACCAAGGAGCTTATCCAACTTGCTCCTTCATGATGAAAATCGCTGTAAGTCATCCTTGAGTTGGAGAATGGTCTCTGTCATTTCCAATTTTTCCTGTCGAGCCTCGCCGTTGAGCTTCAAGAAGTAATTTGCTTTGTTCACCATATCTACATAATTCTTCTCGAATTGCTCATTGGATTCTTGAAGGGAAACATTTATTTTAATCAGATTATCCCTTTCCACTTCAAGAGCGTTTGAGAGAGAAGATGCCCTTTTTGCTTCTTCTTCGAGATCCTGCAATCTCCCTCTCAAACTCTTGTTTTGCTTTGCCAGTTTCTTTGAATCCCTCAAAAACTTATGGTAGGCAAGAGCAAAGTCTTCACCTTCTGAATTATCCGATTCATCGTCCGTTGCAATTTTTTCAACAGTGGAGTTGGACAATGACTCGGATGTACTAGCCATTAAGCACATGAAGGGTGAAGATGTGGACGCGTGGAACGCCGTTGCGTTATCTTCTTCGTCACTTGACAATGACTCATTTGACGATGAGGTGTCATCCCAAGTGACGGCTCGCATCGTTTTCTTCTTTGACGGATTCTTATTGGGACACTCCGTTGAGATATGGCCGTACCCTCGGCACTTGAAGCATTGGACTTGTCCTTCTGAGCTTTTCTTATCCTTAGAAAAACCCTCTTGCTTTCTTGGTTTGAAACTTGAAGAACCTTTGCCTTTCTTCGACTTTACGAAGGATGGAGTTTTGCTTGAGTTACCCCTTCGAAAGTTTCGGCGAAATCTTCTTGTCAAGAGAGCGAGCTGCTTCTCAAAGTCCTCCATAGATAGGTTTACGTCATCGTCTGAGGAGGATGGATCCGCGTCTTCTTCTTTTGTTGTTTTCAATGCTAAACCTGAAGACTTAGAAGAAGATGCTTTTCCAGAAGAATAGTTAGTAGGATGTCACGCCCCGGGTGTAAACCAGAACCCGGACCCGTCCACAGATCCGTCGTGCACACAGAATTTCCCGTGTACACGAAGCGCTGGTAACCTGCTCAGATATAAGAGATATAGATAAAGGAGCATAAACAGAGCTAAAATAAAGCTACAACATCTCAGACTACAGCTAGAAAGTAAAAGCAAAGTAAAAACTCTCAAAATATACAAGTGTCTCTCCCAGCTCACCAAATAAGTACAAACAGCTGGCAAGAACCAGACCCAAAATGAACTACAACTGTCTGAGATAAGAAAGGGGTACAACTGATACACGACTAAACTCGAAGTCGGGGGTAGATGAGCTACCTAATCTGCTATCTGCTTGCCTCGCTCTGCCCGAGACGGCCCTGCAACTCCCGCAGAAGACTCTGCAAAACAAAGGGAGAAAAGAAGAGAGAGACAATGGGGGTGAGAACTACTATATAAAACAGTAGCCTCCCCTAGTGGGAAAACCTCAAAGTCTGACGGCCCACTAGGACAACTGAGGCAAAAAGGGAAAACAGTAGTAAGCTATAAAGGCTACTGCTAAGGAAAGACTATCACTACTATGCCTCTAAATGCAGTATCAAAAGATAACTGTATGCATGCAACTATAAGGCTAACCGCCCAAAGGAACCCAATCCAAGGGCCAGGAAGCACTGGCACTGCCTGCTCTGTCATCACTCACAACTCACCAACTCTGTCATCACTCACAACTCACCAACTGACCGGCCCATCACGGTCAAAAGCCTACTCCGGAGCGGCGCTCGAGGGGAGCGACCCACACGAGCAAAGTATCTCAGTAACAAGTAACACAAGTATCTCTATAGAGCAGGACTAGATCATGACTATGATCAAAGTGGGAAAATCCATCCACTAACGAAACCCCGATCCCCAATCTGGTGCAATAATACTCAATAAGTGGAAACTTCATCCACTAGAGAGATCTGATACCCAATCTGGTAAAGTAATCAACATCTGGCTAACCGCCTACTGTCCGCGGTTACCACATTGTCCCACGATCCATAATCGAGTCTAATCTGACCCTGACTCGATGACCTCGACTACACTATCCCATACTCCTGCTCTAACTCGAGCAATATGCAACTAAATAGAAAGGAGAACGACTAAACATGGTTTCTCCTAAGTCATGTCCCAATATGTTGTGTGGCAGAAAAAGGGGCCTAGCTAGATGACCATACAAGCATGCAAAGTCCTTTACTTGATAAAACAATTACAAGTATTCTAACTTTTACAAAACTAAGTGCATGGAACCTCCGATGTACATGATACATAATACATGATACGTGATACAATCTTGATACATGATCGACTAACAATGAGCTTTTCAAGATGCGGGCACTAATCACATGCTTTTCACAAGAATAAAGAATTTCCCTAACACCTTGCTTTTCAAGATACAATCACTTCCAATATGTTGTTGTAAAGATAGGAACTCACTAACAAATAATCTTCCCAAAATATGACTCTATCCACATGTCCAAACCTTCCATTATGCATACAACATGATATGGATTTAGCATGATTCCAAGTGTTTGAACTACACATCTAAAGCAAGGAAACACAACTTACTAACATTTAGTTCTCTAACAATGAACCCGTGATCTCATACAAGCATGCTAGGTCCATTTCACAATTCTAACTAGCAACATGATCAAGCAACACTCTAATATGCCTAGTGGGAAATCAAAGTAGGAGATTTACAACAACACCCACCTCGAGCGCTAAATCCTGGTCCCAAAAGTGATGCCCACGCTCGGTCCAAACAACCTCCACAAAACTGTACAACATACCCCAAAAGAACAAACAACATTTAATCACACAATACATCACAAAATCTGTCCCAAATTACAGCAGTCCACTATTCAGTAATTTTCACCTACAAGATCTGCCCGAAAAACTCCAACAAAAATACTGTCGCGATCCTCGCGACGAACCCGTCGAAACGAGTACCTGCACGTTCAAATCCGAGTTTTCTACGCTGAGTTACAAATTCTACAAGGGAAACACCCCAAACAAAACTGTCCAGAAATTCTGTGTCAAAGAACCACAGTAAAAGGAGACTCTCACCTTCGGAAAATGTTCCAAAAATTCAGGGGAAAATCTAGGAGATTCATTGCGAAGTGTAGATGAAAATTACCTTTTGAATCGCCTCGATCCGACGTCTGTGCGAAAAGATACAGCTATAACACCGCAGTGCTGTCCAAAAATCCGCGAAGAAAAAGGGGTCAAATGGAAGCTCGGGAAACTCCAAGGTCAGCACGGAAATCGAGGAAGCTCAAAACACAGAAGTTGAATTCCTACCCGTCGAGAGTCCGATGGCGCAAGAATCGTCGAAAAAGGAGGTCGGGGTGAGTCGGGAGAGCCCAAAAACTGAGAAGGGGCGAAGCGGGTCGCCGGAGAACAAGCGTCGCGCCGCGCCGAAAAAAATGCAAACCTCGGGATGCGTGCCTCCAAAAAATCTCCGGGATCCACCAAAGTGTAGGGCACTGAGAGAGGGAGAAATCTTATGAGGAGGCCACTGCGAAAAGGAGTCTAAAAAGCCCAAAAGAAATGCAAGGAAGCCTATTTATAGGCTCAGCCCAAAACAGTGCGGGCCGGACTTTCGGGCGCAAGATTCGGGCGCACTGCGCCCGAAAATCCGGTCGGACGGTTCCCATCCGACGCACCCGAATTGCCCTGGTGCTGCCACGTGTCCCTGCAACAGGAAACAGCGGTGCAAGGCTCCCGCCGTGCGCCACGCGTCCCTCAGGGTCAACGGCGGTAGGTACGGCCCGCCAATGGCGGGCCGACACGTGGACCGCACTCACCTGCACTCGAGTGCGGCCGACAGCGCCGCCTGGCGCCTCTGCGCGCACGCGCCCCGAGGCGCCCCCCCATGCAATCCGTGGACCACGCCTTCGTGAGCCTGCCAATGCCAGGCCGACACGTGTCCAAGCACCCGGTCCACCGAACCCGCACAACTCAATGGTCCGCGCTGCGTGCACCGGCCACTCCGGGCACGCCACGCGTCCCCCGCCCGCGGTCCATGCACCGCCGCGCCTCCCCGTGGACCGAGCTGCGTGAGCCGGCCAATGATAGGCCGCCACGTGGCTCCAGGCCGGTCCACGGTCTCCCCCATGCACCGAAAATTCCCAAAAACTTCCGGAAGCCCGTTTTTGGTCATCCGGACTCCAAATTTAACAAGCAAATAGCCGTTTTCAAGCGTTTTTCCGCGCTGAATCCAAATCCAACCTCTGTTTGGCCCAAAACCTTTTCTAAAATTCGGCAAATACAGCCGAAGGCCAAATCTGCTACAAAGATCTCACAGGGTCCATCTGTGGCACTCCTTTGATGCACCATGGGCCAGACACCAACACTAGGTGTTTTACATAGTGGATTCATCGAAAAAGGTGCATGGAATTCTGGACCACTACATAGGAAATGTCATTTCATAAGTTTGTAACGAGCCAACTAATTCTTCTACACGGATTTCGTCCGGGTGTTTAATAGTTTCAATGGCCGTAAACTTGGATCGAAATCTTTCAGGAAGAGTTCTTAATATTTTTCTTACAACTTTAAATTCTGGAATTTTCTCTCCCAAGTTAGCACATGAGTTTACGATGTCTTGCAATCGTGTGTAATAGTCTGTAAATGATTCATTTTCTGCCATGAAAATAGAGTCAAACTTGCTCGTAAGCATTTGCAGTTTCTGAATCTTCACAAGGTTAGTTCCCTCATGTGTAACTTGAAGAACATCCCAGATTTCTTTCGCAGTCTCACATGCCGAGACGCGAGAGAACTCAGTTTGAGACAAAGCATTAAATAGAGCATTAATCCCTTTGCCATTGTAAGAAGAAAAATCTATCTCTTCCTTGGTCCATTTCGACCTAGGTTTGATGGTGCGAACATCAGCAATAATTTTAGTTGGATTAGACCATCCTAATTCAATTAATTGACACACCCGTTCGTCGATGGAAATTAAAAAGGCTTTCATCCGTACTTTCCAGTACGCATAATTCGTTCCATCGAAGAACGGAGGTCTGTTGATGTTTCCACCTTCAACCATTGTTTACAACCCTATTCCCGCTCTGATACAACCTGTTGGGTTATATATAATTGGATCTAAATAGGGGAAAAAACACCTAGAGGGGGGTGAATAGGTGTAAAAAAAAAACACTCAAAAATCTTTGCGATATAAAACCCAATGCGGAAAAATAAATAACACGCAGAGATTTTTACGTGGAAAACTCCAAACCGGAGTAAAAAACTACGAGACCGATAACACGGTGAAATCCACTAGAATTATAACACGTACAAAGGTGATATACCGTACTCACAGACGACTCAACCTTTTTCCATACGCTCCTAGTTGATCTTCTCCGCTCGCTCCGCAACGCTTCTCGAATCCACGATCTGCGTCCAACGCCGAATCCACGGCGTCCAACGTCGAGTCCACGACGTCCGACCGAATCCACGGTCTTCACCCAGTAGCACGCTTCGAATCCACGAACGTACCTCACTCCGAATCCACGAGAGCGGTAGCACCTTGAATCCACAAGGCCACGCGAGTCCACACGCCGATTTTGGGGAAATCGTTGTTTTTGGGTGGTGATGATCTGCCGAATACTTAGATTAGAAATAGATCGGAAATACCATCTAAGTATTCATTAATTTGATTCTACTAAAAATCTGAGTTTGGAAAACCTAGAATCAAATTAATAATATAGATGAAGAAACATAGAATTAAATCTAGTATTTCCTTTCTTCTCTATATGTGGATTTTTCTATTTCGGTCGTATTTTTCACTTTTTGCGTCGTGCCCTAAAAGATGAATTAAAGGGTCTATATATAGGTTAGAAACCGTTGGAAGAGGATAAAAATCAAAAACTAACTTTTTCTGGAATTTTTCAGGACGGCGATCCGGATCGGATTTCGGCGATCCGGATTGCAGTAACGAGACAGACAGTTTCCAGAAAAACAAAGGTTCGGGATCCGGATCGAAGTGCCTGATCCGGATCGTTCATACAATTCACCAAACACCATTGTTCGGGATCCGGATTGAAATGCCTGATCCGGATCGTTCATATATTTCGGTAAAAACCAGTGTTCGGGATCCGGATCAAAAGAGGCTACGATCCGGATTGAATTTGCGTATGAACTAAAACCCTTCGGGATCCGGATTGGAATGTCTGATCCGGATCCTGAACATGTCCCATGTCCAGTTTTTAATTTTTATGCAATTAAAAATTCACCCAAGTGTTTCTACACTATAAGAAGTATTCGGATCACCAAAAATAATTAGTTAAACATACCTGATCCTTTTGAATTCTTCTTTCTTGAGATTGAGTTATATGATCCAACCTTCTTTATCTTCAATCTTCAAGACTTAACCGAATTCACGAAATACGCCAACTCAAATTCCGTAACAACGGGGACCGTGCCTGGAACCTGTTCTTGTTTGATAGGGTTGTAGGTGTTGGTCCTTTGAAACTTTCTGGCCCTGGTTGGTTTCCTCCACATGTTTTACCGAGGGAGTTGTGTTCCCGAACTGTAAGGGGATCGGAAACTCCGATAGGCGGAGCCTGGATTCTGTTCTTGTTTGATTGGGGTTCTAGGCACCAACCTATCGGGATTTTCGAACCCTTATGGTGTCGGTCCTTCCTGTGTTACCTGTGAGTTTGGTGTTCTATTTTGGGGAGCCGTTGGGTTGACGGCAGTCCTAGCTGTTGGATATTTCCAGCTAGTGAGTTAGAGATGTGTTGTTGGTTATTGTCGGTCTTGTTGATCGTGGATTTGGACTATAGCCTGCATGAGCCACATTGAGCTCGTCAGAGATGCGCTGATACTTTCCTCAGTGGGGTCACGCCCCTCGAGTTCCACTCCGGAGTTGGGCCTGTTACTTTGCTATCGCGACTTGTCGATGCAGTCCCTCTGGCTGGGCCAGTTTTGGCAGTCACGGACACCCTACGGTAGACCCGTCCTCTTGTGGATGTGCGGCAGTAGGTGGGCACAGGTTTGACTGGACCCCATGGGGCAGTCAGTGTAGATTGGGTGATTATATTTCAGAGTTAGTAGATGCATCATGTTTCCATCTGTTCCACTTCTTAAGCGTTTAGTTAGAGGCATAGTAGCTGTAGAGTTATTTTCCAGCTCTTTCCTTTCAGTATTACATTTGTTACTTCATGCCTCTAGTAGACTTAGTGGGCAGACCGTCGGGATTGTTGGCGGCACCCACTGAGAACTACTGTGGGATGTAGTTCTCACACCCGCCGTGGTGTATTTTTCCCCAGGGACCTCTACTCCGGTTCCTGCTGCTCTAGTTGCTGATCCTGCTGATCTAGGTGAGGGAGTCGCGAGATAGATCCCTACCAGTCGTCCTCCAGAGAGAGTAGATGTAACCCCTTTTTATTTTTGAGAGTTTTATTTTGAGAGACCTTTGTAGTGAGGTTCAGACTTGTACTTTTTCTTTTTCAGTTGAGAGACTTATGTATTTGTGAGTACTTGGGTTGTATTTATTTTTATTTCTAGCAGTTTACTTTTCAGCTCTGATATCTGTATAGTGTAGTATCTTTCTTTTGCAGGTTAGTCGCTTCGTCTATACGGGGTTTCCCGTATGGGCGGCGGATCTGTTAGCGAGCTCGGGTCGCAGTTTCGACGCCGGGGCATGACAGGTAACTCCGGCCATCCCACCATAGTTCGAAAACTCGGCCGGGAGCGTCGAGGAAGAAATCACGAGGGATTACTTCGGGGATTCGCCGATTAAGAACGGCGAGAAGACCATGGAAGTGCAAGATTCTCTAGTGGAAGTTAACCTAGGATCGACTGAACTGAAACGACCAACATTTATTAGGTCAAAGATTTTGGTACAGCAAAAAGATAAGCTTGTCAGCCTTCTCAAAAGCTACCAAGATTGCTTTGCTTGGAGTTCTCAGGAGATGCCAGGACTCGGCCGAGAAATCATAGAGTATCGGCTCCTTAGAAAAAAAGGATTTAAGCCTTTCAAGCAACCGGCTCATAGGTTCGAGCCGGGTATCTTGTTGAAAATTAAAGAGGAAATCCAAAACCTTTTAAAGGCTGGTTTCATTAGATCAGCCCGTTATATCAAATGGCTAACAAACATAGTTCCTGTAAAGAAGAAGAACGATAAACTAAGGATTTGCATAGATTTTCGGAATCTCAATCTGGCTATGGCAAAGGATGAGTATCCCATGCGATAGCCGATATGTTGATAGATGCTACCGCCGGGCATGAAGTCTTATCTTTCATGGACGGTCACGCAGGCTACAATCAGATAATGATAGCCGAAAGCGACGTGTTGAAAATGGCTTTTGTATGCCTAGGTTCAATCGGAATCTTTGAATGGTTGGTGATGCCCTTCGGCTTGAAGAATGTCGGAGCAACATACCAACAGGCGATGAATCTCATTTTTCATAATTTAATCGGCAAGTCGGTAGAAATCTATATCGACGACATCATGGTAAAATCAAGGTCTAAAGCCGATCATTGGGCCGAATTAAGACTTGCTTTCGAGCGGATAAGGAAGTACAGTCTGAAAATGAACCCACTAAAGTACACGTTCAGGGTTTCGGCCGAGAATTTCCTAGGGTTTCTGGTGCATCATAGTGGTATCGAAGTCGACCAAAACAAGACAAAAGCGATTATCGGGTTGCGCACATCAAAAACAAAAAAGGATTTACAGTCCCTTTTAGGGAAGATCAATTACTTGAGACGATTTATTTCCAACTTAGCCGGAGGGATAGAGGCTTTCAGCCCATTACTATGGCTACGTGATCAAGATGATTTCGTCTGGGCCACGGAACATTAAGTAGCCTTCTATAATATCAAGACGTACCTTATGAAACCATCTGTGTTGGTTCCACCTCGACAAGACCAGCCGATGAAGCTGTATATTTCAGCCACCGAGGGAAACCTAGGGTGCCTTCTGGCTTAGGAAGACGAGTAAAAGAATGAACAGGCCGTCTATTATTTGAGTAGATGACTTATAGATGTCGAATAAAGGTATTCGACAATGGAAATATTGTGTTTGGCGCTATACTTCGCATGCACGAAGCTCAGATACTACATGTTGCCCATCGAAGTAGCGGTTATCTATAAAACCAATCTGATCAAGTATATGCTGTCAAAACCAGTGTTAAGAAGTAGGATTAGGCGATGGATGCTCGCTTTGTCCGAATTCTCGCTGACGTACGTCCCAGCGAAGGCCGTCAAGGGGCAAGCAATAGCAAACTTCTTAGTCGAACACCTTTGTGTTGAGATCGAGGAGCTGACGACCGATTTCGTCAGCTTACCTAGGTGGACCTTGTTTTTCGACGGCTCCAGAACACCGATTCAGCCGGGGTCAAGATAATAATCCGATCCCCCGAAGGAAGAGAGGTCCAGTTTACCTTGGAACTAGACTTCGGCTACTCAAACAATCAAGTCGAGTATGAGGCCTTAATTATTGGCCTCTAAATCATGGAGGAATTAGGAGCGAGAAATTTATAAGTCATCGGAGATTCGCAAGTTGTTATCAAACAATTATCAGGCGAATATCGATGTACAAGTCCGAATCTCCAAGGTTATATATAGAAAGCGGTCGAGATGCTATGCAAATTCCGCGACGTAGAATTGAATCATCGGCCAAGGGGAGAGAACATAGAAGCGAATAACTTGGCTCAACTAGCATCTGGTTACAAAGAGCCAGTGGCAGCTAACCATGTCACCATCTTCACCAGGCTACTGCCTTCGGTCTACATGAGAGAACCAATGGTGGCCCCGGTTGAAGTAGAAGAGGATTGGAGAAGATCGCTGGTGGATTACTTGAGCTAGCCCAGCAACCGAGCGGACTTCAAGACAAGAAAGAGAGCCCTCGGATACTGCCTCCTCGATGGACAATTGTATAAGAAGACACCCGACGAGGTGCTTCTGAGATGCCTCGGGGCCGAAGAGGAATTAAATGTAATGGCGGAGACCATGAGGGTCTATGTGGGTCACATTTGGTCGGAAGAAGACTTAGGTGGGCTATCAGACACCAAGGTTATTACTGGCCAACGATGCACGAGGACTGCATCAACTATATAAGGGGTGTTAGGAGTGTCAATTTCACAGGCTGATCCAGCGAGTTCCGGCCTCGGAAATGCACGCCATCATAAAACAATGGCCATTCAGAGGATGGGTGTGAGGACCCGGATTTCCCACGTTTGGTTTACTGTTGGATCTGTGGCTTCTGGAGACCCATGTTGGGTGTTGGAGGTGTTTGCGCGCATATTGGACCCAAGGATTGGACCCGGCATGAAAAACGGATCAAGATTGCTTTTCCGAGAATTTTTGGTAAATTTTAGAAGTGAAATTTGGCAAATCGGACATCGGATTTGGATTCAGCGCGCGAAAACGCTCAAAATGGACTATTTACTTGTATTTTTCGGAGACTGGAAGCCAAAACACGATTTTCGAGGCTAGGGTTTACTGTTCCGGTGGCCGGAGTTGCGCCGGCGACGGCGGAGCGCGGCGGCGGGCTGAGGCGCAGCCGCCCGGTCCACCACGGAGGCGTGCACCGGGGAGCTGGACGCGTGGCGCCTCCCGGTTGGCGGGCGCAGCAGGCGCGGTCCACGGGAGTGACGCGGGTGCACGGTGGACCGGAGCGGGAAATGTGGCGTGATGGCATTGGCTGGTGCACGAGCGCACGGTCCACGCTGCTGGCAGTGGGTGCCTCGGGATGCGTGCCCGACACGGGGCCGCGGGCACGTGGGCGCGGCCGGGCGCACGTGGGCGCGAATCCCAAGGAGTTGACCCCGGGTTCGGCGGCAGAGCAGGAGGACACGTGGCGCGACGCAGTTGGCTGCGCTCGCTGTTGCCTGTTCGGGGACACGTGTCGCTCCAGGGACGATTCGGGCGCTGATGGATTGGGGTGCATTTTGGGTACACTGTAGTAGCCCGAATATTTTCGGGCGCCCGGAAGTTGGGCCCAAAAGCCCATTTGGCTCCTTTTCTTGTGTGGGCCTATAAATAGGCCCTTTGCTCGGGCTTTTTGACCATTTTCCCGAGCTCCGCTGCCCTCAACCCCTATACTAAGTTTGTTCTTCATCTCGTTGTACATCTTGTGGTGGAGTTTCAGAATTTTTGGAGGCCGCAGCGTCGACGACTTCGGCATTGTAGCGCAGAGCGACGTTCTTTCATCGGAGGCCCGTTATCGTCGCGTTTCGGTTTGAGAGATCCACAGAGCTACTCCGGTAGTATTTTTGGACAATTTTTGTGGCGTTGGATTCACGAGAGGTAAGGTTTCGTTTTCCTTGTTGATCACTTCTCCTTGTTTTGAGTTTTCGGCACTGTTCCCGAGGTGTTTCTGTGACCCCTTGTTCTGCTGTGGAGTTTTGGACAACACCTTAGTTTTTCGGCGATATCTCCGCGCACAGGCATCGGATGGAGGCAGGCCTATAGTCGTTTTGCATCTACACATCGCAAGGAACGTCCTCGAATTTTCTTGAATTTTTCTGAGTTTCTCCCGAAGGTGAAAAATCCCATTTTTCAGAGCAAAGTGCTACAGATTTTTGTACATGATTCATTTGAGAGGGTCACCTTGTCGGATTTTTATCTTGATGTACAAAACTCGGATTGTGACGTGCAGGTACCCGTTTCGAAGGGCTCGACGTATCAATCGCGGCAGTATTTTTATTGGATTTTTCAGAATCTGTTCTACTAGTGGAAATTTCAGATCTTCAGGACTGTTTTCTGCAGATTGTTGTATTGGGATATTTTTTTGGAATAAAGTGTAACTTTGGACTGTATGTTTGTACCAGGAGGAGTTGTTCAGTGTCTTTGGACCTTAGGGACTGTGGATTAGTGGAGGTTGTAGCTCCTGGTATTTTTCAGCTGTTGGATTTTGGACAGTTAGCGCTCTCAGGTGGGTGGCCTTGTCTCCAAGATTGATGGACTGGACATTAAATCTGCTATAGTAGGACTATGCATGATAGTGAATTTCTTGTGTAGCATGCTAGAATGTAGGAATTGCTATTCCTTGTACTATCTGATGATCTTGTGATCTCCTTGCTTTCTACCATCTGTTAAATTATAGTTATCTTGAAACTTGACCTAGCACCCCCGTCATATGTTGCTTTCTACCATCCGTTCTGAGAGTGAGCGTGGATTTTGGACTATAGCCTGCAGAGCCACATTGAACTTGACAGAGTGTGCGGATACCTTTTTCCTCGATGGGGTCGCGCCCCTAGAGTGCCACGTCCGGGGTGGATCTGTTACTTTTGTATCGCGACTTTTCGACGCTGTCCCTCTGGCTGGGCCAGTTTTCGCAATCACGGATGCAGTCCCTCTGGCTGGGCCAGTTTTGGCAGTCACGGACGCCCTACGTCAGTCCGGTCCTACGTGGATGTAACGGCAGTAGGTAGGCACAGGTTAGCCTGGACCCGAGGAGGCAGTCAGGTAGATTGGGTGATCTGAGTTGAGGGATAGTAGATGCACCATGTTTTCATCTGTTCCACTTTTTAAGCATCTAGATAGAGGCATAGTAGCTGTAGAGCTATTCTTTCCTAGCCCTTTTCTATCAGTGTTACTTTGTTACTTTATGCCTCTAGTAGACTTAGTGGGCAGACCGTCGGGCTTGTTGGCGGCACCCACTGAGAACTACTGTGGGATGTAGTTCTCACACATATCGTGGTGTCTTTTTCCCCAGGGACCTCTACTCCAGTTCCTGCTGTTCCAGTTGCTTATCCTGCTGTCACGCCCCGGAGGTTCTAAAAGAGCGAAAAACGTACCCATTTTTTTTTTTGTATTTAAAATGAACCTCGCCTCCGGTGCGTACCAGACCGGCCGCATATACAAATTCACTCCCCAAACGGGCGGAGTCTCCTTTGTATATGCACGACGTTCCCAGCAAGACAAACACTTTAACCTTTCCAACCATGATAGACAAAGAGGAGATATTACAATTAATCACACAATCACCGCTATCACATACAGACTATAGGATAAACCCAAGGGTTTGAAAATTGGAGCCCACTCGACACCCAGTTTTTCAAAATGTTTTTGCAAACTCTTTTAAGCGGCCATTAACTTGAAAGGATAAATCCACGGGTTTTAAAATCGGTGCCCACACGACACCTGCTTTGAAAATACTTTTGAAACCAGGTTTGCATTTGAAAACGAGTCGCAATTACACATCTTAACATTCACCAGTTATAGACGTAAAATTCTCATTCCAACATCCATCAGAAACCACACAAATAAATCACAGTTTAACTAACCAACAGTATAAAGAAATAACCAAAGAAAGGCGTATCGTTTACTAGCCCTCATGGCTACGGTCCTCTAACTGATGCCTCACCGTCATCCCGGTTCCCACCCCTGCTCGGACCTGTCACAGTGTAGGTTGTCAGTGGCTGATAAAGTAGAGAACATATAAGTAAATGTAATAACTGAAAAGAACACACCGAATCACCGGAGCATTTACTTTCCCCCCCCCCCCCCCCCCCCCCTCATGTATCGCTAAATCCCTGTCGAATGTCACACTGGGCACCTACCCCAGCTTTCAGAATACTTTGGGCCCCAACCACAATACCGTACTCATCTTCTTGGTGCCACCAACCCCTCGACTGCCCAAGTAGCAGCCGCCTCTCCTTGACGGGTCCCCACCATCACAAGTATGGGGTACACGGGTAAAAACTTACCATCTTTCCGAAAAAATACACCCTGTGCGTGGTCAAACCGCCGGTGTCCGAGTAAGCAATATGAGTGTAAGAACAACGTTGCGACCTCAGGCGCTCTGGTCAGAATAATAGAACGATCTTGCGACCGCAGCCGCCTCGATTAAGATAGTAAAAGGGATTCACATGCTATGGGGTTAGTCAATTTATTAAAAACATCTACTTTATCAAACCGAATATTCGGGAACGACTCTACACTGGTAATAACCAAAAGTACCCACCTCGATTGTGCGGAACCTGGATTCCGGAGACCAAACCTTGCTCTATGTCGACACCCGGACCTAAAAGTAGTCCCCAAAAGAGCCGCGGTCAGATCAGAAATATAACAGCAGACAAACCGAGCCCAAAAACTCAAAAACATTAACGACTACTTAACACGGCGGTGGGGCCCGCGCGCGACGAGCGACCCGGCCACCCCCGCGGCGTTGCGGGCCATGCGGCCGCGCGGGCACCCGCCCTGCGCGGCACTTGCCGTGACCGCGCGGGCCCTAGCCCCGCGCAGGCACCAGCCCCGCGCTGCACCCACCGCGACCGTTCGGGCCTTAGCCCCGCACGGCGCGAGCCACGGCAGCTCGGGCACCGGCCTTGCGCGGCACAAGCTGCGGCCGCGAGGGCACTGGCCCCGCGCGGTAGCTTGCCGCGGCCGCGCGGGCCCCGGCCCCGCGCGGTGCGCGTCCTAGCCGCGCGGGCAACGGCCCCGCTAGGCACGCGCCGCAGCCGCGCAGGCGCCCGCCCGCGCGGCACCAGCCGCGGCCGCGCGGGTGTGGGCCCCGCGCGGTACGCGCCGCAGCAGCGCGGGCGCCCGCCCGCGCGACGCTTGTTCTAGCCGCGGCCGCGCGGGGGCCTTCGTCCCGCGCGGCGCTGGCCCCGGCCGCGCGGGCACCGTCCCCGCGCGGCGCGTGCCGCGGCCGCCTGGGCGCTAGCCCCCTGCGCGGCGCGGCCAAGACGCGGCGGCGATGCCCTAGGGCCGTGCGACGGTGCCCTAGGGTTCCGCGGCGGCGGCGACGGGTAGGGTAGCAAAAGGGCTACCCCTAAGACGACGCATAAAACGGAAACGAAAACTGAGCGAAGCTAAACCGAAAATAAATCTCGCTTACCGCTAATCGTCGGAGACGGAGATCCGTTCACGCTCCCGGCTTCGACACGTTCGTCGGGAGGGTTCGGTCCTTCCGCCTTCTCCTTCTTTCCTCTCGTTTCCTTCCGATTAGGGTTTCGCCTTTTCTTTTCCTTTCGCTCGTTCTTTTCTCTCGTTTCCTTCCGGTTAGGGTTTCGCCTTTTCTTTTCCTTCTTTTGGAAGAAGTCAAAAATCATTTTTAAATCTACGATAAAAACCACATCGGATATTCTTTAATTCTAATTAATTAATTCATTAATTAATTAATTCCTCATAGATAATCCTTCGGGATAATCCTTTAAAGATAATCCTTTAAAGATAAATCCTTATTTCCTCGAAAGGCATGCAAAATCACTTATGCGGATTTCAATGCACCCCCTGGCTACTGCAATCCTAACCACCCCTTTCAGGGGGTTCCGAAAGTCGGAATCCGGATCCGATCGCACCGTCGTTCTCCGTTTTTTGAGCTCTATCGCAGAAAAATACCTGCACCTCAAGATTATCCACTTAAGTAAACCCGTTACTTCAATTTCTCCAAACTAATTCTTTATTAGCAGGAGGGTAAAACGTTACAAAAATCTGTGATATTACACCACTCACCCCTTAAAAGAAGTTTCTGTTACGGAATTTGAGTTGGCGTAGTTTCGTGAAAGGTTCAAGTCTTGAAGATTGAAGGTGAAGAAAGTTGGATCATTTAACTCAATCTCAAGAAAGAAGAATTCAAAAGGATCAGATATGTTTAACTAAAGTTTATTGGTGATCCGAATACTTCTTGTAGTGTAGAAACACCTAGAAGAATTTTTAATTGCATAAAAATCAAAAACTGGTGTTCGGACATGTTCAGGATCCGGATCAGAGCCAGCGATCCGGAACCCGAAGGTTGTTGTTTCATACATTACTTCAATTCGGATCGCAGCATCTCACGATCCGGATCCCGAACGTTGAGTTTTTCTGAATTGTATGAACGATCCGGATCAGGCATTCCGATCTGGATCCCGAACGATTGTTTTTCTGGAAACCGTCTTTCTTGCTACTGCAATCCGGATCGCCCAAATCCGATCCGGATCGCCATCCGTAAAAATTCCAGAAATGTTAGGTTTTTGATTCTTATCTCCTTCCTAGGGTTTCTAACCTATAAATAGACCCTATGACTCTTTTTCAAGGGTAAGCCGATAATCCAAAAAGCCGTCATCTTTTATACGGCCCTAGATCCACATATAGAGAAGAAAGGAAATCATTAGATAATACTCTATGTTTCTTCATCTATATTGATTAGTTTGATTCTAGGTTTTCATACTCACATCTTGAGTTGAATCAAACTAATGAATACTTAGATGGTATTTCCGATCTATCTTTGATCTAAGTATTCGGCGGATCATCACCACCCAAAAACAACGATTTACCCCAAAATCGGCGCGTGGATTCGCGTGTCCTTGTGGATTCAAGGTTCAACCGCTCTCGTGGATTTGGAGCGAGGCACGTTCGTGGATTCGAAGGGTGCTACTGGGTGAAGACCGTGGATTCGGTCGGACGTCGTGGATTCGACGTTGGACGCCGTGGATTCGGCGTTGGGCGCAGATCGTGGATTCGAGAAGCGTCGTGGAGCGAGCGGAGAAGATCCTCTAGGAGCGTATGGAAAAGGTTGAGTCGTAAGTGTGTACGGTAAATCACCTTGTACGTGTTTTAATTCTAGTGGATTTCGCCGTGTTATCGGTCCCGTGGTTTTTTACTCCGGTTTGGAGTTTTCCACGTAAAAATCTTGCGTGTTATTTTTATTTCCGCATTGGGTTTTTTATCGCAATGATTTTTGAGTGTTTATACGTTTACACCTATTCACCCCCCTCTAGGTGTTTCTTCCCCTATTTAGATCTATATTACATATAACCCAACAAGTGGTATCAGAGCGGGAATAGGGTTGTAAACAATGGTTGAAGGTGGAAACATCAATCGACCCCCTTTCTTTGATGGAACAAATTATGCGTACTGGAAAGTACGGATGAAAGCCTTTTTAATTTCCATCGACGAAAGGGTGTGGCAATCAATTGAATTAGGATGGACTAATCCAACTGAAATTATCTCTGATGTTCGCACCTTAAAACCTAGGTCGAAATGGACCAAGGAAGAGTTAGATTCATCTTCTTATAATGGCAAGGGAATTAATGCTATTTTTAATGCCTTATCTCAAACTGAATTCTCTCGCGTCTCGGCATGTGAGACTGCGAAAGAAATCTGGGATGTTCTTCAGGTTACACATGAGGGAACTAACCTCGTGAAGATTCAGAAACTGCAAATGCTTACGAGCAAGTTTGACTCTATCTTGATGGCAGAAAATGAATCTTTCACGGACTACTATACATGATTGCAAGACATCGTAAACTCATGTGCTAACCTGGGAGAGAAGATTCTAGAATTTAAGGTTGTAAGAAGAATCTTAAGAACTCTTCCTGAACGATTTCGCCCAAAGGTTACAGCCATTGAAACTATTAAACACCCGGACGAAATACGTGTAGAAGAATTAGTTGGTTCATTACAAACATATGAAATGACATTTACAACTAACAATTCTTCTGGAAAAGCATCCTCTTCTAAGTCTTCAGGTTTTGCGTTGAAAACAACTAAGGAAGAAGACGCGGATACATCCTCCTCAGACGATAACGAGAATCTTTCTATGGAGGAATTTGAGAAGCAGCTCGCTCTCTTGACAAGGAAGTTTCGCCGCAACTTTCGAAGGGGTAATTCAAGTAAATCTCCATCCTTCGGAAAGTCGAACAAAGGCAAGGGTACTTCAAGTTACAAGTCAAGAAAGCAAGAGAACTTCTCAAAGGATAAGAAAAGTTCAGAGGGACAACTACAATGCTTCAAATGTCGAGGCTACGGCCACATTGCAACGGAGTGTCCCAACAAGTATCCGGCAAAGAAGAAGGCGATGCAAGTCGTCACTTGGGATGACAACTCAACGTCATATGAGTCGTCTTCAAGTGATGAAGAAAAGAGCACCACGGCATTCCACGCGTCTACATCTTCACCCTTCATGTGCTTTATGGCAAGTACGTCTGAGTCATTGTCCAACTCCACTGTTGAAAAGATTGCAATGGACAACGAATTGGATGATTCGGAAGGTGAAGATTTTTCTCTAGCCTACCACAGACTTTTGAGGGATTCAAAGAAAGTGGCTAAGCAAAACAAGAGTTTGAGAGGGAGATTGCATGATCTCGAAGAAGAAGCAAAAAGGACAACTTCTCTCTCAAACGCTCTTGAAGTGGAAAGGGAAAATCTGATAAAAGTAAATGTTTCCCTTCAAGAGTCCAATGAGCTTTCTGAGAAGGAACATACAAATCTGGTGGATAAAGCGGATCACTTCTCAAAGCTCTACAACGAGACTCGACATGATAACCTGGAAATGACAAAGACCATTTTCCAACTCAAGGATGACTTGCAGCGATTCTCTTCAGGAAGGAGTAAGTTGGATAGGCTTCTTGGTCTTGGTCAAACAAATCGGTTCGGCCTCGGGTACACTCAAACTGGAAACAGTCCAAGTTCGAGTGGGACAGTTTTTGTGCCTCAGTCGGTATCTCCTCCTCCGACACCGGAATTCAAGACAAACAATGACAACAAACCTACTTCATCCTCTTTGGGATCGTCAAGATCTAAGGTATGTTTTCGTTGTGGTGTTTCAGGGCACATAAGAAGATATTGCAAGACGGGAGTCAAACGCTCACTTCAAACACCTCTTGCAATGACTACCACAAAGGTGATTCCTCGGAAATCAATTGCAAATCAATTGAAGGAAAAGAACCTTGGTAGTTTACCGCGCAAGACGACTTCATCAAGGAGCAGCAATCGTTTTAACAAGACGCTTTCACCTAGGCATATAACTTCACGACCATTACCGACGCATTCCAAAAAGGTTTGGGTGCACAAAGGTGAAATCTTTCCTTGTCTTGTTACCAATGTTTCCTTGCATGCATATGATAGTTCGTCTTGGTATCTGGATAGCGGGTGTTCCCGTCACATGACCGGTGACAAAAATAGTTTTCAAAATCTTGAGAAAATCTCCGGAGGACTCGTTGTTTTCGGAGACGGTCGATCTTCCAAAATTGTTGGAAAAGGAACAGTAGCTATTCCAGATGGCCCAGTTCTAAATAATGTGTTATTTGTTGATGGTCTTAAGACTAACCTCATAAGCATAAGTCAACTTTGCGACAATGGTTTTTCAGTTAACTTTTCATCTGTTGAATGTGTTGTAACTGATAAGGACCATGTCTTCTTTTTAAAAGGGGTTAGATCTGAAAACAATTGCTATGTTGTTCCTAATAAAATTTCAGAAAAATGTAATCTAGTTTCTTTGATTAATGAAACAATTTGGCATGAAAGGCTAGGTCACATAAATTTTAAGGAACTTGCTAGAATTTCAAACAAGGACGTGGTCAAGGGGGTTCCAAAACTTTTATTTAAACAAAACATTGTGTGTGGTGGTTGCCAAAAGGGAAAACAGTCCAGGACTGCACACAAGAACTTGAACCACGTTGGTACAAAACGGCCTTTGGAACTTTTACACATGGATTTAATGGGGCCAACTCGTCAACCATCTTTGGGAGGTAAATGGTATATTTTCTTGATGATTGATGATTTCTCTCGATATTCTTGGGTAGCATTTTTAAAAGAGAAAGCTGATACTTTTGATTCTTTTCACGAGATTTGCCTTCGTATTATGATTGAAAAGAATGAAAAGATCATTCGTGTTAGAAGTGATAGAGGTGGAGAATTCGTTAACTCTAAATTCATTGACTTTTGCACTTCAAACGGTATTAAGCATGAATTCTCTGCACCCTATACACCTCAACAGAATGGTGTTGTCGAGCGCAAAAACAGGGTTGTTCAAGAGATGGCACGTGTTATGCTTCACAGCCGAAATTTACCGCTACATTTTTGGGCTGAAGCTGTGAACACTGCAATCTATGTAATTAATCGAGTTTATTTGCGCCCGGGAACGTTAAATACACCATATGAACTATGGTGTGGTAGAAAACCCAACATCAAATATTTTCGCATCTTCGGGAGTCGGTGTTACATTTTACGTGACCGTGAAAATCTTGGAAAGTTTGACTCTCGAAGTGACGAAGGGATATTCTTGGGGTATTCTACAAATAGTAGAGCATATCGAGTATTTAACTTGGAATCTAAGACGATCGTAGAATCTATAAATGTTAAAGTAGATGAAGCTTTTCACTTTGGATCTGGAAAATCTACCCTCGATATCTCTCTAGATGATGATTCACCTGCCATTGCATCTTCTCATAATAATACTTCCAATATTAATGATGCATCTAATGGTTCTTCAAGTTTATCTGATGTGCAGGAATCATCTCATATACCTCCGAGTACTCCGTTTCAACAAACGCTACGAATCTCCAAGGATCATCCGGAATCGAATATTATTGGAGATCCACAAGAAGGAGTTAGAACTCGGAGGCAGTTGGTTTGTGGATTCGCTTGCTACGTATCTTTAATCGAACCAAAGAACATAGATGAAGCTCTTCAGGATGACTACTGGATTAAAGCAATGCAGGAAGAGCTCCATCAATTTGAGCGAAACAAAGTCTGGGAATTAACGAAGCCTCCAAAGCAACATAATGTGATAGGTACCAAATGGATTTTCAAGAACAAGAAAAATGAGGATGGTACTATCATCAGGAACAAGGCACGATTAGTTGCTCAAGGCTACTCTCAAGTAGAAGGTATAGACTTTGATGAAACATTCGTCCCTGTAGCTAGACTCGAGTCCATTCGTATACTATTTGCTATTGCTTGTCATTTTAAAATCAAATTATTTCAAATGGACGTTAAGAGCGCGTTTCTAAATGGGTTTTTAAATGAGGAAGTTTATGTGGCTCAACCGAAAGGTTTTGTAGACCATAAACAACCTAACCATGTTTATCGTTTGAAAAAGGCTCTTTACGGTCTGAAACAAGCACCGCAAGCATGGTACGAAAGGTTGACAAAGCACCTTTTGGAGAAGGGCTATACTCGAGGGGGAGCTGACAGGACTCTCTTTGTGAAGCATTATCAAAGCAATTTCATTGTAGCACAAATCTATGTCGATGACATTGTATTTGGCGCAACAAGAGATAATGATGCTTCTAAATTCGCGGAGACCATGGAAAGCGAATTTGAGATGTCCATGATGGGCGAATTGACTTATTTCCTTGGATTGCAAATTAAACAAAATGATGAAGGTATTCACTTGAGTCAATCCAAGTATGCAATGGAGTTGGTTAAAAGGTTTGACTTAGAAAATTCGAAGGATTTTCCGACTCCAATGGGAACTAGCCACAAGGGACTTGGAAGTGATTCACAAAGTGAGAATGTAGACGAGAAACTGTATCGAAGTATGATTGGAAGTCTACTTTACCTCACGGCTAGTCGCCCGGATATATCCTTTAGTGTTGGGATTTGCGCGAGATATCAATCAGCACCAAAGGAGGTTCACCTGAAAGCGGTGAAAAGGATCATCCGGTACATCAAAAGATCAATTAATTTCGGAATTTGGTATCCTATGGGAACTAGTTTGGATATTGTTGGATACTCAGATGCCGATTGGGCAGGATCAGTGGATGATCAGAAAAGCACGAGTGGTGCATGCTTCTATCTTGGCCATTGCCTTATTGCATGGCACAGTAAAAAGCAGAATTGCATAGAACTCTCGACTGCCGAAGCGGAATACATTTCAGCGGGTAGTTGTTCAACCCAACTCATTTGGATGAAAAGTGTGTTGAGCGACTTCCGGATTTCAGCATCTTCGGTAACAATTCTTTGTGACAACACAAGTGCAATTAACATTTCTAAAAACCCTGTGTTGCACTCTAGAACAAAACATATTGAACTTAGATATCATTTTCTTAGAGAGCTAGTTGAATCAAATACTCTTCAACTTTCATATATTTCAACTGAGGATCAATTTGCTGACATTTTAACAAAACCTTTGGATCAAGAACGTTTTATTCATTTGCGAAAAGCAATTGGAATGCTTTCCCTGAAATAAACTTCTTTTTGAAACCTTTGCTTAGGATAGGTTTTGTTTTTGTTTTGTTTTGTTCATTATCTATGTTTGTACATAGGACATTAATTGAGCATAGATCATAATTGACTTTAATTGCATCTTTTCGCACATTTAGAAATTTATTATGCTTTTGCCATCATAATATTTCACTGTTGCAATGATCATTTATGTTAATTAAATCATCTTCTAAGTGATCAAAGTCAATTTCTCTCTCAATGATCTCTTGGTATAGTCATTATCTTATTTGACTGCTTAGTCGAGTATGAAATCGAGATCAATTTTTGGTTGAATACTTTATATCTTAAATAATTGATAGCCAATTGAGGGGGAGTCAAAGAAATGTAAAATGCTCAAAAGATGTGGAAAGAGTTACATCCCAATGAGGAGTGTGAAAACTACCACCACATGGAGGAAAGAGCTACCACCTTGGTCGTCCGAGTATTGTGTGCAGCTACCACATGTATACCAAGCATGGTTGTTCAATTTTTGATTAAGTAAAATGCATGTTGAAATACTTGACTCCGTCAAATTTCAAGGTTGGTATAAGGTGGGATTTTAAAGAAAGATGCTCAAAGAGCCACTCTCTTCAACAGATTGTCTAGATAAATTATCTACCATATTTGGGATTTCAAACATCTATTGATCTTTGTATTTCATTTTCTTTACCGAATTGATGATTTGATAAAGGCATTACTCATAAGATCAAGTTAGATGTAATTGAAAGTGTTCAACTTTAAGGGATTTAATTTTTGTAAATTCTCGTTTCATTTTTGGATATTATTGATAGATTTGGCATAATCTAATTCTTGTTGTATGAAACGATGATTTTTGTTTAAAGTTGATACACAATTGTGCTTACATACTTTTTCTGTATCTTATGAAATTTTTCTAAATTTTTCTGAAGAAAAAGTTGGAGCCGATCCGGATCGGGCAAGCTGATCCGGATCCCGAACGCAGGCTTCTTCCTGCGGCTGGCCGATCCGGATCGAAATCTCGATCCGATCCGGATCACGGCTAGGGTTTTAATAAGAACAAGAGGGTTTTGATTTCTTTTACCTTAATCTTTTGTTCTCAAGTCTCTAGAGCCTCTCTCTCTAGAACTATTGCACCTTGGAGCTTTCCAAACTCAAGTTCTTCGAATACAAGTAAGTTTTTGTAGTGATCCGGTCCTTCGGGGTATTTTTGACTTACGTGTAGTCATTTAAGCCTTTAAGTGAAATAGAATTATTCAATTCTTGAAGTTGGCCATTGTGGGACGCTAGTATTTTTCCGCGATTGTGCGCGGAAAAAGAAAGCCGACGGCGCGATCGGATCTGAAATCCGATATCGGGAACCCCCTGAACGGGATTCAAAGTGATACGGTAATTAGTCGTGCATCGGAATCCGTGCTAAATATCTTGCACCCGTTAGAGATAAGGTGGTTTATCTCGTGGGGGATAATTAATTAGTTAATTAATTATCCCAGACGAAAAATTAATTAATTCTCTTACGTACGAATTAAAGAGGAATTAATTAAAGGTAAAGTACGACTATATAAGGGATCCCGAATATCGGAAAGGAAAAGAAAAGAAAATAAAAACCCTAATCGGAGAGAAGGAAAAAAAGGAAAAGATGAAACCCTAGCCGGAAGAAAGGGAAAGGAGAAAGAGAAGGAGCCCGATCTTCCCGGACGCCGAACCGAAGACAAGAACACGACCGGACAACCTTTCCGTCGATCTTCGGTTAGTAAAATAATTTATTTAAATTATTTGGGATTTTGTTCGTTGTCTTTTTCGTTGAGTTCTTGGTTTCTTGTTTTCTCCGTCGTATCCGTCACCGTCACCGACGTCGTCTCCTTGAAAAGGCGCGGAACGGACGGCGGAGGCGCGCGATGCCGCTAGGGCATCGCGCGGAGGAGGGTCACGGACGGCACCGCACGGGCGCCGCGCGGCCACCGCGCGGACCCGCAACCGTGCGGGTACCGCGCGGACGCCGCGCGGCTGCCGCACGGGAGGCACCCGCGCGGGCCCGCAATCTTGCGGGCACCGCGCGGGCGCCGTGCGGCTGCCGCGCGGGCGGCCCCCACGCGGGCCCGCATCCATGCGGGCACCGTGCGGGCGCCGCACGGCTGCCGCGCGGGCGGCCCCCGCGCGGGCCCGCATCCATGCGGGCACCGCGCGGGCGCCGCGCGGCTGCCGCACGGGCGGCCCCCGCGCGGGCCCGCACCCTTGCGGGCACCGCGCGGGCGCCGCGCGGCTGCCGCACGGGCGGCCCCCGCGCGGTCCCGCATCCATGCGGGGCACCGCGCGGGCGCCGGGCGGCTGCCGCACGGGCGGCCCCCACGCGGGCCCGCATCCATGCGGGCACCGCGCGGGCGCTGCACGGCTGCCGCGCGGGAGGCACCCGCGCGGGCCCGCACCCGTGCCGGCACCGCGCGGGGCGCCGCGCGGCTGCCGCGCGGGCGGCACCCGCACCGACCCGCAACCGCGCGGGCGCCGTGCCGGGCCGCACCCACGCGGGCACCGTGCGGCCGTCGCACGGGCAACCCGCGCGGGGCACCGCGCCGCGAGGGCATCGTCCGCGGAGATACGCCGCGCGGTTCTGAACCGCGCGGGGCTCCGGCAGACGGCGACGGCGGCTCGGGAATTCTGTTTCGTCAACCGGACAATGTTGGACTTTTCCGTCAAAAACAAAGGAGTAAATTGGGTCTTATGTTTTCGGATGTAAGTACACGCTTTTAACTATAGTTATCCTTGCGGACTTTCTTTAGGTCCAGACGCGCAGCGGGGGTGCGCGAAAGATTCGAGTGTTCCGATCTCTCTCCAAATAGGTGGGTACGGTTGCTGTAAATACAACCAGTGCAGTAAGTGCATCTATCGTCATTAAAGTGCTCTCAATTTATCTAACAAAGTAGATGGACAGTTTAACCTTTCGCATAATTGTGTTATTATCTAACAATTGAAGCGGCTGCGGTCGCAATGTTCATGACACGCCGATCTCGGCAAAAACCGTTTTGGGATGCTGCACGTACACAGGCGGATTGGCCTCCGCATGGGTGTACTTTTCCGGAAGAGTGGTCTTGTATGACCCGTGTTCCTCACAAAGGGGTGGGAGCCGTGAGGACCCCTTCGTGCCCGCTGGGAATAGCACACCAGCACCGTGGAAGGGGTTAAATGCATCAAAGGAGTGCTTACGCACGAGGGGAGACTTTGGTCTCTCCGATAAACATTCTGGGGTTGGTGCCCAATTAAATTGATAAATCTGGGGTCGGGGCCCAGCTTAATATGTGCAGGGTTTTTAGCGAAATGGTTACGGTGTTTCCGGTTTGCTCTTTATTCCTTATTGTTGTTAGACATCTACTTTGTTTGTCACTGACTTTACCCACTCCGTGACAGGCGCTACGAGGGGCGTTACCCGGGAGATTGTTGAGACTGCGTCGCGAGGGCCGTAGTCAGAACGCTTGGTTATTATCATTATCTCATCTCTTTTACGCATGTTAGTTAATTTGCTTGTGAGTAGAAATATTCGTGGACATGTATTACTTGGCACTGTGGATGAGTTGTACTTTTATAGTTTGGTTCTTCTGATGATGTTTCTTATGCGGCATGTTTTCATGATAAACCAAATGATTTCGAAAAGGGTTTTCTCAAAACGAAGTGCCGTGTGGGCACGGGTTTTGCAATTGCTGGCTTTATCCTTTCTAAACATTGATGCCGCTTTAATATTCCGCTTGATGTTGAATGTCTATTGTATGATTGATGGTTGATGATTGTTGTATGTTGTTGTAAATGAGACGCCGTGCATATACAAAGGAGACTCTGTCCGCGGACAGGGAGAATTTTGTGTATGTGGCGGTCTGGCACGCACCGGGGATGAGGTTTAATGTACCTTGTTCAGAAAAAAAAAAGATACACACGAATTTCCGCTTTGATAGACCCAAAAACCCCCGGGGGCGTGACAGTTTTATTGATCAAAATCCCGTTTTTCACAGTTTTTCTCTATTTTCTTCAAAACGTGATGAGATTTTTCTATCTTTTTCGTTTTTGAATGGTTTTTGGTCAAATTTCTTTTGAAATAAGAACTCTGGGTAGATTAGTTTTGATTATATGCTAGGTATTCTCCTGATTAACGGATTTTTAGGCTTTGATTTCTAAAAATTTCGGTTTTAGGGCATATAATAAGGATTTTCGAAAATCATGCAATTGATCTATTTTTAAAAGTCCTTTTGCAAAACTAATTTGATTCTTAGTCTCTCTACATGATTATGATTGTTTGGGTACAATTTTTCAAATCTTTAAAAATTAACAATTTCTCATGTGTTCTTGAGTTGGTCTTCACAGGACTTTAAGTCTGTTAAGCACTTGCACCAATGGCGTTCGCCTGGATAATCTTCCTTTTGGTAGCAATGGTAGGACCTAGTGCATCTTCTATAAAAAGAGAACAAGATGACCCAAATCAAGGAGAGACAAGAAAAGTTTGTCAAAATAATTCGGAATCAGATGAAGAAGACTGGGAAGAGATTTGTAAACAAGCACAACAAGCTGTTGACAAAGAAGATAGGTTGTATTTGAAGAACAAGAAGCTGATGAAATCTTCCTCAACAACCAAGCAGTACACTAGGCGAAAGAAGTCGAGGGGAACTGGAATTCAGATTGATAGACCCCTCGCCAGAGCTCGCTCTCTCCCTAGAGAATCTCTATGGACAGAAGGTCAAGATGCACCGTCTGGTTCTATACTACATCCTTCAACGTCCTGGAGACACACAGCAAAAGCGAATGTAGGGTCCTCATTTCGACAAGAACAGCGAAGATTGTCTGCTGAACAAGACAGCGTGTCTACAAATCTCAAACAGATTATCTCTGAGCAACATAAGATGAAAAGAAAGGTCTCCACAATGTCAAAAATGCTTCAAGCGATTTTGAAGAAGTTGGATTGTACCAATCCCACTAGTTCTGATTCAGACTGACTTAACTTTCTTTCTAATCTTTTTGTGCAGGAGTTCAGTTTTTAGGACTTACTCTTAGTTCTAGTTCTTACATTTCGGAACAATTTTTGAAATTTTTAACTCTCCTTAAATTTTTGGTAATTTTGGCTTTGTTTGTGACAAAAAGGGGGAGAGAGTTTAGAGAGAACTTGAACAATGATGATGTGAATGTGTGAACATCAAGGTAAGTATCACTTCAACTTTGACTTTGGTGAAGGGTAAGTATCACAACTTTGGTTTTTATCTTGTGATTTGTTGCATGTTCCTACTAACTATTCGACTAACTATTTGGACATGTATTATTACTAACAAGTTGTTTGATTACTAACAAAGCAAAGTTATGACATTTGGAATTTTATTGCTTAGAAGATATGTCAATGTTTGATTGTGATCTTATTACATATCTGAATTACTCAATGTCATGGTGAGCATAAACTCTATCTCTGTTAGGTTTTGAATGCTAAATATTCTTGAGGTATCTAACGATCTCTTTTTGTCAAGAATGATTTCTTTGTGCAGAGAGTACAGATGTCTAAGTCTAGAGTTTGTTTTAGGAGTTTATATCTCATGTTTTTAAATTTTTGGATCTCCATTGTAAATTTTTGTTGTATGGTGATAGCAACAAAAATATCTTTTTGAATTTTCTTTAGTGGATCTGTGTTTTGTCACGAAACCGCCAAAGGGGGAGATTGTTACAGAATTTGAGTTGGCGTAGTTTCGTGAAAGGTTCAAGTCTTGAAGATTGAAGGTGAAGAAAGTTGGATCATTTAACTCAATCTCAAGAAAGAAGAATTCAAAAGGATCAGGTATGTTTAACTAAAGTTTATTGGTGATCCGAATACTTCTTGTAGTGTAGAAACACCTGGAAGAATTTTTAATTGCATAAAAATAAAAAACGGGTGTTCGGACATGTTCAGGATCCGGATCAGAGCCAGCGATCCGGATCCCGAAGGTTGTTGTTTCATACATTACTTCAATCTGGATCGCAGCATCTCACGATCCGGATCCCGAACGTTGAGTTTTTCTGAATTGTATGAACGATCCGGATCAGGCATTCCGATCCGGATCCCGAACGATTGTTTTTCTGGAAACCGTCTTTCTTGCTACTGCAATCCGGATCGCCCAAATCCGATCCGGATCGCCGTCCGTAAAAATTCCAGAAATGTTAGGTTTTTGATTCTTATCTCCTTCCTAGGGTTTCTAACCTATAAATAGACCCTATGACTCTTTTTCAAGGGCAAGCCGATAATCCAAAAAGCCGTCATCTTTTATACGGCCCTAGATCCACATATAGAGAAGAAAGGAAATCATTAGATAATACTCTATGTTTCTTCATCTATATTGATTAGTTTGATTCTAGGTTTTCATACTCACATCTTGAGTTGAATCAAACTAATGAATACTTAGATGGTATTTCCGATCTATCTTTGATCTAAGTATTCGGCGGATCATCACCACCCAAAAATAACGATTTACCCCAAAATCGGCGCGTGGATTCGCGTGTCCTTGTGGATTCAAGGTTCAACCGCTCTCGTGGATTCGGAGCGAGGCACGTTCGTGGATTCGAAGGGTTCTACTGGGTGAAGACAGTGGATTCGGTCGGACGTCGTGGATTCGACGTTGGACGCCGTGGATTCGGCGTTGGGCGCAGATCGTGGATTCGAGAAGCGTCGTGGAGCGAGCGGAGAAGATCCTCTAGGAGCGTATGGAAAAGGTTGAGTCGTAAGTGTGTACGGTAAATCACCTTGTACATGTTTTAATTCTAGTGGATTTCGCCGTGTTATCGGTCCCGTGGTTTTTTACTCCGGTTTGGAGTTTTCCACGTAAAAATCTTGCGTGTTATTTTTATTTCCGCATTGGGTTTTTTATCGCAACGATTTTTGAGTGTTTATACGTTTACACCTATTCACCCCCCTCTAGGTGTTTCTTCCCCTATTTAGATCTATATTACATATAACCCAACAGTTTCGTCCCCGAAACTTAACCTCAACCCTCGCTAAATAACTCGGGGTAACACTCCCTCATTTTCGTCTAAAGTTCCCACGTCGCCTCGCGCTCCTCATGGTTACTCCATTGCACCTTTACGTAGGGGATCGTCCGGTTACGAAGTTTCTTTTCTTCTCTTGCCAAGATCCGTATCGGCGTTTCCTCGAAGCTCAAATCCTCCCGCAGTTCAATGGCCGAGGCGTCGAGGACGTGCGACGGGTCGGGTAGGTACTTCCGGAGCATCGAAACGTGGAATACATTATGCACCCGTTCAAGATTTGGCGGTAAGGCCAGCCGGTAGGCC
This sequence comes from Tillandsia leiboldiana, assembly GCA_029204045.2. Classification (NCBI taxonomy): domain Eukaryota; kingdom Viridiplantae; phylum Streptophyta; class Magnoliopsida; order Poales; family Bromeliaceae; genus Tillandsia; species Tillandsia leiboldiana. Next base: position 13,938,457 of record CM055071.1, on the reverse strand, counting down.
ACCGGGCCCACGCGCTCCAAGATCTCGAACGGTCCCACATACCATGGGCTCAGCTTCCCTCGTATGCCGAACCGTCTTGTCCCCTTAGACGGTGACACATGTAGCAACACATGGTCCCCTACCACAAATTCCAACTCCCGTCGCCTTTGGTCCACGTAACTTTTCTGCCGGCTCTGGGCGGTCAACAACTGCTGCCTGATAAGGCGCACCTTTGCCTCCATTTCTTCCACGAGGTCTGGCCCCAAGAGCTTCCGCTCCCCTAAGTCGTCCCAGCAAATAGGCGATCGACACCGGCGTCCATACAAGGCCTCGTACGGAGCCATCTGAATACTAGCTTGATAGCTGTTATTGTAGGCAAATTCCACGAGGGGTAGGTAACGCGATCATCCCTCACCCAGATCTAACACACAAGCTCGAAGCATATCTTCGAGAATCTGGATTACTCGTTCTGATTGCCCGTCTCTCTGCGGGTGGAAGGCCGTGCTAAACTGCGGCTTGGTCCCCAGTGCCTGCTGCAGACTCAGCCAGAAGTTTTACACGAAGCGCGTATCCCTATCAGAAGTTATTGACGACGGTATTCCATACAACCTCACCACCTCGTCGGTATAGGTCTGCGCCAGTCGATCTCTGGTCCACGTCGTGTGGATCGGTAGAAAGTGGGCCGATTTCGTCAGACGGTCCACAATGAACCATATCGTGTCATGTCCTTGTTGCGATCGCGGAAAACCGGTTACAAAGTCCATGGTGATCCATTCCCATTTCCACTCTGGTATGGGCAATGGTTGTAGTTTTCCCGCCGGTCGCTGATATTCCGCTTTCACCCGTTGGCATACCAAACATCTTGCCACGAATTGTGTCACGTCACTCTTTAATTTAGGCCACCAGAAAGTCTGCCTCAGGTCTCTGTACATCTTTGTACCCCCGGGATGCGCAGTATAGGGTGCATTATGCGCTTCCGTCAGAATTTTTTTTCTCAATTCCGGCACATCGGGCACGCAGACTCGTCCCCAGAACCGCAACACATCATCAGTGCCAATCACAAAATCCTTACTTTGTTCCGAGGATATTCTGTCTCGTACTTGCTGTAGTTGCGAGTCCGTTGCTTGGACTTCCAAGATCCTCTTAATCAGCGTAGGCTTTGTTGGGTTATGTCTAATAGGGATCTAAATAGGGGAAAAAACACCTAGAGGGGGGTGAATAGGTGTAAACAATAAACACTCAAAAATTTTTGCGTAATAAAACCCAATGCGGAAATGAAAAATAACACGCAAGACTTTTACGTGGAAAACTCTATCACAGGAGTAAAAAACCACGGGACCGATAACACGATGAAATCAACTAAGATTAAACACGTACAAAGGTGATATAACGTACTCACACACGACTCAACCTTTTTCCATACGCTCCGAGTTGATCTTCTCCGCTCGCTCCGCAACGAACCTCGAATCCACGATTTGCGTCCAACGCCGAATCCACGGCGTCCAACGTCGAGTCCACGACGTCTGACCGAATCCACGGTCTCCACCAAGTAGTACGTCTCGATCACACGAACGTACCTCGCTCCGAATCCACGAGAGCGGTAGCACCTTGAATCCACAAGGCCATGCGAATCCACGCGCCGATTTTGGGGAAAATCGTTGTTTTGTTGGTGGTGATGATCCGCCGAATACTTAGATCAAAGATAGATCGGAAATGCCATCAAGTATTCATTAATTTGATTCTACTCAAAATCTGAGTATGAAAACCTAGAATCAAATTAATTAATATAGATGAAGAAACATAGAATTAAATCTAGTTATTTCCTTTCTTCTCTATATGTGGATTTATAAGTTTTTCTCCGTTAATATTTTTCCGTCATTTTCCGGAGTATAAAACTTATCGTGGATTACCCTAAAAGATGGAATTAGGGTTTACTTATAGGTTAGAAACCATTGGAAGAGGATAAGAATCAAAAACTAACCTTATATGGAAATTTTCGGGTCGACAGTCCGGACTGGAATAAGTGTGATCCGGACTGTCGTCAATAAACAGAACTTTTCCAGAAAACAACGTTCGGGGTACGGACTGAAGTAACCACGGTCTGGACTGTTCATGCAATTTCTGCAAATTCCACGTTCGGGGTCCGGACTGAAACAGGTGTGTTCTGGATTGGATTTGCGCATGAACTAACCTATGTTCGGGGTCCGGACCGTAGTACTCTGATCCGGATCCTGAACATATAACATGTCCAGTTTTTTATTTTTATGCGATTAAAAACCCATCCAAGTGTTTCTACATTATAAGAAGTATTCGGATCACCAAGATTGTTTAGTTAAACTTACCTGATCATTTTGAATTCTTCTTTCTTGAGATTGAGGTATTTGATCCAAGCTTTTTCATCTTCAATCTTCAAGACTTAAACACTTTCACGAAATACGCCAAAACAAAATCCTTAACAAGCTTTATCACTAAGGACAGAAATTCCGCAACTGCTCCTACTGGCACTACCTCCAGCCTCAGTTGCGAGAATTGTGCAATTAGCCGATCCTGTTGGGTAAGGGCACTCAGTGCCGTTTCCCCCGTCTGTCCCTTCCGGCTCAAGGCATCGGCCACCACGTTTGCCTTTCCGGGGTGGTAATAGATGGACAAATCGTAGTCCTTCAGTAGCTCCAACCACCGCTGTTGCCGTAAGTTCAGTTCCTTTTGCGTAAACAAGTATTTGAGGCTCTAGTGGTTGGAATACACATTACAGTGTGCCCCGTAGAGGTAGTGTCTCCAGAGCTTCAAGGCAAACACGACTGCCGCAAGCTCCAGGTCGTGTGTAGGGTAGTTCTGCTCGTAATCTTTGAGTTGTCTGGATGCATATTCTATGACTTTCCCCTGTTGCATCAATACGCTTCCCAGTCCGCTTCGAGATGCATCACAATAGATCTCGTAGTCCTCACCGGGCTTTGGCAATGTGAGTACCGGTGCCCGCGTGAGTCTGTCTTTAAGCTCCTCGAAGCTCTTCTGGCATTGAGCCGTCCAGATGAACTTCTCGCTTTCCCGGGTTAGTCGAGTAAGGGGAGTGGCTATCTTTGAGAAGCCTTCCACGAAGCGTCTGTAGTATCCTGCTAGTCTGAGAAAGCTTCGGATTTCTGTCACCGTTGTCGGGCGAGCCCAGTCGGTCACCGATTCTATCTTCCTCGGGTCCAACGCAATTCCCGAGGCCGAGACAATGTGTCCCAGAAAATTGACCTCACGGAGCCAAAACTCACACTTTTTGAGTTTGGCATACAGCTTTTGATCCCTTAGGGTCTGAAGGACCACTCGAAGGTGCTCCTCGTGCTCTTTATCTGAACAGGAATAGATGAGGATATCATCGATTAAAACCACCACAAATTGATCCAGGAGTGGTTTGAAAATCCGGTTCATCATATCCATAAACACCGATGGGGCATTCGTAAGCCCAAACGGCATCACCGTGAACTCGTAGTGGCCATAGCGAGTTTGGAAAGCTGTTTTCGGTACGTCCTCACCTCTGATTGTGAGTTGGTGATAGCCTGACTGGAGGTCGATCTTCGAAAACACCGTCGCCCCTTGGAGTTGATCAAACAGATCATCAATACGTGGCAAGGGGTGTTGGGTTATATGAAATATAGATCTAAATAGGGAAAAAAATACCTAGAGGGGGGTGAATAGGTGTAAACAATAAACACTCAAAAAATCATTGCGCAATAAAACCCAATGCGGAAATAAAAATGAACACGCAAGATTTTTACGTGGAAAAACTCCAAACCGGAGTAAAAAACCACGGGACCGATAACACGGCGAAATCCACTAGAATTAAAACACGTACAAGGTGATTTACCGTACACACTTACGACTCAACCTTTTCCATACGCTCCTAGAGGATCTTCTCCGCTCGCTCCACGACGCTTCTCGAATCCACGATCTCCGCCCAACGCCGAATCCACGGCGTCCAACGTCGAGTCCACGACGTCCGACCGAATCCACGGTCTTCACCCAGTAGCATGCTTCGAATCCACGAACGTACCTCGCTCCGAATCCACGAGAGCGGTTGAACCTTGAATCCACAAGGACACGCGAGTCCACGCGCCGATTTTGGGGAAATCGTTGTTTTTGGGTGGTGATGATCCGCCGAATACTTAGATCAAAGATAGATAGGAAATACCATCTAAGTATTCATTAGTTTGATTCAACTCAAGATGTGAGTATGAAAACCTAGAATCAAACTAATCAATATAGATGAAGAAACATAGAGTAATATCTAATGATTTCCTTTCTTCTCTATATGTGGATCTTAGGCCGTATAGAATGATATTTGAATATGACGGCTCTATGTGGATTATCTGGATTGCCCTAGAAAAATGAATCATAGGGTCTATTTATAGGTTAGAAATCCTAGGAAGGAGATAAGAATCAAAAACCTACCATTTCTGGAATTTTTACGGACGGCGATCCGGATCGGATTTGGGCGATCCGGATTGCAGTAGCAAGAAAGACGGTTTCCAGAAAAATGATGGTTCGGGATCCGGATCGGAATGGCTAATCCGGATCGTTCATACAGTTTCACCAAACATCAACGTTCGGGATCCGGATTGCAAATCCTGATCCGGATCGTGCAAGTAAAATGGTAAAACTAGTGTTCGGGATCCGGATCATGGGATGCTGCGATCCGGATTGAACCAGTGTATGAACGAACACCCTTCGGGATCCGGATTGGAATATCTGATCCGGATCCTGAACATGTCCCATGTCCAGTTTTTGATTTTTATGCAATGAAAAATTCTTCCAGGTGTTTCTACACTACAAGAAGTATTCGGATCACCAAAAAACTTTAGTTAAACATACCTGATCCTTTTGAATTCTTCTTTCTTGAGATTGACTTGAATGATCCAACCTTCTTCACCTTCAATCTTCAAGACTTGAACCTTTCACGAAATTACGCCAACTCAAAATCCGTAACAATCTCCCCCTTTGGCGGTTTCGTGACAAAACACAGATCCACTAAAGAAAATTCAAAAAGATATTTTTGTTGCTATCACCATACAACAAAAATTTACAATGGAGATCCAAAAATTTTAAAAACATGAGATAAACTCCTAAAACAGACTCTAGACTTAGACATCTGTAATCTCTGCACAAAGAAATCATTCTTGACAGAAAGAATCGTTAGATACCTCAAGAATTGAAACATACAAAACCAAGTACAGAGATAGAGTTTATCTGATCATCATGACATTTGAGAATTCAGATATGTAAGAGAATCATAGTCAAAAACCAACATATCTTCTATGCAATCAAAAACCAAATGTCACAAAGTGTTAGTCCAACATCAACTTGTTAATCATATTACATGCCCAAATAGTTAGTCGAATAGTTAGTAGAGACATGCACACAAATCACAAGATAAAAACCAAAGTTGAAGTTGAAGTGATACTTACCTTGATGTTCACACATTCACACAGTTTTCACATCGTCATTGTTCAAGTTCTCTCTAATCATTGTTCAAGTTCTCTTGTTCAAGTTCTCTCTAATCATTGTTCAAGTTCTCTCTAAACTCTCTCCCCCTTTTTGTCACAAACTAAGCCAAAATTACAAAAATTTAAGGAGAGTTAAAAATTCCAAAATCAAGAAAAACCTGAGAACTAAAACTAAAGCAAAGTAAAAACATTAAAACTGAAATCCTGCACAAAAAAGATTAGAAAGAAAATTAAGTCAGTCTGAATACAACAAAAGTTTGAGGACAACTCAATCATCTGAGTCAGAGTCTTCAGAGCTCATGAAGCCTAGTTTCTTCAAGATTCCTTTAAGCATTTCCGACATCGTAGAACATTCTTGTTTCATCTCATGTAAGTCCTTGGACATTTTTCTGAGTGCAAGAGCCAGTTTATCTTGGTCTTGATTGATGGAAGACTCTAAGTTTTCCTTTTTGTCAACTTTTCTGGAATTTGAAGAACGTTGTGTGACAATTGACGGAGCAGTCTGTCCTTCATTCCGAGGAGATCTTCTTGGCAAAGAGTGTGAAGTGTCAAGAGGTTCATTGCTTGGTACATTCTTTTTCCTAGTGGAAGACTTTGTCAGCTTTTTGCTCTTTAGGTAAACCTTATTTTCTTCATCAATACCTTGTTGTACTTCATCAAGAAATGTGTCCCAATCGTCTTCAGACTCAGTTTCAGTTTGAGGAGTATCCTTTGTTTTTTCTTGACCTGTTTCATTTATTTCAATACCCCTAGCTCGTCCAAGTCGTCGAGCAAGTCTTTTTCTTTTAGTCTTCCCAGAAGTTTCTTCCATGGGAGCTTTGCCCTTTTCAGCAGCAGTAGGAGGAGCCTTTGATGTTTCTGCAGGCGCCTTTCCTTTTGAAGCAGTGGGAACAGTCGTTGCTTCAACTTGAAGCTCATCCCATTCTATTGATTCCGTCTCCGACTCTGTATCGGAATCATCTTTCGCTTTCTTTGCTTTCTTAGCCCTCTTGGGCTTGACAGTGTCCTTGACATGAACCATGGCAGCAAGTAGGAAGATGATCCACGTGATCACCATTGCTATTGGTTTCTAGTGAAAAATGTATCCTGTGAAAACCAACTCAAGAACACATGAAAATATTGTTAATTTTCAAAAATTAGAAAAATTGTACCCAAACAATCATAATCATGTAGAGAGACTAGAAATCAAATTAGTTTTGCAAAAGGAATTTTAAAAATAGATCAATTGCATGATTTTGGAAAATTCCCATTATATGCCCTAAAACCGAATTCTTTGAAATCGAAGATCAAAAATCCGTTAATCAGGAGAAAACCTAGCATATAATCAAAACTAATCTACCCAGAGTTCTTATTTCAAAAGAAATTTGATCAAAAACCATCCACAAACGAAATTGATACAAGAAATTCATCACGTTTTGAGGAGGAATAAGAAAAACTATGAAAAACCGAGATTTTGATCAATAAAACTTACTTGGATTTGAAGAACTTGGGTTAGGAAAGCTCCAAGGTGCAAGGATTCTAGAGAGATAGGCTCTAGAGACTTGAGAACAAAAGATTAAGGTAAAAGAAATCAAAACCCTTTCGTTCTATTAAAAACCCTATCCGTGATCCAGATCGGATCGAGATTTCGATCCGGATCGGCTAGCCGCAGGAAGAAGCCTGCGTTCGGGATCCGGATCACTTAACCCGATCCGGATCAGCTGCAACTTTTTCATCAGAAAGATTTCGAAAAAATCCATAAAATCCAGAAAAAGTATGTAAGCATTTTAGCACATCAACTTTAAACAAAAAACATCGTTTCATGTCAAGAGAAATAAATTATGTTAAATCTATCAATAACATTCAAATAATGACATGACAATTTATAGAAATTAAAACTTTTAAAGTTGATCAAGATCAAACACATCCATCATGATCTTATGAGTACGGCGTTTATCAAATCATTAAAATGGTAAAGAAAATGAATTACCAAGATCAATAGATGTTTGAAATTCCAAATAAATTATATAATGTATCTAGTCAATCTGTTGAAGAGAGTGGCTCTTTGAGCATCTTTCTTTAAAATCCCACCTTATACCAACCTTGAAATTTGACAGAGTCAAGTATTTCAATCATGCATTTTACTTAATCAAAAAAATTGAACAACCATGCTTGGTTACATGTGGTAGCTGCACACAGTACTCGGACGACCGAGGTGGTAGCTTTTTCCTCCATGTAGTGGTAGTTTTCACACTCCTCATTGGGATGTAACTCTTTCCACATCTTTTGAGCATTTTACTTTTCTTTGACTCCCCCTCAATTGGCTATCAATTAATTTAAAATATAAAGTATTCAACCAAGGATTGATCTCGAATTCATACTCAACTAAATAGTCAAATAAGATAACAACAATACCAAGAGATCATTGAGAGAGAAATTGACTTTGATCAATAAAAATGGTTTAATTTAAATAAATGATCAATGCATCAACTGAATTATTATGATATCCAAAGCATAATAGATTTCTAATTATATGAAAGGATGCAAGTAAAGTCAATAATACACATGCTCAATTAATGTACTATGTATAAACATAGATAAAGAACAAAAACACAAAAACAAAACCTAACCTAAGCAAAAGTTTCAAAAAGAAGATTATTTCAAGGAAAGCATTCCAATTGCTTTACGCAAATGAATAAAACGTTTTTGATCCAAAGGTTTTGTTAAAATGTCAGCTAATTGATCTTCAGTTGAAATATATGAAAGTAGAAGAGTATTTGATTCAACTAGCTCTCTAAGAAAATGATATCTAAGTTCAATGTGTTTTGTTCTAGAGTGCAACACAGGGTTTTTGGAAATGTTTATAGCACTAGTGTTGTCACAAAGAATTGTTACCGAAGTTGCTGAAATCCGGAAATCGCTCAACACACTTTTCATCCAAATGAGTTGGGTTGAACAACTACCCGCTGAAATGTATTCCGCTTCGGCAGTCGAGAGTGCTATGCAATTCTGCTTTTTACTGTGCCATGCAACAAGGCAATGGCCAAGATAGGAAGCATGCACCACTCGTGCTTTTCGATCATCCACTGATCCTGCCCAATTGGCATCTGAGTATCCAACAATATCCAAACTAGTTCCCATAGGATACCAAATTTCGAAATTAATTGATCCTTTGATGTACCGGATGATCCTTTTCACCGCTTTCAGGTGAACCTCCTTTGGTGCTGATTGATATCTCGTGCAAATCCCAACACTAAAGGATATATCCGGGCGACTAGCCGTGAGGTAAAGTAGACTTCCAATCATACTTCGATACAGTTTCTCGTCTACATTCTCACTATGTGATTCACTTCCAAGTCCCTTGTGGCTAGTTCCCATTGGAGTCGGAAAATTCCTTCGAAATTTTCTAAGTCAAACTTTTTAACCAACTCCATTGCATACTTGGATTGACACAAGTGAATACCTTCATCATTTTGTTTAATTTGCAATCCAAGAAAATAAGTCAATTCGCCCATCATGAACATCTCAAATTCGCTTTCCATGGTCTCCGCGAATTTAGAAGCATCATTATCTCTTGTTGCGCCAAATACAATGTGATCGACATAGATTTGTGCTACAATGAAATTGTTTTGATAATGCTTCACAAAGAGAGTCCTGTCAGCTCCCCCTCGAGTATAGCCCTTCTCCAAAAGGTGCTTTGTCAACCTTTCGTACCATGCTCGCGGTGCTTGTTTCAGACCGTAAAGAGCCTTTTTCAAACGAAAAACATGATTAGGTTGTTTATGGTCTACAAAACCTTTCGGTTGAGCCACATAAACTTCCTCATTTAAAAACCCATTTAGAAACGCGCTCTTAACGTCCATTTGAAATAATTTGATTTTAAAATGACAAGCAATAGCAAATAGTATACGAATGGACTCGAGTCTAGCTACAGGGGCGAAAGTTTCATCAAAGTCTATACCTTCTACTTGAGAGTAGCCTTGAGCAACTAATCGTGCCTTGTTCCTGATGATAGTACCATCCTCATTTTTCTTATTCTTGAAAATCCATTTGGTACCTATCACATTGTGTTGCTTTGGAGGCTTCGTTAATTCCCAGACTTTGTTTCGCTCAAATTGATGGAGCTCTTCCTGCATTGCTTTAATCCAGTAGTCATCCTGAAGAGCTTCATCTATATTCTTTGGTTCGATTAAAGATACGTAGCAAGCGAATCCACAAACCAACTGCCTCCGAGTTCTACTCCTTCTTGTGGGTCTCCAATGATGTTTGATTCAGGATGATCCTTGGAGATGCGTAAAGTTTGAGGTAACGGAGTACTCGGAGGTACATGAGACGATTCCTGCACATCAGATAAACTTGAAGAACCATTAGATGCATCATTAATATTGGAAGTATTATCATGAGAAGATGCAATGGCAGGTGTATCATCATCTAGAGAGATATCGAGGGTAGATTTTTCAGATGCAAAGTGAAAAGCTTCATCTACTTTAACATTTATCGATTCTACGATCGTCTTAGATTCCAAGTTAAATACTCGATATGCTCTACTGTTTGTAGAATACCCCAAGAAAATCCCTTCGTCACTTCGAGAGTCAAACTTTCCAAGATTTTCACGGTCACGTAAAATGTAACACCGACTCCCGAAGATGCGAAAATATTTGATGTTGGGTTTTCTACCGCACCATAGTTCATATGGTGTATTTAACGTTCTCGGGCGCAAATAAACTCGATTAATTACATAGATTGCAGTGTTCACAGCTTCAGCCCAAAAATGTAGCGGTAAATTCCGGCTGTGAAGCATAACACATGCCATCTCTTGAACAACCCGGTTTTTGCGCTCGACAACACCATTCTGTTGAGGTGTATAGGGTGCTGAGAATTCATGCTTAATACCGTTTGAAGTGCAAAAGTCAATGAATTTAGAGTTAAAGAATTCTCCACCTCTATCACTTCTAATACGAATGATCTTTTCATTCTTTTCAATCATAATACAATGGCAAATCTCGTGAAAAGAATCAAAAGTATCAGCTTTCTCTTTTAAAAATGCTACCCAAGAATACCGAGAGAAATCATTAACCAATAAGAAAATATACCATTTACCTCCCAAGGATGGTTGACGGGTTGGCCCCATTAAATCCATGTGTACAAGTTCCAAAGGCCGTTTTGTACCAACGTGGTTCAAGATCTTGTGTGCAGTCCTGGACTGTTTTCCCTTTTGACAACCGCCGCACACAATGTTTTGTTTAAGTAAAAGTTTTGGAACCCCCTTGACCACGTCCTTGTTTGAAATTCTAGCAAGTTCCTTAAAATTTATGTGACCTAGCCTTTCATGCCAAAGTGTTTCATTATTCAAAGAGGCTAAGTTACAATTTTCAGAAGTTTTACTAGGAACAACATAACAATTATTTTCAGATCTAACCCCCTTTAAAAAGAATACATGGTCCTTATCAGTTACAACACATTCAACAGATGAAAAGTTAACTGAAAAACCATTGTCGCAAAGTTGACTTATGCTAATGAGGTTAGTCTTAAGGCCTTCTACATATAACACATTATTTAGAACCGGGCCATCTGGAATAGCTACTGTTCCTTTTCCAACAATTTTGGAAGATCGACCGTCTCCAAAAACAACGAGTCCTCCGGAGTTTTTTCTCAAAGTTTTGAAAACTATTTTTGTCACCGGTCATGTGACGGGAACAACCGCTATCCAGATACCAAGACGAACTATCATATGCATGCAAGGAAACATTGGTAACAAGACAAGGGTAAATTTCACCTTTGCGAACCCAAACCCTTTTGGAGTGCGTCGGTAATGGTCGTGAGGTTATTCTCCTAGGTGAAGGCGTCTTGTCAGATCGATTGCCGCTCCTTGATGATGTCGTCTTGCGCGGTGAACTACCAAGGCTCTTTTCATTTGAAAAGTTTTGCTTTGATTTCCGGGGAGGCGCCTTTTTGGTAGTCGTTGCAAGAAGTGCTTGAGTTGAGCGTTTGGCTCCCATCTTGCAGTTTCTCCTTATGTGCCCTAAAATACCACAACGAAAACATACCTTAGTACTTGACGATCCCAAGGAGGATGAAGTAGGCTTGTTGTCGTTGCTTGTCGTTAGTTCAGGTGTCGGAGGAGGAGATACCGACTGGGGCACAATGACTGTCCCACTCGAACTTGGACTGTTTTCAGTTCGAGTGTACCCGAGGCCGAACCAATTTGATTGACCAAGACCAAGAAGCTTATCTAACTTACTCCTTCCAGAAGAGAATCGCTGCAAGTCATCCTTGAGTTGGAAAATGGTCTTTGTCATTTCCAGGTTATTCTGTCGAGCCTCGTTGTAGAGCTTTGAGAAGTGATCCGCTTTATCCACCAGTTTTGTATGTTCCTTCTCAAAAAGCTCATTGGACTCTTGAAGGGAAACATTTACTTTTATCAGATTTTCCCTTTCCACTTCAAGAGCGTTTGAGAGAGAAGTTGCCATTTTTGCTTCTTCTTCGAGATCATGCACTCTCCCTCTCAAACTCTTGTTTTGCTTAGCCACTTTCTTTGAATCCCTCAAAAGTCTGTGGTAGGCTAAAACAAAATATTCACCTTCCGAATCATCCGATTCATTGTCCGTTGCAATCTTTTCAACAGTGGAGTTGGACAATGACTCGGATGTACTTGACATTAAGCACATGAAGGGTGAAGATGTGAACGCGTGGAATGCCGTTGCGCTTTCTTCTTCATCACTTGAAGACGACTCATTTGACGTTGAGTTGTCATCCCAAGTGACGACTTGCATCACTTTCTTCTTTGACGGATTCTTAGTTGGACACTCCGTTGAGATATGGCCGTATCCTCGGCACTTGAAGCATTGGACTTGTCCCTCTGAACTTTTCTTATCCTTTGAGAAGTTCTCTTGCTTTCTTGACTTGTAACTTGAAGTACCCTTGCCTTTCTTCGACTTTCCGAATGATGGAGATTTACTTGAATTACCCCTTCGAAAGTTGCGGCGAAACTTCCTTGTCAAGAGAGCGAGTTGCTTCTCAAAGTCCTCCATAGAAAGGTTCTCGTCATCGTCTGAGGAGGATGTATCCGCGTCTTCTTCCTTAGTTGTTTTCAACGCATAACCTGAAGACTTAGAAAAGGATGCTTTTCCAGAAGAATAGTTAGTAGTAAATGTCATTTCATAAGTTTGTAATGAACCAACTAATTCTTCTACACGCATTTCGTCCGGATGTTTAATAGTTTCAATGGCTGTAACCTTTGGGCGAAATCGTTCAGGAAGAGTTCTTAAGATCTTTCTTACAACTTTAAATTCTGGAATCTTCTCTCCCAGGTTAGCACATGAATTTACGATATCTTGCAATCGTGTATAGTAGTCCGTGAAAGATTCATTTTCTGCCATAAAAATGGAGTCAAATCTGCTCATAAGCATTTGCAGCTTTTGAATCTTCACGAGGTTAGTTCCCTCATGTGTAACCTGAAGAACATCCCAGATTTCTTTCGCAGTCTCACATGCCGAGACGCGAGAGAATTCAGTTTGAGATAAGGCATTAAAAATAGCATTAATTCCCTTGCCATTGTAAGAAGATGAATCTAACTCTTCCTTGGTCCATTTCGACCTAGGTTTGATGGTGCGAACATCACCAATAAATTCAGTTGGATTAGACCATCCTAATTCAATTGATTGCCACACCCTTTCGTCGATGGAAATTAAAAAGGCTTTCATCCGTACTTTCCAGTACGCATAATTTGTTCCATCAAAGAAAGGGGGTCGATTGATGTTTCCACCTTCAACCATTGTTTACAACCCTATTCCCTCTCCGATACCACTTGTTGGGTTATATGAAATATAGATCTAAATAGTGGAAAAAACACCTAGAGGGGGGTGAATAGGTGTAAACAATAAACACTCAAAAAATCATTGCGCAATAAAACCCAATGCGGAAATAAAAATGAACACGCAAGATTTTTACGTTGAAAAAGTCCAAACCGGAGTAAAAAACCACGGGACCGATAACACGGTGAAATCCACTAGAATTGAAACACGTACAAGGTGATTTAACGTACACACAGATGACTCAACCTTTTACCATACGCTCCTAGTTGATCTTCTCCGCTCGTTCCGCAACGCGTCTCGAATCCACGATCTGCGTCCAACGCCGAATCCACGGCGTCCAACGTCGAGTCCACGACGTCTGACCGAATCCACGGTCTTCACCCAGTAGCACGCTTCGAATCCACGAACGTACCTCGCTCCGAATCCACGAGAGCGGTTGAACCTTGAATCCACAAGGACACGCGAGTCCACGCCGCGATTTTGGGGAAATCGTTGTTTTTGGGTGGTGATGATCCGCCGAATACTTAGATCAAAGATAGATAGGAAATACCATCTAAGTATTCATTAGTTTGATTCAACTCAAGATGTGAGTATGAAAACCTAGAATCAAACTAATCAATATAGATGAAGAAACATAGAGTAATATCTAATGATTTCCTTTCTTCTCTATATGTGGATCTTAGGCCGTATAAGATGATATTTGAATATGACGGCTATTTTTCTTTTTATCGGCTTCGCCCTAGAAAAATGAATCATAGGGTCTATTTATAGGTTAGAAACCCTAGGAAGGAGATAAGAATAAAAAACCTACCATTTCTGGAAATTTTACGGACGGCGATCCGGATCGGATTTCGGCGATCCGGATTGCAGTAGCAAGAAGGACGGTTTCCAGAAAAACGATGGTTCGGGATCCGGATCGAAATGGCTGATCCGGATCGTTCATACAGTTTCACCAAACATCAACGTTCGGGATCCGGATTGCAAATCCTGATCCGGATTGTGCAAGTAAAAAGGTAAAACTAGTGTTCGCGATCCGGATCATGAGATGCTGCGATCCGGATTGAACCAGTGTAAGAACGAACACCCTTCGGGATCCGGATTGGAATGTCTGATCCGGATCCTGAACATGTCCCATGTCCAGTTTTTGATTTTTATGCAATGAAAAATTCTTCCAGGTGTTTCTGCACTACAAGAAGTATTCGGATCACCAAAAATCTTTAGTTAAACATACCTGATCCTTTTGAATTTTTCTTTCTTGAGATTGAGTTAAATGATCCAACATTCTTCACCTTCAATCTTCAAGACTTGAACCTTTCACGAAATTACGCCAACTCAAATTCCGTAACAGATAAGGTGGGTTATCTCGTAGGGGATAATTAATTAGTTAATTAATTATCCATGAGGAAAAATAGAATTCTCTTACGTACTAATTAAAAAGGAAATTAATTAAAGATTTAATACGAGCTATATAAGGGATCCCGATTATCGGAAAGAAAAGAAAAGAAATAAATAAAAACCCTAATCGGTGAGGAGAGAAAAAGGAAAAGACGGAACCCTAACCGGAAGAAAGGGAAAGGAGAAAGAGAAGGAGCCCGATCTTCCCGAACATCGAACCGAAGGCAAGAACGCGACCGGACAACCTTCCCGTCGATCTTCGGTTAGTAAAATAATTGTTATAATTTATTTGGGATTTTTTCGTCGTCTCTTTTGTTTGAGTTCTTGGTTTCTCCGTCGTATCCGTCACCGTCGCCGTCGTCGTCATCATGCTAGGGCACGGAATGGACGGCGGAGCCGCGCGGTGCCGCTAGGGCATCGCGCGGAGGGGAGTCGCGGGCGGCACCCATGCGGACCCGCTACCGCGCGGGAACCGCATGGGCGCCGCGCGGCCACCGTACGGACAGCACCCGCGCGGGCATCCCCGCGCGCGGGTGCCTTGCGGGGCCGCACCCGCATGAGCGCCGGGTGGCCGCCGCACGGACAGCCCCCGCGCGGGCATCCCCGCGCGCGGGTGCCGTGCGGGGCCGCACCCGCATGAGCGCCGGGTGGCCGCCGCACGGACAGCCCCCGCGCGGGCATCCCCGCGCGCGGGTGCCGTGCGGGGCCGCACCCGCATGAGCACCAGGTGGCCGCCGCACGGACAGCCCCCCCGCGGGCCTCCCCGCGCGCGGGTGCCGTGCGGGGCCGCACCCGCATGAGCGCCGGGTGGCCGCCGCACGGACAGCCCCCGCGCGGGCCTCCCCGCGCGCGGGTGCCGTGCGGGGCCGCACCCGCATGAGCGCCGGGTGGCCGCCGCACGGACAGCACCCGCGCGGGCAATTCCGCGCGGGTGCCGTGCGGGGCCGCACCCGCATGGCCGCCGCACGGACAGCACCCGCGCGGGCAATCCCGCGCGCGGGTGCCGTGCGGGGCCGCGCCCGCATGGGCGCCGCGCGGCCGCCGCGCAGCCAGCACCCGCGCGGGGCACCGCGCCGCGTGGGCGTCGCCCGCGGAGACACGCCGCGCGGTTCCGAACCGCGCGGGGCTCCGGCGGACGACGACGGCGGCACTGGATTTCCGTTCTTCAACCCGGACGGTGTTGGACTTTTCCGTCGAAAAGAGTAAATTGGGTCTTGTGTTTTCGGATGTTAGTACACGCTTTTGACTATAGTTATCCTTGCGGACTTTCTTTAGGTCCAAGTGCGCAGCGGGGGTGCGCGAAGGATTCAGGTGCTCCGATTTTTCTTCAAATAGGTGGGTACGGTTGCTGTAAATACAACCAGTGCAGTAAGTGCATCTATCGTCATTAAAATGCTCTTAATTTATCTAACAAAGTAGATGGACAGTTTAACCTTTCGCATAATTGTGTTTTTATCTAACAATTGAAGCGGCTACGGTCGCGGTGCTCATGACACGCCGATCTCGGCAAATCCGTTTTCGGATGCTGCACGTACACAGGCGGATTGGCCTCCGCATGGGTCTACTTTTCTGGAAGAGTGGTCTCTTATGACCCGTGTTCCTCACAAAGGGGTGGGAGCCGTGAGGACCCCTTCGCGCCCGCTGGGAATAGCACACCAGCACCGTGAAGGGGTTAAATGCATCAAAAATGTGTTTGCGCACGAGGGAAGACTTTAGTCTCTCCGACAAATACTCTGGGGTTGGTGCCCAACTTAATTGATAAATCTGGGGTTGGGGTCCAGCTTAATATGTGCAGGGTTTTAGCGAAATGGTTCCGGTGTATTCGGTTTGCTTCTTATTCCTTATTGATATTAGACATCTACTTTGTTTGTCACTGACATTACCCACTCCATGACAGGTGTTACGAGGTGTGTTAGCCGGGAGGGCGGTGAGACTGCGTCGCGAGGACCGTAGTCAGAACACTTGGTTTTATTATCTCATTTCTCTTATGCTTTAATTAGTTAATTTGCTTGTGGGTCGTATTATTCGTGGACATGTATTACTTAGCGCTGTGGATGAGGTGTACTTTTATATTTCGATTTTCTTGGTGACGTTTTCTTACGCGGCACGTTTTCTTGATAAACCAAATGACTTCGAAAAGGTTTTCTCAAAACGAAGTGCCGTGTGGGCACGGGTTTTGCAACCGCTGGCTTTATCCTTTCTAAACACTGATGCCGCTTTAATATTCCGCTTGATGATGTTTGTCTATTGTATGGTTGATGGTTGGTGTTTGATGTATGTTGTTGTAAATGAGACGCCGTGCATATACAAAGGAGACTCTATCCGTGGGCAGGGAGAATTTGTGTATGTGGCGGTCTGGCACGCACCGGGGATGAGGTTTAAAATACCTTGTTAAGAAAGAAAAAAAAAAGATACACGCAATTTTCCGCTTTGATAGACTCAAAAACCCCCGGGGGCGTGACACAGACCCCTCGATCCAACAGATCCTGCAACTCCCTCGTCAGCTCTCTAACTGCTCCACTGGCGATATCCAATGAGGTGCTGTCGAGGGTGGCGCGGTTCCCCGAACCACGTCAAATGCAATCTCTATCTCCCTAACCGGCGGCATCCTCAACAGCTGTCACGCCCCCGGGGGTTTTTGAGTCTATCAAAGCGGAAAATTGCGTGTATTATTTTTTTTTCTTAACAAGGTAACTTAAACCTCATCCCCGGTGCGTGCCAGACCGCCACATACACAAATTCTCTCTGCCCACGGACAGAGTCTCCTTTGTATATGCACGGCGTCTCATTTACAACATGCGTTTCATTTACAACATCATACATCAACCATCAACCATACAATAGACATACATCGTCAAACGGAGTACAGTAATTTAACTAATGTGTTAAAAGACCGGTGTCCACTCGACACCTTGTTATTATTACTTTTTTTTCAAGCGAGTTATTAAAGCGGCATCAACGTTTGGAAAAGATAAAACCAGCGGTTGCAAAACCCGCGCCCTCACGGCACTTCGTTTTGAGAAAACATTTTCGAAATCATTTGGTTTATCATGAAAACGTGCCGCGTATGAAAATATCACTAAAAGTATCAAAAGTATAAAAGTACACCTCATCCACAGCGCTAACTAATACATGTCCACGACTAATATGATCCACAAGCAAATTAACTATTTAAAGTGTTACGGAATTTGAGTTGGCGTAGTTTCGTGAAAGTCTCAAGTCTTGAAGATTGAAGGTGAAGAAAGTTGGATCATTTAACTCAATCTCAAGAAAGAAGAATTCAAAAAGATCAGGTATGTTTAACCTAAGATTTTGTGTGATCCGAATACTTCTTGTAGTGTAGAAACACTTGGAAGAATCTTTCATTGCATAAAAATCAAAAACTGGACTTGGGACATGTTCACGATCCGGATCAGGTTGTTCGATCCGGATCCCGAAGGTGGTTCGTTCATACACCAGTTCAATCCGGATCGTAGTCTCTTGATCCGGATCCCGAACAGTGAGTTTACCATTTTCCTTGAACGATCCGGATCATGCTTCGCAATCCGGATTCCGAACGTTGATGTTTGGTAAACTGTATGAACGATCCGGATCATGCACTTCGATCCGGATCCCGAACCCTCGTTTTTCTGGAACTGGCTGACTCGTTACGACGATCCGGATCACAGCTAGTCCGATCCGGATCGCCGTCCGTAAAATTTCCAGAAATGTTAGGTTTTTGATTCTTATCTCCTTCCTAGGGTTTCTAACCTATAAATAGACCCTATGACTCTTTTTCTAGGGTTAATCCACATAGTCTTTAGCCGTCATTTTCATATACCATTTTATACGGCTATAGATCCACATATAGAGAAGAAAGGAAATCATTAGAGAACACTCTATGTTTCTTCATCTATATTGATTAGTTTGATTCTAGGTTTTCATACTCACATCTTGAGTTGAATCAAACTAATGAATACTTAGATGGTATTTCCGATCTATCTTTGATCTAAGTATTCGGCGGATCATCACCACCCAAAACAACGATTTACCCCAAAAATCGGCGCGTGGATTCGCGTGTCCTTGTGGATTCAAGGTTCAACCGCTCTCGTGGATTCGGAGCGAGGCACGTTCGTGGATTCGAAGGGTGCTATTGGGTGAAGACCGTGGATTCGGTCGGACGTCGTGGATTCGACGTTGGACGCCGTGGATTCGGCGTTGGGCGCAGATCGTGGATTCGAGAAGCGTCGCGGAGCGAGCGGAGAAGATCCTCTAGGAGCGTATGGAAAAGGTTGAGTCGTAAGTGTGTACGGTAAATCACCTTGTACGTGTTTTAATTCTAGTGGATTTCTGCCGTGTTATCGGTCCCGTGGTTTTTTACTCCGGTGATGGAGTTTTCCACGTAAAAATCTTGCGAATTATTTTTATTTCCGCATTGGGTTTTTATCGCAACGATTTTTTTGAGTGTTTATACGTTTACACCTATTCACCCCCCTCTAGGTGTTTTTTCCCCTATTTAGATCCGTATTACATATAACCAAACAAGTGGTATCAGAGAGGGAATAGGGTTGTAAACAATGGTTGAAGGTGGAAACATCAACCGACCCCCGTTCTTCGATGGAACAAATTATGCGTACTGGAAAGTACGGATGAAAGCCTTTTTAATTTCCATCGACGAACGGGTGTGGCAATCGATTGAGTTAGGATGGTCTAATCCAACTGAATTTAATGGTGATGTTCGCACCTTAAAACCTAGGTCGAAATGGACCAAGGAAGAGTTAGATTCATCTTCTTACAATGGCAAGGGAATTAATGCTATTTTTAATGCCTTATCTCAAACTGAGTTCTCTCGCGTCTCGGCATGTGAGACTGCGAAAGAAATCTGGGATGTTCTTCAGGTTACACATGAGGGAACTAACCTCGTGAAGATTCAGAAACTGCAAATGCTTACGAGCAAGTTTGACTCTATCTTAATGGCAGAAAATGAATCTTTCACGGACTACTATACACGATTGCAAGACATCGTAAACTCATGTGCTAATCTGGGAGAGAAGATTCCAGAATTTAAGATTGTAAGAAAAATCTTAAGAACTCTTCCTGAACGATTTCGCCCAAAGGTTACTGCCATTGAAACTATTAAACACCCGGACGAAATACGTGTAGAAGAATTAGTTGGTTCATTGCAAACTTATGAAATGACATTTACTACTAACAATTCTTCTGGAAAGGCATCCACTTCTAAGTCTTCAGGTTATGCGTTGAAAACAACTAAGGAAGAAGACGCGGATACGTCCTCCTCAGACGATGACGAGAACCTTTCTATGGAGGAATTTGAGAAGCAGCTCGCTCTCTTGACAAGGAAGTTTCGCCGCAACTTTCGAAGGGGTAATTCAAGCAAATCTCCATCCTTCGGAAAGTCGAACAAAGGCAAGGGTACTTCAGGTTACAAGTCAAGAAAGCAAGAGAACTTCTCAAAGGATAAGAAAAGTTCAGAAGGACAACTACAATGCTTCAAATGTCGAGGCTACGGCCACATTGCAACGGAGTGTCCTAACAAGTATCCGGCAAAGAAGAAGGCGATGCAAGTCGTCACTTGGGATGACAACTCAACGTCAAATGAGTCGTCTTCGAGTGATGAAGAAAAGAGCTCCACCGCTTTCCACGCGTCCGTATCTTCACCCTTCATGTGCTTTATGGCAAATACATCTGAGTCGTTGTCCAACTCCACTGTTGAAAAGAAAGCTACGGACAACGAATTGGATGATTCGGAAGGTGAAGAATTTGCTCTAGCCTATCACAGATCTTTACGGGATTTAAAGAAACCGGCTAAGCAAGACAAGGGGTTGAGAGGGAGATTGCAGGATCTCAAAGAAAAAGTAAAAAGGGTAACTTCTCTCTTGACCGATCTTGAAGTGGAAAGGGATAAACTGATGAAAGAAAATGTTTCCCTTCAAGAGTCCAATGAGCAACTCGAGAAGAACTATATAGATATGGTGAACAAAGCGAACTACTTCTTGAAGCTCTACGGCGAGGCCCGACGGGAAAAATTGGAAATGACAGAGACCATTTGCCAACTCAAGGCTGACTTACAGCAATTTTCCTTAGGAAGGAGTAAGTTGGATAAACTTCTTGGTCTTGGTCAAACAAACAAGTTCGGCCTCGGATACAATCGAACTGAAGACAATTTTAGTTCGGTTGGGACAGTCTTTGTGCCTCAGTCGGTATCTCCTCCTCCGACACCGGAAATCATGACAACTAACGACAACAAACCTACTTCATCCTCTTCAGAATCGTCAAGCACAAAGGTATGTTTTCGTTGTAATTCTGCAGGGCACATTGGAAGAAATTGCAAGATTGGAGCTCAAAGATCAAATCAACCACATCTTGCAACTGCTACCAACAAGTTCACTCCATGGAACTCAAAGAAGGATTTTCCCAAAGAAAAGGACATTGGTAGTACTTCAAACAAGACGATGACAAAAGAAAAAGACCAATCTTGCAAGACGTCTTTATCAAGGAAAACTTCTCAACCATTGCCAACATACTCCAAAACTCAAAAGGTTTGGGTATGCAAAGGTGAAACTCCTCCTTGTCTTTAATCGTTCTTCGATTAAATCTTGTGTAGTTTATGTATACTACTTTCTTTTCTTCTTTTTCTTTTGGCCGACCCGTCAACCATCTTTGGGAGGTAAATGGTACATTTTTTATTGGTTGATGATTTCTCTCGGTTTTCTTGGGTAGCATTTTTAAAAGAGAAAGCTGATACGTTTGACTCTTTTCATGAGATTTGCCATCGTATTATGATTGAAAAGAATGAAAAGATCATTCGTGTTAGAAGTGATAGAGGTGGAGAATTCATAAATTCAAAATTCATTGATTTTTGCACTTCAAATGGAATCAAACATGAATTCTCGGCACCCTATACACCTCAGCAGAATGGTGTTGTTGAGCGCAAGAACAGGGTTGTTCAAGAGATGGCGCGTGTGATGCTTCATAGCCGAAATTTGCCGCTACATTTTTGGGCTGAAGCTGTGAACACCGCTGTCTATGTCATTAATAGAGTTTACTTGCGCCCAGGAACTTTAAATACACCATATGAGCTGTGGTTTAGTAGAAAACCCAATATCAAATATTTTCGTGTCTTCGGGAGTCGATGTTACATTTTACGTGACCGTGAAAATCTTGGAAAGTTCGACTCTCGAAGTGATGAAGGGATCTTTCTGGGTTATTCTACGAATAGCAGAGCATATCGAGTATTTGACATTGAATCTAAGACGATCGTAGAATCTATAAATGTTAAAGTAGATGAAGCTTTTCACTTTGAAACTGGAAAATCTACCCTCGATATCTCTCTAGATGATGATTCTCCTGCTAGTGCATCTTCTCATAATAATACTTCCAATATTAATGATGCATCTAATGGTTCTTCTAGTTTATCTGATGTGCAGGAATCATCTCATATATCTCCGAGTACTCCGCTTCAACAAATGTTACGAATCTCCAAGGATCATCCGGAATCGAATATTATTGGAGATCCACAAGAAGGAGTCAGAACTCGGAGGCAGTTGGTTTGTGGATTCGCTTGCTACGTATCTTTAATCGAACCAAAGAACATAGATGAAGCTCTTCAGGATGACTACTGGATTAAAGCAATGCAGGAAGAGCTCCATCAATTTGAGCGAAACAAAGTCTGGGAATTAACGAAGCCTCCAAAGCAACACTATGTGATAGGTACCAAATGGATCTTCAAGAACAAGAAAAATGAGGATGGTACTATCATCAGGAACAAGGCACGATTAGTTGCTCAAGGCTACTCTCAAGTAGAAGGTATAGACTTTGACGAAACATTCGCCCCTGTAGCTAGAATCGAGTCCATTCGTATACTGTTTGCTATTGCTTGTCATTTTAAAATCAAATTATTTCAAATGGACGTTAAGAGCGCATTTCTAAATGGGTTTTTAAATGAGGAAGTTTATGTGGCTCAACCGAAAGGTTTTGTAGATCATAAACAACCTAACCATGTTTTTCGTTTGAAAAAGGCTCTTTACGGTCTGAAACAAGCACCGCGAGCATGGTACGAAAGGTTAACAAAGCACCTTTTGGAGAAGGGCTATACTCGAGGGGGAGCTGATAGGACTCTCTTTGTGAAGCATTATCAAAACAATTTTATTGTAGCACAGATATATGTCGATGACATAGTATTTGGCGCAACAAAAGATAATGATGCTTCTAAATTCGCGGAGACCATGGAAAGCGAATTTGAGATGTCCATGATGGGCGAATTGACCTATTTCCTTGGATTGCAAATTAAACAAAATGATGAAGGTATTCACTTGAGTCAATCCAAGTATGCAATGGAGTTGGTCAAAAAGTTTGATCTAGAAAATTGTAAAGATTTTCCGACTCCAATGGGAACTAGCCACAAGGGACTTGGAAGTGAATCACATAGTGAGAATGTAGACGAGAAACTGTATCGAAGTATGATTGGAAGTCTACTTTACCTCACGGCTAGTCGCCCGGATATATCTTTTGGTGTTGGGATTTGCGCGAGATATCAATCAGCACCAAAGGAGGTTCACCTGAAAGCGGTGAAAAGGATCATCCGGTATATCAAAGGATCAATTAATTTCGGAATTTGGTATCCTATGGGAACAAGTTTGGATATTGTTGGATACTCAGATGCCGATTGGGCAGGATCAGTGGATGATCGGAAAAGCACGAGTGGTGCATGCTTCTATCTTGGCCATTGCCTTGTTGCATGGCACAGTAAAAAGCAGAATTGCATAGCACTCTCGACTGCCGAAGCGGAATACATTTCAGCTGGAAGTTGCTCAACTCAACTCATTTGGATGAAAAGCGTACTGAGCGACTTCCGCATTTCAGCATCTTCGGTAACAATACTTTGTGACAACACTAGTGCTATTAACATTTCTAAAAACCCTGTGTTGCACTTTAGAACAAAACATATTGAACTTAGATATCATTTTCTTAGAGAGCTAGTTGAATCAAATACTCTTCAACTTTCATATATTTCAACTGAGGATCAATTAGCTGACATTCTAACAAAACCTTTGGATCAAAAACGTTTTATTCATTTACGAAAAGCAATTGGGATGCTTTCCTTGAAATAATCTTCTTTTTGAAATCTCTGCTTAGGATAGGTTTTGTATTTGTTTTTGTTTTGTTCATTATCTATGTTTGTACATAGGACATTAATTGAGCATAGATCATAATTGACTTTAATTACATCTTTTCGCACATTTAGAAATTTATTATGCTTTTGCCATCATAATATTTCACTGTTGCAATGATCATTTATGTTAATTAAATCATCTTCTAAAGTGATCAAAGTCAATTTCTCTCTCTCTATGATCTCTTGGTATAGTCATTATCTTATTTGACTGCTTAGTCGAGTATGAAATCGAGATCAATATTTGGTTGAATACTTTATATCTTAAATAATTGATAGCCAATTGAGGGGGAGTCTTAGAAAAGGTAAAATGCTCAAAAGATGTGGAAAGAGTTACATCCCAATGAGGAGTGTGAAAACTACCACCACATGGAGGAAAGAGCTACCACCTCGGTCGTCCGAGTATTGTGTGCAGCTACCACATGTATACCAAGCATGGTTGTTCAAATTTTTGATTAAGTAAAATGCATGTTGAAATACTTGACTCTGTCAAATTTCAAGGTTGGTATAAGGTGGGTTTTTAATGAAAGATGCTCAAAGAGCCACTCTCTTCAACAGATTGTCTAGATATATTATCTACTATATTTGGGATTTCAAACATCTATTGATCTTTGTATTTCATTTTCTTTACTGAATTGATGATTTGATAAAGGCATTACTCATAAGATCAAGTTAGATGTAATTGAAGGTGTTCAACTTTAAGGGATTTAATTTTTGTAAATTTTCGTTTCATTTTTGGATATTATTGATAGATTTGGCATAATCTAATTCTTGTTGTATGAAACGATGATTTTTGTTTAAAGTTGATACACATTTGTGCTTACAATCTTTTTCTGGTTTTTCTTGAATTTCTCTGAAATTTTCTAAAGAAAAAGTTGGGGCCGATCCGGATCGGGCTAGATGATCCGGATCCCGAACGCAGGAATTCTTCTGCGGGCTGACGATCCGGATTGTATCTGCCGATCCGGATCCCGAACGCAGTTTCTTACTGCGGGTAGCCGATCCGGATCGCAGTTATGAACTGATCCGGATCGCGGCTAGGTTTTATAAGGAACGAAAGGGGTTTTTGATTTCTTTACTCCAATCTTTTGTTCCGAAGTTTCCAGAGCCTCTCTCTCTAGATTTCATCCTTCCTGGAAGCTTTCAAACTCAGGTTCTTCAATTCCAAGTAAGTTTTATTGATCAAAATCTCGGTTTTTCACCGTTTTTCTCTTTTTCTCCTCAAACGTGATGAATTTCTTGGATCAACTTTGTTTGTGGATGGTTTTTGATCAAATTTCTTTTGAAATAAGAACTCTGGGTAGATTAGTTTTGATTATATGCTAGGTATTCTCCTGATTAACGGATTTTTAGGCTTCGATTTCTAAAATTTCGGTTTTAGGGCATATAATAAGGATTTTCGAAAATCATGCAATTGATCTATTTTTAAAAGTCCTTTTGCAAAACTAATTTGATTCTTAGTCTCTCTGCATGATAATGATTCTTTGGATACAATTTTTTTTTCAATTTTTGAAAACTAAGAATTTTTGTGTTCTTGAGTTGGTTTTCACAGGACACCTTCTTAACTCAAGCACTTTGATCAATGGCACTCTCTTGGTTAATCCTTCTCCTGGTCACAATGGTGCACAAGAGTACATCTGTAAAAGAGGAACCGGATGTTTCAACAGAAGATAAGACAACCGAAGGCAGGGAGGACAGCTCGGAGTACGATACGGAAGAATGGGATGAATTCTTCAAAGATGTTCAACAGAAGATTGATGAGGAAAACAGGAAATCTGTCAAGGGCAAAAGGCTTATGAAATCTGCATCAACAACTAAGCAATATACAAGACGAAAGAATGTCCTAAGAAGTGAAAGTTATCATAGTAGGCCTCTTACTAGAGCTCGCTCACTCTCTGGGATTCTACAAACTGAATCTCCATGGGTTACGGGATTGGATGCACCATCTGCTTCTAGACAGCATCCATCACACTCGAAAAGACAGGATACAGACGCTGCTATATTGGAATCGCTTCGCCAGGAACAACAAAGACTCTCTGTTGCACAAGAGAGGATATCGAAAGAACTTCAGCAAATTTCCTCTGAACACAAGAAGATAAAGAAGAAGTGTTCAACTATCTCGACAATGCTTAAAGGGATTTTGAGCAAGCTGAGTTGTACCAGCTCCGACTCCTCCGACTGAACTGCACTTTCCCTTCCTTTTTTTGTGCAGGATTTTGATTTTAGGATTTAGTTTTATACTTACTTTAGCTTAGTTCTCAGGTTTTACGTTTTACTAGAACTTTTCACTCTCCTAACATTTCGTAGTCTTAACTACATTTTGGCTTTGTTTTGTGACAAAAAGGGGGAGAGAGTTAGAGAGAACTTTGAACAATGAATGATGAAATTGAATGATGAAATATCAAGGTACAATGATGATGTGAATGAACATCAAGGTAAGGGAACTTGAACAATGATTGTGAAAATCTTGATGATGAAGATTTTGTATACATCAAGTTAAGTATGATCTCAACTTCAACTTTTGGTTTTCATCTTGTGATTGTTTGCATGTCTCGACTAACTATTCGACTAACTATTTGGGCATGTAATATAACTAACAAGTTGATGTTGGACTAACATTTTGTGACATTTGGTTTTTAGTTGCATAGAAGATATGTTGGTTTTTGACTATGATTCTCTCACATATCTGAATTCTCAAATGTCATGATGATTAGATAAACTCTATCTCTGTACTAGGTTTTATATGCTAAATATTCTTGAGGTATCTAACGATCTCTTTTTGTCAAGAATGATTTCTTTGTGCAGAGAGTACAGATGTCTAAGTCTAGAGTCTGTTTTAGGAGTTTATCTCATGTTTTTAATTTTTTGGATCTCCATTGTAAATTTTTGTTGTATGGTGATAGCAACAAAAATATCTTTTTGAATTTTCTTTAGTGGATCTATGTTTTGTCACGAAACCGCCAAAGGGGGAGATTGTTACGGAATTTGAGTTGGCGTAGTTTCGTGAAAGTCTCAAGTCTTGAAGATTGAAGGTGAAGAAAGTTGGATCATTTAACTCAATCTCAAAAAAGAAGAATTCAAAAGGATCAGGTATGTTTACCCTAAGATTTTGTGTGATCCGAATACTTCTTGTAGTGTAGAAACACTTGGAAGAATCTTTCATTGCATAAAAATCAAAAACTGGACTTGGGACATGTTCACGATCCGGATCAGGTTGTTCGATCCGGATCCCGAAGGTGGTTCGTTCATACACCAGTTCAATCCGGATCGTAGTCTCTTGATCCGGATCCCGAACAGTGAGTTTACCATTTTCCTTGAACGATCCGGATCATGCTTCGCAATCCGGATTCCGAACGTTGATGTTTGGTAAACTGTATGAACGATCCGGATCATGCACTTCGATCCGGATCCCGAACCCTCATTTTTCTGGAACTGGCTGACTCGTTACGACGATCCGGATCACAGCTAGTCCGATCCGGATCGCCGTCAGTAAAATTTCCAGAAATGTTAGGTTTTTGATTCTTATCTCCTTCCTAGGGTTTCTAACCTATAAATAGACCCTATGACTCTTTTTCTAGGGTTAATCCACATAGTCTTTAGCCGTCATTTTCATATACCATTTTATACGGCTATAGATCCACATATAGAGAAGAAAGGAAATCATTAGAGAACACTCTATGTTTCTTCATCTATATTGATTAGTTTGATTCTAGGTTTTCATACTCACATCTTGAGTTGAATCAAACTAATGAATACTTAGATGGTATTTCCGATCTATCTTTGATCTAAGTATTCGGCGGATCATCACCACCCAAAACAACGATTTACCCCAAAAATCGGCGCGTGGATTCGCGTGTCCTTGTGGATTCAAGGTTCAACCGCTCTCGTGGATTCGGAGCGAGGCACGTTCGTGGATTCGAAGGGTGCTATTGGGTGAAGACCGTGGATTCGGTCGGACGTCGTGGATTCGACGTTGGACGCCGTGGATTCGGCGTTGGGCGCAGATCGTGGATTCGAGAAGCGTCGCGGAGCGAGCGGAGAAGATCCTCTAGGAGCGTATGGAAAAGGTTGAGTCGTAAGTGTGTACGGTAAATCACCTTGTACGTGTTTTAATTCTAGTGGATTTCTGCCGTGTTATCGGTCCCGTGGTTTTTTACTCCGGTGATGGAGTTTTCCACGTAAAAATCTTGCGAATTATTTTTATTTCCGCATTGGGTTTTTATCGCAACGATTTTTTTGAGTGTTTATACGTTTACACCTATTCACCCCCCTCTAGGTGTTTTTTCCCCTATTTAGATCCGTATTACATATAACCCAACATAAAGTATAAGGAAAACGAGATAAAAACTAAGTATCCTGACTACGGTCCTCGCGAGGCTGTCTCACCGCCATCCCGGCTAACGCACCTAGTAATACCTGTCACGGAGTGGGTAAAGTCAGTGACAAACAAAGTAGATGTCTAAATATCAATAAGGAATAAGGAGCAAACCGATTACACCGGAACCTTTCGCTAAAACCCTGTACATAATTAAGCTGGGCACCAACCCCAGATTTATCAATTAAGTTGGGCACCAACCCCAGAGTACCTGTCGGAGAGACTAAAGTCTCCCCTCGTGCGCAAACACCTTTTTATTGCTTTTAACCTCTTCACGGTGCTGGTGTGCTATTTTCAGCAGGCGCGAAGAGGTCCTCACGGCTCCCACCCCTTTGTGAGGCACACGGGTCAAAAAGACCACTTCTCCGGAAAAGTACACCCATGCGGAGGCCAATCCGCATGTGTACGTGCAGCATCCGAAAACGGATTTGCCGAGATCGGCGTGTAGTGAGCACCGCGACCGCAGCCGCTTTAATTGTTAGATAAAATACAATTATGCGAAAGGTTAAACTGTCCATCTACTTTGTTAGACAAATTAAGAGCATTTTAATGATGATAGATGCACTTACTGCACTTGTTGCACTTATAGCAACCGTACCCACCTAGTTGAAGAGAAATCGGAACACCTGAATCCTTCGCGCACCCCCGCTGCGCACCTGGACCTAAAGAAAGTCCGCAAGGATAACTATAGTCAAAAATGTGTACTAACATCCCAAAACAAAAGACCCAATTTACTCTTTTCGACGGAAAAGTCCAACACCGTCCGGGTTGACGAAAACCGGAATCCCGCGCCGCCGTCGCCGTCCGCCGGAGCCCCGCGCGGTTCGGAACCGCGCGGTGTGTCTCCGCGGGCGGCGCCCACGCGGCGCGGCGCCTCGCGCGGGTGCTGCCCGTGCGGCGGCCGCGCGGCGCCCGCGAGGGTGCGGCCCCGCAAGGCGCCCGCGCGCGGGGTTGCCCGCGCGGCGCCCGCGTGGGTGCCCCGCGCGGTTGCGGGTCCGCGCGGGTGCCGCCCGCGCGGCAGCCGCGCGGCGCCCGCGCGGTGCCCGCGCGGTTGCGGGTCCGCGCGGGTGCCGCCCGCGCGGTGGCCGCGCGGCGCCCGCGCGGGTACGACCCGCGAGGAGCCCGCGCGGTCCCATCGCCGCTTGCGGCGGCGATCGGCCGTCCGCGATTCTCCTCCGCGCGATGCCCTAGCGGCACCGCGCACCTCCGCCGTCCGTTCCGTGCCCTAGCATGACGACGATGACGGCGATGGTGACGGATACGACGGAGAAACCCAAGAACTCAAACAAAAAGGACGACGGAAAAATCCCAAATAATTTATAACAATTATTTTACTAACCGAAGATCGACGGGAAGGTTGTCCGGTCGCGTTCTTGCCTTCGGTTCGATGTCCGGGAAGATCGGGCTCCTTCTCTTTCTCCTTTCCCTTTCTTCCGGCTAGGGTTTCGTCTTTTCCTTTTTCTCTTTCTTTCTCTCCTCACCGGTTAGGGTTTTATTTTTTTTTTCTTTTCTTTCCGATAATCGGGATCCCTTATATAGCTCGTATTATATCTTTAATTAATTTCCTCTTTAATTCGTACGTAAAAAAATTCTATTTTCCGTCATCGGATAATTAATTAATTAATTAATTATCCCCTACGAGATAACCCACCTTATCTCCAATGGGTGCAAGATATTTTACACGGATTACAATGCATGACTAATCACTGCATCACTAAGAATTCCGTTCCGGGAGATCCCGACATCGGATTTCAGATCCGATCGCACCGTCGGCCATCATTTTCCGCGCTCTATCGTAGAACAATACCAGCACCACACACTGGCCATCTCTTAAAAATTGAATAATTTTATTTCACTTAAAGGCTTAAATAATTACATGTGAGTCAAAAATACCCCTAAGGGCCGGATCACTACCCCACTCACACTTTATAAAAAGTTTCATCCCGAAACTTAAGTACATACCCCACTAATCAATTCGGGAAAACATTCTCTCATCTTCTATTCCAGTTCCCAAGTCGCCTCGCGCTCTTCGTGGTTGCTCCACTGGACCTTTACATAGGGGATTGTTCGTTTGCGCAACTTCTTGTCCTCTCTCGCCAAAATCCACACCGGCGTCTCCTCGACGCTTAAATCCTCTCGCAACTCGATGGTGGAGGCATCCAAGGCGTGAGAGGGATCAGCTAGGTACTTCCGGAGCATTGAGACATGGAACACATTATGGACTCGTTCGAGGTTCGACGGCAGGGCTAATCGGTACGCCACCGGTCCTACGCGTTCTAGGATCTCGAACGGTCCTACGTACCTCGGGCTTAACTTTCCCTTTATGCCGAAGCGTCGGTTCCCCTTGGAGGGCGAAACTCGGAGTAACGCATGCTCACCCACCATGAACTCTAAGTCTGGGCGTCTGTTGTCCGCATAGCTTTTTTGTCTGCTCTGGGCGGTCAGTAGCCTTTGTCTAATCAATCGCACCTTTGCTTCGGTCTCCTCCACCAAATCTGGGCCCAGAAACTTACGCTCACCCAAGTCGTCCCAGCATATTGGAGACCGACAGCGGCGCCCGTACAGGGCCTCGTATGGTGCCATCTGAATGCTGGCCTGGTAACTGTTATTGTAGGCAAATTCCACTAGGGGCAAACACCGTGCCGACCATTCGCCCAAGTCCAAAACGCATGCTCGAAGCATGTCCTCCACAATTTGTATCACCCGCTCTGATTGTCCATCGGTCTGCAGGTGAAAAGCCGTACTGAAGTACAACTTGGTTCCCATTGCTCGCTGCAGGCTCTGCCAAAAGTTTGACACAAATCGCGTGTCCCTGTCCGACGTGATGGATGTCGGCACCCCATGCAACCTTACTATCTCGTTGATGTAGGTTTGTGCCAGTCGTTCCCGCGTCCACGTCGTGTGTATGGGCAGAAAGTGGGCCGATTTCGTCAGACGGTCCACAATCACCCATATTGCATCGTGTCCCTGTGACGATCTCGGGAACCCGGTCACAAAATCCATGGTAATCATGTCCCACTTCCACTCGGGCACCGGTAAGGGTTGCAATTTTCCTGCCGGACACTGGTGCTCGGCCTTCACCCGTTGGCACACCAGGCAGTGTGCCACAAACCGAGTCACGTCTCCCTTCATTTTGGGCCACCAGAAGGTCTGTTTGACGTCCTTGTACATCTTCGTTCCCCCGGGGTGCGCTGCATATGGAGCAGTATGCGCCTCCCGCAGGATTTCCTCTTTGAGTTCCGGTAGATCCGGCACGCAGATTCTTCCCCGAAATCGTATCGTGCCGTCGGAGTTTACTGTGAAATCACCTTCTTGGTCGGCAGTTACTCTACTTCGCACCAGTTGGAGTTGGTCATCAGTCGACTGCCCCTCGAGAATTCTGTCAAGCAAGGTAGGTCTGACCACCAGTGTCAGAAGTTGTGCTACTGTACCCGCCGGTACTACTTCTAGTCTTAATCGTGAAAATTTCGCAATCAGATTATCTTGCTGGGTGATGGCACTTACCCCTGCCTCCTCGGCCTGCCCCTTGCGGCTCAGGGCGTCGGCCACCACGTTTGCCTTTCCCGGGTGGTAGTGGATCTTTAAATCGTAATCCTTCAGTAGCTCGAGCCACCGTCTTTGTCGCAAATTTAACTCCTTTTGGGTGAAAAGGTACTTAAGACTTTTATGATCTGAGTACACATTGGAGTGTGCCCCATACAGCTTCGAATCTCCGTCACCGTCGTCGGTTGGGGCCAGTCCGTCACCGAATCTATCTTCTTCGGATCGACTGCGACTCCAGCCGCCGAGATTACGTGCCCCAAGAAGCCGACCTCACGGAGCCAAAACTCACACTTTTTGAGTTTGGCGTAGAGTTTCTGTTCCCGTAGGGTCTGGAGGACTGTGCGCAGATGTTCTTCGTGTTCCTCGTCTGTACGGGAGTAGATAAGGATATCGTCGATGAAGACCACCACGAATAAGTCCAGGAAGGGTTTGAATACCCTGTTCATCATGTCCATGAACACCGCCGGGGCATTTGTGAGCCCGAACGGCATTACTGTAAATTCGTAATGGCCGTAACGAGTCCGGAAAGCCGTTTTGGGGATGTCCTCCCCCTTAACCTGGACCTGATGATAGCCCGACTGCAGGTCAATCTTTGAAAACACCGTCGCCCCCTGTAGTTGGTCGAAGAGGTCGTTGATCCTTGGCAGGAGGTGCTTGTTCTTAACGGTGACCTTATTTATCTCCCGGTAGTCGATGCACAACCGGAGACTTCCGTCCTTCTTCCTCACAAACAGGACGGGCGCGCCCCAGGGTGACGCGCTAGGTGTGGCGCCCCACTTTCCAGGGGGTCACCCATCCTAGAACTACTCTAGCTCTAGCGCGCTTAACTCTCATGTTCCTCTTGGATCTTGCTACCATCCAAAATGCTATAGCCGGGTTAGAGATTTAGTCCTATTATATCATTTATATATAGGACTAATCCAAATTCCGGGGGTGTCACATTCTTCCCCCCTTTAAGCCCTGACGTCCACGTCAGGCTCAAGCACACTCACAAGCACCAGGCGATGTGAGACTCGTCTCGCTAGCCTTAGCCGACCTTGTAGGGAGCTGCACTCCACCTACAACGGTCATTAGCCGGGGAGCCACACTCTACCCGCTATATAACCCTGGCTTAGCCGAGACGCATCTCACATTTCCGGCTGGTGAATGGCTCTGATACCAACTGTGGCGCCCCACTTCCCAGGGGGTCACCCATCCTAGAACTACTCTAGCTCTAGCGCGCTTAACTCTCATGTTCCTCTTGGATCTTGCTACCATCCAAAATGCTATAGCCGGGTTAGAGATTTAGTCCTATTATATCATTTATATATAGGACTAATCCAAATTCCGGGGGTGTCACACTAGGTCTGATGAAACCCTTATCCAAAAGGTCCTCCAACTGTGCCTTGAGTTCCTTCAACTCCGCGAAGGCCATCCTGTACGGTGCCTTGGTGATGGGTTTGGTGCCGGGAAGTAGTTCAATAGGGAAGTCGACTTCTCGTTCCGGTGGCATTCCGGGGAGCTCCGCCGGAAACACGTCCGGAAATTCCCTTACCACGGGACCGCTGATCCTTATCTGGGGAGCGGCCCTGAACTACCTATTGGCCCATTGGGTTCTCGGCTGCAAGGCATAGGGTGGAGCCTATTTATTCCTTGCATGGCCCTTAACGAGCCCCGAGTACACAAGGTTCTCCTATGCTTCGAAGCCCACCCGCGTACATCGGCCGGGGAAGGCTTCGCCTAATACTTAAGGATTTTAGAGAGAGGGAGAGAAAGAGAGTCTAACAGGGGTAGCAGGCTAAGGTGTAACCGGTGCTCCTAATCTAAGAGGGAAAAGAGAAACCAAAAATTACCTGCCGTTACTAGGTCTAGGACGTCGCGTCCTCCACTGTAGTATCCCGGGGAGTCCGTCCACAGCCCTTGGGCCAGCGTCGTACGGCGTGCTGGGGAAGGGACTTGACGTCTGAGGAGTCTGCGGATTGCTGGTCGCCGGGCAAATCCTTTGGCTGAACGGGGGCCGCAGCACTCTCTGGTCCTTTCTGCTGTGGTGGCGCGGCGGCGGCGGCGGGGGTGGGCCTCTGAGGGCAGAAGGCACGGGAGTGGTCCGGTAAGCCGCACTGATTGCAGTAATGGTACCTCCACGTACATTCCGCCACCGGGTGAGCACCCTCGCAGATTACGCACGGTCGCTGAGGTGGTTTCGCGCCCCTCGCTGGTGTCGGTTCGTCCTTCTGTGCTTTCTCCGGACGTCCTCCACCTCGGCCCTCCGGGGCGGGGCCCCCTTGCGGAACGGGTGTAGCAGTCTTCTCTGTCCCCTCCGGTCGCGGTGCCGGAGGCCTGGTGGTGCCCGGTTTCCGTGGGCACTCGTAGAGTGCGTGTCCTGGTCTGCCGCATCGGTAGCAGTGGCCGTGTCTCCATGGACAATCAGTCACCTGATGCGCCCCACTACATATGGGACACGGCTTCCTCTGCGGTTTGGGTTCTCCTCTCATCGCCTTTCCAAAGTTCCCCTCTGTCCTCGGGCGTTTGAGTGCCGGGCCCTGCTGGAAGGGGTCCTCCGCCGGACTGGGATAGGGATAACTCTGCCAAGCGCATGTCTCGGCCAGTTCTTGCTCTGCCCGCCGGGCCAACATAACCGCTTCGTTAAAAGTGGGGAACCCTGCCGGTGGCATTCCCCGATAGGCGTCGTCCCTGGCGTCTCGCTGGGTGCGGTCGACACCCTCGAAATCTTGAGTCAGTAGGCCTAGGCGCTCAGTGAGAGTTAGCATTGCCCCGCTATGTCGCGTTGCTGGTTGCGGAGTAAGCGGTTGGCTGTGCTGCGGGATACGTCCTGTCCATTGAGAATGGTTAGCGCTCGGTGGCCGGATCCTGGCCGTTGTCTGCTGTGATACAAAGAAACCACGTTAACCCTAAGGTTATAACCCTAGCACCCTGTCTTACGATTACACCTATATTACGTTCCCTTTTTCCCGTACTCTCACGTACTACGCACCTATACCTTGGTTATCTCATGTACAATTTGCTTGTGGCACCCTACACTGTGGATGTGGATCACGTCTACTATGGTTATGGTTGTTTTCTCTAATACCATTTAATCTGTCACGCCCCCGGGGTTTTTGAGTCTATCAAAGCGGAAAATTGCGTGTATTATTTTTTTTTTTCTTAACAAGGTAACTTAAACCTCATCCCCGGTGCGTGCCAGACCGCCACATACACAAATTCTCTCTGCCCACGGACAGAGTCTCCTTTGTATATGCACGGCGTCTCATTTACAACATACGTTTCATTTACAACATCATACATCAACCATCAACCATACAATAGACATACATCGTCAAACGGAGTACAGTAATTTAACTAATGTGTTAAAAGACCGGTGTCCACTCGACACCTTGTTATTATTATTTTTTTTCAAGCGAGTTATTAAAGCGGCTTCAACGTTTGGAAAGGATAAAACCAGCGGTTGCAAAACCCGCCCACACGGCACTTCGTTTGAGAAAACATTTTCGAAATCATTTGGTTTATCATGAAAACGTGCCGCGTATGAAAACATCACTAAAAGTATCAAAGTATAAAAGTACACCTCATCCACAGCGCTAACTAATACATGTCCACGACTAATATGATCCACAAGAAAATTAACTATTTAAAGTATAAGGAAAACGAGATAAAAACCAAGTATCCTGACTACGGTCCTCGCGACGCTGTCTCACCGCCATCCGGCTAACGCACCTAGTAATACCTGTCACGGAGTGGGTAAAGTCAGTGACAAACAAAGTAGATGTCTAAATATCAATAAGGAATAAGGAGCAAACCGATTACACCGGAACCTTTCGCTAAAAACCTGTACATAATTAAGCTGGGCACCAACCCCAGATTATCAATTAAGTTGGGCACCAACCCCAGAGTACCTGTCGGAGAGACTAAAGTCTCCCTCGTGCGCAAACACCTTTTGATGCTTTTAACCTCTTCACGGTGCTGGTGTGCTATTTTCAGCAGGCGCGAAGAGGTCCTCACGGCTCCCACCCCTTTGTGAGGCACACGGGTCAAAAAGACCACTTCTCCGGAAAAGTACACCCATGCGGAGGCCAATCCGCCTGTGTACGTGCAGCATCCGAAAACGGATTTGCCGAGATCGGCGTGTAGTGAGCACCGCGACCGCAGCCGCTTCAATTGTTAGATAAAATACAATTATGCGAAAGGTTAAACTGTCCATCTACTTTGTTAGACAAATTAAGAGCATTTTATGACGATAGATGCACTTACTGCACTTGTTGCACTTATAGCAACCGTACCCACCTAGTTGAAGAGAAATAGGAACACCTGAATCCTTCGCGCACCCCCGCTGCGCACCTGGACCTAAAGAAAGTCTGCAAGGATAAACTATAGTCAAAAACGTGTACTAACATCCCAAAACAAAAGACCCAATTTACTCTTTTCGACGGAAAAGTCCAACACCGTCCGGGTTGACGAAAACCGGAATCCCGCGCCGCCGTCGCCGTCCGCCGGAGCCCGCGCGGTTCGGAACCGCGCGGCGTGTCTCGCGGGCGGCGCCCACGCGGCGCGGTGCCTCGCGCGGGTGCTGCCCGTGCGGCGGCCGAGCGGGCGCGCGGCGTGCGGCCCCGCACGGCGCCCGCGCGCGGGGTTGCCGGCGGGCGCCGCGGTGGGTGCCCGCGCGGCGCCCGCGCGCGCGCCCGCGCGGGTGCCGCCCGCACGGCAGCCGCGCGGCGCCCGCGCGGTGCCCGCGCGGTTGCGAGTCCGCGCGGGTGCCGCCCGCGCGGTGCCCGCGCGGTTGCGGGTCCGCGCGGGTGCCGCCCGTGCGGAGCGGCGGCGCCGCGCCCCCCGCGCGGTGCCCGCGCGGTTGCGGATCCGGGCGGGTGCCGCCGCGCGGTGCCGGGCGGCGCCGCGCGGGGTGGACCCGTGCGGGCCGCGCGGTCCCATCGCCGCTTGCGGCGGCGATCGGCCGTCCGCGATTCTCCTCCGCGCGATGCCCTAGCGGCACCGCGCGCCTCCGCCGTCCGTTCCGTGCCTAGCATGACGACGATGACGGCGACGGTGACGGATACGACGGAGAAACCAAGAACTCAAACAAAAAGGACGACGGAAAAATCCCAAATAATTTATAACAATTATTTTACTAACCGAAGATCGACGGGAAGGTTGTCCGGTCGCGTTCTTGCCTTCGGTTCGATGTCCGGGAAGATCGGGCTCCTTCCTTCTCCTTTCCCTTTCTTCCGGCTAGGGTTCCGTCTTTTCCTTTTTCTCTTTCTTTCTCTCCTCACCGGTTAGGGTTATTTTTCTTTTCTTTTCTTTCCGATAATCGGATCCCTTATATAGCTCGTATTATATCTTTAATTAATTTCCTCTTTAATTCGTACGTAAGAAAATTCTATTTTCCGTCATCGGATAATTAATTAATTAATTAATTATCCCTACGAGATAACCCACCTTATCTCCAACGGGTGCAAGATATTTTGCACGGATTCCGATGCATGACTAATCACAGCATCACTAAGAATTCCGTTCCGGGAGATCCCGACATCGGTTTCAGATCCGATCGCACCGTCGGCCATCATTTTTCGCGCTCTATCGCAGAACAATACCAGCACCACAACACTGGCCAACTCATAAGAATTGAATAATTTTATTTCACTTAAGGCTTAAATAATTACATGTGAGTCAAAAATACCCCTAAGGGCGGATCACTACAAGCTCAGGGTGAAATACACCCGGGATCTCGGGGGCAACAGGTATAACTTGAGTCCCGGTGCCCCGTAAGCACCCCTCCCACTGTCGCTTAACCTGTGTGCTCTAACCGTCTCAACAAACCAAGCCTCCTCCGTCTGCCTCGCAGAGGTCAAAATCCTCTCTCTCCGCAGTCAAATCCTGTGTGGCACTATGACCAACCAATCCCAAGCATTGGGGTTTAAAGCGCCGAACTACTACAATTACCAATAAGTCTGCCGGTATAACTCACGGTTTCAGCTGCACTGGACATGATCCACAGGCCTCCTCCACATGCACAACAACAACAAAAAACCTGTACCTCAAGTGCATGTGCGTACGACTCTACCTCTCGTCCCTACAGGAATGCAACCTGCTCTCCGACTGCTGTGATAAAATCACACCTGCGACACTCGATCCAACTGCCGTGGCGCCCTC
>CM055071.1:13829784-13900476 GCA_029204045.2 Tillandsia leiboldiana | reverse complement strand
AAGCGGTTGAACCTTGAATCCACAAGGGACACGCGAGTCCACGCGCCGATTTTTGGGGAAATCGTTGTTTTGGGTGGTGATGATCCGCCGAATACTTAGATCAAAGATAGATAGGAAATACCATCTAAGTATTCATTAGTTTGATTCAACTCAAGATGTGAGTATGAAAAACCTAGAATCAAACTAATCAATATAGATGAAGAAACATAGAGTAATATCTAATGATTTCCTTTCTTCTCTATATGTGGATCTTAGGCCGTATGAAGATAATTTGAAATGACGGCTCTATGTGGATTATCTGGATTGCCCTAGAAAAATGAATCATAGGGTCTATTTATAGGTTAGAAACCCTAGGAAGGAGATAAGAATCAAAAACCTACCATTTCTGGAATTTTTACGGACGGCGATCCGGATCGGATTTGGGCGATCCGGATTGCAGTAGCAAGAAAGACGGTTTCCAGAAAAAATGATGGTTCGGGATCCGGATCGGAATGGCTGATCCGGATCGTTCATACAGTTTCACCAAACATCAACGTTCGGGATCCGGATTGCAAATCCTGATCCGGATCGTGCAAGAAGTAAAATGGTAAAACTAGTGTTCGGGATCCGGATCATGAGATGCTGCGATCGGATTGAACCAGTGTATGAACGAACACCCTTCGGGATCCGGATTGGAATGTCTGATCCGGATCCTGAACATGTCCATGTCCAGTTTTGATTTTTATGCAATGAAAAATTCTTCCAGGTGTTTCTACACTACAAGAAGTATTCGGATCACCAAACAACTTTAGTTAAACATACCTGATCCTTTTGAATTCTTCTTTCTTGAGATTGACTTGAATGATCCAACCTTCTTCACCTTCAATCTTCAAGACTTGAACCTTTCACGAAATTACGCCAACTCAAAATCCGTAACAATCTCCCCCTTTGGCGGTTTCGTGACAAAACACAGATCCACTAAAGAAAATTCAAAAAGATATTTTTGTTGCTATCACCATACAACAAAAATTTACAATGGAGATCCAAAAATTTTAAAAAACATGAGATAAACTCCTAAAACAGACTCTAGACTTAGACATCTGTAATCTCTGCACAAAGAAATCATTCTTGACAGAAAGAATCGTTAGATACCTCAAGAATTGAAACATACAAAACCAAGTACAGAGATAGAGTTTATCTGATCATCATGACATTTGAGAATTCAGATATGTAAGAGAATCATAGTCAAAAACCAACATATCTTCTATGCAATCAAAAACCAAATGTCACAAAGTGTTAGTCCAACATCACTTGTTAATCATATTACATGCCCAAATAGTTAGTCGAATAGTTAGTAGAGACATGCACACAAATCACAAGATAAAAACCAAAGTTGAAGTTGAAGTGATACTTACCTTGATGTTCACACATTCACACAGTTTTCACATCGTCATTGTTCAAGTTCTCTCTAATCATTGTTCAAGTTCTCTTGTTCAAGTTCTCTCTAATCATTGTTCAAGTTCTCTCTAAACTCTCTCCCCCTTTTTGTCACAAACTAAGCCAAAATTACAAAAATTTAAGGAGAGTTAAAAATTCCAAAATCAAGAAAAACCTGAGAACTAAAACTAAAGCAAAGTAAAAACATTAAAACTGAAATCCTGCACAAAAAAGATTAGAAAGAAAATTAAGTCAGTCTGAATACAACAAAAGTTTGAGGACAACTCAATCATCTGAGTCAGAGTCTTCAGAGCTCATGAAGCCTAGTTTCTTCAAGATTCCTTTAAGCATTTCCGACATCGTAGAACATTCTTGTTTCATCTCATGTAAGTCCTTGGACATTTTTCTGAGTGCAAGAGCCAGTTTATCTTGGTCTTGATTGATGGAAGACTCTAAGTTTTCCTTTTTGTCAACTTTTCTGGAATTTGAAGAACGTTGTGTGACAATTGACGGAGCAGTCTGTCCTTCATTCCGAGGAGATCTTCTTGGCAAAGAGTGTGAAGTGTCAAGAGGTTCATTGCTTGGTACATTCTTTTCCTAGTGGAAGACTTTGTCAGCTTTTTGCTCTTTAGGTAAACCTTATTTTCTTCATCAATACCTTGTTGTACTTCATCAAGAAATGTGTCCCAATCGTCTTCAGACTCAGTTTCAGTTTGAGGAGTATCCTTTGTTTTTTCTTGACCTGTTTCATTTATTTCAATACCCCTAGCTCGTCCAAGTCGTCGAGCAAGTCTTTTTCTTTTAGTCTTCCCAGAAGTTTCTTCCATGGGAGCTTTGCCCTTTTCAGCAGCAGTAGGAGGAGCCTTTGATGTTTCTGCAGGCGCCTTTCCTTTTGAAGCAGTGGGAACAGTCGTTGCTTCAACTTGAAGCTCATCCCATTCTATTGATTCCGTCTCCGACTCTGTATCGGAATCATCTTTCGCTTTCTTTGCTTTCTTAGCCCTCTTGGGCTTGACAGTGTCCTTGACATGAACCATGGCAGCAAGTAGGAAGATGATCCACGTGATCACCATTGCTATTGGTTTCTAGTGAAAAATGTATCCTGTGAAAACCAACTCAAGAACACATGAAAATATTGTTAATTTTCAAAATTAGAAAAATTGTACCCAAACAATCATAATCATGTAGAGAGACTAGAAATCAAATTAGTTTTGCAAAAGGAATTTTAAAAATAGATCAATTGCATGATTTTGGAAAATTCCCATTATATGCCCTAAAACCGAATTCTTTGAAATCGAAGATCAAAAATCCGTTAATCAGGAGAAAACCTAGCATATAATCAAAACTAATCTACCCAGAGTTCTTATTTCAAAAGAAATTTGATCAAAAACCATCCACAAACGAAATTGATACAAGAAATTCATCACGTTTTGAGGAGGAATAAGAAAAACTATGAAAAACCGAGATTTTGATCAATAAAACTTACTTGGATTTGAAGAACTTGGGTTAGGAAAGCTCCAAGGTGCAAGGATTCTAGAGAGATAGGCTCTAGAGACTTGAGAACAAAAGATTAAGGTAAAAGAAATCAAAACCCTTTCGTTCTATTAAAAACCCTATCCGTGATCCAGATCGGATCGAGATTTCGATCCGGATCGGCTAGCCGCAGGAAGAAGCCTGCGTTCGGGATCCGGATCACTTAACCCGATCCGGATCAGCTGCAACTTTTTCATCAGAAAGATTTCGAAAAAATCCATAAAATCCAGAAAAAGTATGTAAGCATTTTAGCACATCAACTTTAAACAAAAAACATCGTTTCATGTCAAGAGAAATAAATTATGTTAAATCTATCAATAACATTCAAATAATGACATGACAATTTATAGAAATTAAAACTTTTAAAGTTGATCAAGATCAAACACATCCATCATGATCTTATGAGTACGGCGTTTATCAAATCATTAAAATGGTAAAGAAAATGAATTACCAAGATCAATAGATGTTTGAAATTCCAAATAAATTATATAATGTATCTAGTCAATCTGTTGAAGAGAGTGGCTCTTTGAG
Organism: Tillandsia leiboldiana; assembly: GCA_029204045.2. Taxonomy (NCBI): domain Eukaryota; kingdom Viridiplantae; phylum Streptophyta; class Magnoliopsida; order Poales; family Bromeliaceae; genus Tillandsia; species Tillandsia leiboldiana. The sequence continues at coordinate 13,896,996 of CM055071.1, read as the reverse complement.
CATCTTTCTTTAAAATCCCACCTTATACCAACCTTGAAATTTGACAGAGTCAAGTATTTCAATCATGCATTTTACTTAATCAAAAAAATTGAACAACCATGCTTGGTTTACATGTGGTAGCTGCACACAGTACTCGGACGACCGAGGTGGTAGCTTTTTCCTCCATGTAGTGGTAGTTTTCACACTCCTCATTGGGATGTAACTCTTTCCACATCTTTTGAGCATTTTACTTTTCTTTGACTCCCCCTCAATTGGCTATCAATTAATTTAAAATATAAAGTATTCAACCAAGGATTGATCTCGAATTCATACTCAACTAAATAGTCAAATAAGATAACAACAATACCAAGAGATCATTGAGAGAGAAATTGACTTTGATCAAATAAAAATGGTTTAATTTAAATAAATGATCAATGCATCAACTGAATTATTATGATATCCAAAGCATAATAGATTTCTAATTATATGAAAGGATGCAAGTAAAGTCAATAATACACATGCTCAATTAATGTACTATGTATAAACATAGATAAAGAACAAAAACACAAAAACAAAACCTAACCTAAGCAAAAGTTTCAAAAAGAAGATTATTTCAAGGAAAGCATTCCAATTGCTTTACGCAAATGAATAAAACGTTTTTGATCCAAAGGTTTTGTTAAAATGTCAGCTAATTGATCTTCAGTTGAAATATATGAAAGTAGAAGAGTATTTGATTCAACTAGCTCTCTAAGAAAATGATATCTAAGTTCAATGTGTTTTGTTCTAGAGTGCAACACAGGGTTTTTGGAAATGTTTATAGCACTAGTGTTGTCACAAAGAATTGTTACCGAAGTTGCTGAAATCCGGAAGTCGCTCAACACACTTTTCATCCAAATGAGTTGGGTTGAACAACTACCCGCTGAGATGTATTCCGCTTCGGCAGTCGAGAGTGCTATGCAATTCTGCTTTTTACTGTGCCATGCAACAAGGCAATGGCCAAGATGGAAGCATGCACCACTCGTGCTTTTTCGATCATCCACTGATCCTGCCCAATCGGCATCTGAGTATCCAACAATATCCAAACTAGTTCCCATAGGATACCAAATTCCGAAATTAATTGATCCTTTGATGTATCGGATGATCCTTTTCACCGCTTTCAGGTGAACCTCCTTTGGTGCTGATTGATATCTCGCGCAAATCCCAACACTAAAGGATATATCCGGGCGACTAGCCGTGAGGTAAAGTATACTTCCAATCATACTTCGATACAGTTTCTCGTCTACATTCTCACTATGTGATTCACTTCCAAGTCCCTTGTGGCTAGTTCCCATTGGAGTCGGAAAATCCTTCGAATTTTCTAAGTCAAACTTTTTAACCAACTCCATTGCATACTTGGATTGACACAAGTGAATACCTTCATCATCTTGTTTAATTTGCAATCCAAGAAAATAAGTCAATTCGCCCATCATGGACATCTCAAATTCGCTTTCCATGGTCTCCGCGAATTTAGAAGCATCATTATCTCTTGTTGCGCCAAATACAATGTCATCGACATATATTTGTGCTACAATGAAATTGTTTTGATAATGCTTCACAAAGAGAGTCCTGTCAGCTCCCCCTCGAGTATAGCCCTTCTCCAAAAGGTGCTTTGTCAGCCTTTCGTACCATGCTCGCGGTGCTTGTTTCAGACCGTAAAGAGCCTTTTTCAAACGAAAAACATGATTAGGTTGTTTATGGTCTACAAAACCTTTCGGTTGAGCCACATAAACTTCCTCATTTAAAAACCCATTTAGAAACGCGCTCTTAACGTCCATTTGAAATAATTTGATTTTAAAATGACAAGCAATAGCAAATAGTATACGAATGGACTCGAGTCTAGCTACAGGGGCGAAAGTTTCATCAAAGTCTATACCTTCTACTTGAGAGTAGCCTTGAGCAACTAATCGTGCCTTATTCCTGATGATAGTACCATCCTCATTTTTCTTATTCTTGAAAATCCATTTGGTACCTATCACATTGTGTTGCTGTGGAGGCTTCGTTAATTCCCAGACTTTGTTTCGCTCAAATTGATGGAGCTCTTCCTGCATTGCTTTAATCCAGTAGTCATCCTGAAGAGCTTCATCTATATTCTTTGGTTCGATTAAAGATACGTAGCAAGCGAATCCACAAACCAACTGCCTCCGAGTTCTATCTCCTTCTTGTGGGTCTCCAATAATGTTTGATTCAGGATGATCCTTGGAGATGCGTAAAGTTTGAGGTAACGGAGTACTCGGAGGTACATGAGACGATTCCTGCACATCAGATAAACTTGAAGAACCATTAGATGCATCATTAATATTGGAAGTATTATTATGAGAAGATGCAATGGCAGGTGTATCATCATCTAGAGAGATATCGAGGGTAGATTTTTCAGATGCAAAGTGGAAAGCTTCATCTACTTTAACATTTATTGATTCTACGATCGTCTTAGATTCCAAGTTAAATACTCGATATGCTCTACTATTTGTAGAATACCCCAAGAAAATCCCTTCGTCACTTCGAGAGTCAAACTTTCCAAGATTTTCACGGTCACGTAAAATGTAACACCGACTCCCGAAGATGCGAAAATATTTGATGTTGGGTTTTCTACCGCACCATAGTTCATATGGTGTATTTAACGTTCCCGGGCGCAAATAAACTCGATTAATTACATAGATTGCAGTGTTCACAGCTTCAGCCCAAAAATGTAGCGGTAAAATCCGGCTGTGAAGCATAACACGTGCCATCTCTTGAACAACCCTGTTTTTGCGCTCGACAACACCATTCTGTTGAGGTGTATAGGGTGCTGAGAATTCATGCTTAATACCGTTTGAAATGCAAAAGTCAATGAATTTAGAGTTAACGAATTCTCCACCTCTATCACTTCTAACACGAATGATCTTTTCATTCTTTTCAATCATAATACGATGGCAAATCTCGTGAAAAGAATCAAAAGTATCAGCTTTCTCTTTTAAAAATGCTACCCAACAATACCGAGAGAAATCATCAACCAATAAGAAAATATACCATTTACCTCCCAAAGATGGTTGACGGGTTGGCCCCATTAAATCCATGTGTAAAAGTTCCAAAGGTCGTTTTGTACCAACGTGGTTCAAGTTCTTGTGCGCAGTCCTGGACTGTTTTCCCTTTTGACAACCGCCGCACACAATGTTTTGTTTAAGTAAAAGTTTTGGAACCCCCTTTACCACGTCCTTGTTTGAAATTCTAGCAAGTTCCTTAAAATTTATGTGACCTAGCCTTTCATGCCAAAGCGTTTCATTATTCAAAGAGGCTAAGTTACAATTTTCAGAAGTTTTACTAGGAACAACATAACAATTGTTTTTAGATCTAACCCCCTTTAAAAAGAAGACATGATCCTTATCAGTTACAACACATTCAACAGATAAAAAGTTAACTGAAAAACCATTGTCGCAAAGTTGACTTATGCTTATGAGGTTAGTCTTAATGCCATCAACAAATAACACGTTTTTCAAAATCGGGCCATCTGGGATAGCTACCGTTCCTTTTCCAACAATTTTGGAAGATCGACCGTCTCCGAAAACAACGAGTCCTCCGGAGATTTTCTCAAAGTTTTGAAAACTATTTTTGTCACCGGTCATGTGACGGGAACATCCGCTATCCAGATACCAAGACGAATTATCATATGCATGCAAGGAAACATTAGTAACAAGACAAGGATAAATTTCACCTTTGCGCACCCAAACCTTTTTGGAGTGCGTCGGTAATGGTCGTGAGGTTATTCTCCTAGGTGAAAGCGTCTTGTCAGATCGATTGCCGCTCCTTGATGATGTCGTCTTGCGCAGTGAACTACCAAGGCTCTTTTCATTTGAGAAGTTTTGCTTTGAATTCCGGGGAGGCGCCCTTTTGGTAGTTGTTGCAAGAAGTGCTTGAGTTGAGCGTTTGGCTCCCATCTTGCAGTTTCTCCTTATGTGCCCTAAAATACCAAAACGAAAACATACCTTAGTACTTGATGATCCCGAGGAGGATGAAATAGGCTTGTTGTCGTTGGTTGTCGTGAATTCCGGTGTCGGAGGAGGAGATACCGACTGAGGCACAAAGGCTGTCCCAACCGAACTAAAATTGTCTTCAGTTCGATTGTATCCGAGGCCGAACCGATTTGATTGACCAAGACCAAGAAGCTTATCCAACTTACTCCTTCCAGAAGAGAATCGCTGCAAGTCATCCTTGAGTTGGAAGATGGTCTTTGTCATTTCCAGGTTATTCTGTCGAGCCTCATTGTAGAGCTTTGAGAAGTGATCCGCTTTATCCACCAGTTTTGTATGTTCCTTCTCAAAAAGCTCATTGGACTCTTGAAGGGAAACATTTACTTTTATCAGATTTTCCCTTTCCACTTCAAGAGCGTTTGAGAGAGAAGTTGCCCTTTTTGCTTCTTCTTCGAGATATGCACTCTCCCTCTCAAACTCTTGTTTTGCTTAGCCACTTTCTTTGAATCCCGTAAAAGTCTGTGGTAGGCTAAAACAAAATCTTCACCCTCCGAATCATCCGATTCATTGTCCGTTGCATTCTTTTCGACAGTGGAGTTGGACAATGACTCGGATGTACTTGCCATTAAGCGCATGAATGGTGAAGATGTGGACGCGTGGAATGCCGTTGCGCTTTCTTCTTCATCACTTGAGGATGACTCATTTGACGTTGAGTTGTCATCCCAAGTGACGGCTTGCATCACTTTCTTCTTCGATGGATTCTTAGTTAGACACTCCGTTGAGATATGGCCGTATCCTCGGCACTTGAAGCATTGGACTTGTCCCTCTGAACTTTTCTTATCCTTTGAAAAGTTCTCTTGCTTTCTTGACTTGTAACTTGAAGTACCCTTGCCTTTCTTCGACTTTCCGAAGGATGGAGATTTACTTGAATTACCCCTTCGAAAGTTGCGGCGAAACTTCCTTGTCAAGAGAGCGAGTTGCTTCTCAAAGTCCTCCATAGAAAGGTTCTCGTCATCGTCTGAGGAGGATGAATCCGCGTCTTCTTCCTTAGTTGTTTTCAAAGCATAACCTGAAGACTTAGAAGAGGATGCTTTTCCAGAAGAATAGTTAGTAGTAAATGTCATTTCATAAGTTTGTAATGAACCAACTAATTCTTCTACACGCATTTCGTCCGGGTGTTTGATAGTTTCAATGGCTGTAACCTTTGGGCGAAATCGTTCAGGAAGAGTTCTTAAGATCTTTCTTACAACCTTAAATTCCGGAATCTTCTCTCCCAGGTTAGCACATGAATTTACGATATCTTGCAATCGTGTAAAGTAGTCCGTGAAAGATTCATTTTCTGCCATAAAAATGGAGTCAAATCTGCTCATAAGCATTTGCAGCTTTTGAATCTTCACGAGGTTAGTTCCCTCATGTGTAACCTGAAGAACATCCCAGATTTCTTTCGCAGTCTCACATACCGAGACGCACGAGAATTCAGTTTGAGATAAGGCATTAAAAATAGCATTAATTCCCTTGCCATTGTAAGAAGATGAGTCTAACTCTTCCTTGGTCCATTTCGACCTAGGTTTTAAGGTGCGAACATCAGAAATAATCTCAGTTGGATTAGACCATCCTAATTCAATTGATTGCCACACCCTTTCGTCGATGGAAATTAAAAAGGCTTTCATCCGTACTTTCCAGTACGCATAATTTGTTCCATCAAAGAAAGGGGGTCGATTGATGTTTCCACCTTCAACCATTGTTTACAACCCTATTCCCTCTCTGATACCACTTGTTGGGTTATATGAAATATAGATCTAAATAGGGAAAAAAACACCTAGAGGGGGGTGAATAGGTGTAAACAATAAACACTCAAAAAATCATTGCGCAATAAAACCCAATGCGGAAATAAAAATGAACACGCAAGATTTTTACGTGAAAAAACTCCAAACCGGAGTAAAAAACCACGGGACCGATAACACGGCGAAATCCACTAGAATTAAAACACGTACAAGGTGATTTACCGTACACACTTACGACTCAACCTTTTCCATACGCTCCTAGAGGATCTTCTCCGCTCGCTCCACGACGCTTCTCGAATCCACGATCTGCGCCCAACGCCGAATCCACGGCGTCCAACGTCGAGTCCACGACGTCCGACCGAATCCACGGTCTTCACCCAGTAGCACGCTTCGAATCCACGAACGTACCTCGCTCCGAATCCACGAGAGCGGTTGAACCTTGAATCCACAAGGACACGCGAGTCCACGCGCCGATTTTGGGGAAATCGTTGTTTTTGGGTGGTAATGATCCGCCGAATACTTAGATCAAAGATAGATAGGAAATACCATCTAAGTATTCATTAGTTTGATTCAACTCAAGATGTGAGTATGAAAACCTAGAATCAAACTAATCAATATAGATGAAGAAACATAGAGTAATATCTAATGATTTCCTTTCTTCTCTATATGTGGATCTTAGGCCGTATAGAATGATATTTGAATATGACGGCTCTATGTGGATTATCTGGATTGCCCTAGAAAAATGAATCATAGGGTCTATTTATAGGTTAGAAACCCTAGGAAGGAGATAAGAATCAAAAACCTACCATTTCTGGAATTTTTACGGACGGCGATCCGGATCGGATTTGGGCGATCCGGATTGCAGTAGCAAGAAAGACGGTTTCCAGAAAAACGATGGTTCGGGATCCGGATCGAAATGGCTGATCCGGATCGTTCATACAGTTTCACCAAACATCAACGTTCGGGATCCGGATTGCAAATCCTGATCCGGATCGTGCAAGTAAAATGGTAAAACTAGTGTTCGGGATCCGGATCATGGGATGCTGCGATCCGGATTGAACCAGTGTATGAACGAACACCCTTCGGGATCCGGATTGGAATATCTGATCCGGATCCTGAACATGTCCCATGTCCAGTTTTTGATTTTTATGCAATGAAAAATTCTTCCAGGTGTTTCTACACTACAAGAAGTATTCGGATCACCAAAAATCTTTAGTTAAACATACCTGATCCTTTTGAATTCTTCTTTCTTGAGATTGACTTGAATGATCCAACCTTCTTCACCTTCAATCTTCAAGACTTGAACCTTTCACGAAATTACGCCAACTCAAAATCCGTAATAAGGGGTATTTGTTCTTTACCGTGACCTTGTTTATTTCCCGGTAGTCTATGCACAAGCGCAAGCTCCCATCTTTTTCCCTTACTAAGAGAACTAGTGCTCCACATGGCAACACACTCGGTCGTATGAACCCCTTGTCCAAGAGGTCCTCAAGTTGCGCCTTCAGTTCTTTTAGTTCGGCAAAGGCCATCCTGTACGGCGCCTTCGTGATGGGTTTTGTTCCCGGAATTAGCTCAATAGAGAAATCAACCTTGCGTCCAGGTGGCATCCCCAGAAGTTCGGACGGAAAAACATCCGGGAAATCCCTTATGACTGTAATGTCGGAAAGTGAGGAGGTGGGTCGGGTTGCCAGATCCACCGAGGCTAAGTATGCCAAGCATCCACTCTCCATCATTCGCCTTGCCCAGGTTGCGGAGATGACGGTCGAAAAGAAGGTACTCTTACATGCGAGGAATACATTTTCTGGAAATCTTGGTTCCCGCAGTCGTACTTGTCGTTTGTCACAATCGATTTTCGCCTGGTATTTGGCGAGCAAATCCATTCCCAGAACTACATCGTATTCCTTCAATGGAATGACCACAAAGTACCCGGGGCAGTCTAGCCTCCCCAACGTTACTGGGCAAGAAGGCACATTTCTAACGGCCTCAATAGGCCCCCTAGGAGTCCGAACGGTCAGAGAATGGCATAGGGGTTTCATTTCCAAGTCATGAGTATGGGCGAAGGTACGAGATACAAAGGAGTGCGATGCCCCGGTGTCGAACAATGTTCTAGCACGAGAGTCTGAGATTAGAGTAGTACCTGCCACTACGTCCTCTGGTGGGTCTGCCCCTTGGTGAGTCATCGAGTAGATCCTCCCTCCCGATTGCGGACGCGTCTCCCCCTCCTGTCGGGTGGGCGGAGGGCGTACCGTAGGTCCTGAGGGGGTCCTCCCCTTTCCGGGCTGTTGTGGCGGTGGGGTGGAGGCCGCAGATGAGGATGTTCCCGGGCTTGTGGGGCAGTTGAAACGAAAGTGGCCCTACTTGCCGCAGCGGAAGCAGTGGTCGTGCCTCTTAGCGCACTCCGTGACTTTGTGGGCTCCATTGCAGATAATGCAGGGTCTGTCCCCTGGCCTTTGACTGCCTGACGGCGCGCTCTTAGCCCCGTGGCGCGGCTTCGGATATTTAGGAGGCCGACTTCCGCTGGATGGTCCCCCTCCTGAGAAGGTCTGCGGTCGCTTCTTGTCTCTGTTGAAATCCGCGTCCTCTCTTCGCACGCGCGTCACCGCGAATCCGCGCTCCACAATGGTGGCCCTATCCACCACCTTCTGGAAGGTGTGAAGGTCCGCTGCTTGCACTATCTCGAAGATGTTGTTTCGTAATCCGTCAACGAAGAGGCGGGCTTTATGAGCTTCATCCCTTATGACGAAGGGAACACAATTAGCCAGCCTCACGAATTCTCGTTGATATTCCATGACGGATCTGTTTCCTTGTCGGATATGCTTCAGGTCGTCCTCCATTTGTTGTTTCACGCTGTTGGTGAAAAATGCCCCGAACAATTTTTCCCTGAACTCGGTCCAAGTCGGTAGGGCGTCACCCTTTGTGGGGTCCGGGCGCATCGTTTTCCACCACATCCGGGCATTTCCCTCAAGACAATGGACCGCTAGAGGAACTTGTTCTTGTTCCTCCATCATCAAATCCTCGAATAGCTTTTCCATCGTATCCACCCACTTCTCCACGACCCAGGGGTCGGTCGTCTCGCCCACGAATACAGGCGGGTCGTGTTTCTTGAATTCAACGAGGTTCGCTCTCACCCTGTCCCGTTCCGTCCGTTGGGTGGAAGCTTCGCCCGTAACAGGTCCCGAAGCCGTTGGGCTGGGCGCGGCCGATGGCGCTGTCGGTTGGTCCATCGACACCCCGGTGGTCGCCGTCTGGGGAGGAGCGGCCGCCGTCTCACCGTGCGTTCCGGATGGTCCCGCCGTAGGTGCGATTGCTTCGGGTGGCGGGACCCGGGCACTCTCCCCAGGCACGGCCTGCTGCTGCTGCGTCAATTGACGCACGTGCTCTGTGAGGGTCGACAGTTGTCCGGCCATCTCACGTAACTGTTGGCGGATTAGTTTGTTCTGCGCGGCTGCTGGAGCCGCATTGTCGGCTCCTGCGTTTTCAGTCGATGATCTCGTACGAGCCATTCTCCACTGTGAGCAAAGAAAATATCATTAATCATAATTCAATCGGTCTAGCACCTTGACCTACTAACCCTGGGACTCTATCCCTATTTCCCCGCGCTCACGCTCGTACGTTACACACCTACACCTTGGTTATCAACTTGGTTAGTCACTCGTGATAATTCATTCTGTGGATGTTGGTCACTGGCCGCAGTGGTTAAAGTTGTTTTCTCTGATACCATATAATCTGTCACGCCCCGGAGGTTCTAAAAGAGCGGAAAACGTACCCATTTTTTTTTTTGTATTTAAAATGAACCTCGCCTCCGGTGCGTACCAGACCCGCCGCATATACAAATTCACTCCCTAAACGGGCGGAGTCTCCTTTGTATATGCACGGCGTTCCCAGCAAGACAAACACTTTAACCATTCCAGCCATGACAGACAAAGAGGAGATATTACAATTAATCACACAGTCACCGCTATCACATACAGACTATAGCATAAACACATGGGTTTGAAAATCGGTGCCCACTCTACACCCAGTTTTTCCAAAACATTTTCGCAAACTCTTTTAAGCGGCCATTAACTTGAAAGGATAAATCCACGGGTTTTAAAATAGGTGCCCACACGGCACCTGTTTCGAAAACACTTTTGAAACCAAGTTTGCATTTGAAAACGATCCGCAATTACACATCTTAACATTCACCAGTTATAGACGTAAAATCCTCATTCCAACATCCATTAGAAACCACACAAATAAATCACAGTTTAACTAACCAACAGTATAAAGAAATAACCAAAGAAAGACATATCGTTTACTAGCCCTCATGGCTAGGGTCCTCTAACTGATGCCTCACCGTCGTCCCGGTTCCCACCCCTGCTCGGACCTGTCACAGTGTGGGTTGTCAGTGACTGATAAAGTAGAGAACATATAAGTAAATGCAATAACTGAAAAGAACACACCGAATCACCGGAGCATTTACTTTCCCCCCCCTCATGTATCGCTAAATCCCTGTTGAATGTCACACTGGGCACCTACCCCAACTTTCAGAATACTTTGGGCCCCAACCCCAATACCGTACTCATCTTCATGGTGCCACCAACCCCTCGCCTGCCCAAGTAGCAGCCGCCTCTGTCACGCCCCGGGGGTTTCATTCAGCGGAAACAATCATCGAAAAAGGGGTTTGTTTTGCGTATAAATTTTTTTTGAAATCCTTTCTCCCCCAGAGCGTGCCCAGACCCGCCGCATACACAGATCCGCTCTGCACACGGACAGAGTTTCCTCTGTATATGCACGGCGTCGCGGCTAATACAACATCCAATCACAGTCGTTTATTTAATCACAACAGTTTCTAAACATGCATACGCGTACAGAACTGAACAATTCTCACGGCCGATCAGTTTGGAAAGGATAAATCCACAGTTTTAAAAGAGCGCCTACCCGGCGCTTTCGTTTTGAAAGCGAGTTTCGAAATCAGCATAAAACCACAAGGTTTTGAAAACGGTGCCTACCCGACACCCAAGTTTTGAAATCCATTTCGCAATCCATAAATCCACAGAGTTTTGAAACCAGTGCCCACACGACACTTAGATTTTAAAAACGGTTTTCGCAATCTTTTCTTTGGCTTTTGCCCTTTTTCATTTCAAATGGCCAACAGAAATAAAAGGAAGAGTAACGCATAAGAGGATAACTAAATGCAACCCGTACCGACATCCACGCCGACCCCACGAGGGTATCGAGAACCTCTCACATAACTACAATGTAAATGAAAAGTAAGACTGAAAGAAGAAATACAGTCCCGGGTCCCCAGCGACCCAGCTGCTCCTGTCCCGTCCTCACCGCCGCCTACCTCTCCCCCCGTCTGAACCCTGTCACGAAGTGGGAAGTCAGTGACGTAACAATAGTAGAGCAGGAGAATATAATAAAACAAACCGTGAAGATAACCGGAGCAACCACCCTCTCAAGGTGGAGAGGCAACCTGTACACCTGTATCCTGTAATACCCGGCCACGTCGGACAACTAAACCGACGGCCCATACCGTACCTGCAGAAACCCGACCACGTCGGACAACTAAACCGATGAGTCACACCGCTCGCACCTCGGTGCCTCAAACCCCACAACTAATAAGGGGCCCCCACTACGTCACCTCGTGGGTATACACGGGTCATAGACCACTTTTCCGGAAAAGCGCACCCTTTGCGGTGGCCAAACCGCGGGTGCGCGTGCTGCAGCCTCGAGCAAAGTAACCATAACCGCTATCATGTCAGCATCATAATGTATAAACAAGAGTAAACTATAACCGCTATCATGTATAAACAAGAGTAAACTGTAACCGCTATCATGTATAAACAAGAGTAAACTATAACCGCTATCATGTATAAACCAAAGAAAAACGGTAACACGTGTGCTCAAAGGTACCCCGCTAACATGTAATAACGAAAGTAAAATGACTGCCAAAGACCGACGCTAAACACCAAGGCAAAAGAACCCACCTCAATGCGAAGGAGAAGACGTGCGGAACTCCAACTAAAACGCCCTCGCTGTGTGCCCAGTGGGTGTGAGAACCCTGTTTAAAGGCAGCTATCATGTCCGATTTACAATTTGCTCCCTAACAATTTCTTAAATTGCATAAAAACCTAACATTATTGCTCGTTTTGACTTGTTCTGGATATCCGGGGGTCCAAAAGCTGCGCCGTAACTTTCAGCGCGTTCGTTACGACGAGACCAAGGCCGTGCTCACAAGTTTGGCCTGACACGGATCCTGAGGGCAAAGTTGGCCCAACAATTTCTAAGTCCAAATAGCAACTATGCTCAAACTTAATTTACACATGATCAAATCAGAGCCCAACTGGAGCATGGTACTAAGTGCTGACAGAGAAGAGTGGAGCTCACCTGCGGCTTGCCTGAACTTGGCCGGAATAGTGGCCGGAGCAGCACCACCCAAAAGGCCCAAGCTCGGGTTGGGTGTTCTTGAGCAGCACAGGTGCAGACCTGTTACCAAGAGGAGCATCAGGTAAATGGAGGTCCCAGAAGCTGCTTGGTGCAAGTGGGGTCGAGCCCCCGGCGACCGGAGGCGGCGGCGGCCGGAGGCAAGCCCGAGGTGATGCTCTCGGGTGCAAGGTTGGAGAGCCAACACAGAGGGGGTCCTGGCCAAAACCAAAATCATGGAGTGCTTAGAATCATTATTTAGAGCTTACCCGTCGAGGTGGCCGGAGCCCAAACCACCGGGGATCGCCGGAGAGGGGGATTAGTCCGAGCTCGGGTGCAACTCTGCACAGCAAAGGCCCGACATCAAGATCCACATGCAAGATGATGGGGGACCTCGCAAGGACCAGAGGAGCTCACCCGAGTGTTTTTCCAGCTCCGGGGATCGTCGGCAAGGCGGCGCCGGCGAAGCTCGGTGGGGCTACAAAGGCGTTAATGGCGGATTCCGGCGCGGCGGGTCCGGGCCGGAGCGAGATGGGTCAAAAGCTTCTACTCCACCCCACGAGGCTCGGTGCAGTGGTGGCCGGCGACAGGAGGCTGCGGCGGCGCCGGACGGCAGCTGTCGGCCAAAATGAAGAAGATCGGTTTCCTAGGGCAAGGTCGATCGTGCCCGATCTTCAACCGATCGCGATAGGACTTCGTGGAGATGTTGCAGTCACCGAGGAGAGTCAATCCAATGATTTCAATCTCCGGTTTAGCGGTCGGATGAGTGCGGCGATCAGCGGCGGCCAAAGGAACAATAATCCGGCGGGGTTGCTCCCGCCGGCGATCGGGACGGCGGCTGCGGCTGGGTCTGCACCCGAGGGCTGGCCTCGATGTCAGGAGTGCAATGGTCGTGCCCAAATGCCAAAATAAAAAGGAAGTGTCCCAAGAACTCACCTTCGCCGGAAACCCGAGGAAGAAGAAGCCTGCCGCGGCGGCGCACGGCGGATCTGGGGTGCTAGCTCCCTCGGGCTCGGATGCGGGGACGCAGAGGGGTCCACCAGAGAACTCCCAGCCCAAGAAGAACCTCCCAAGCCTCTCCTCCTCAACCACCCGAGAGCAACCTTCCTGTTGCAGCTTCCTTCTCCGGCAGCAGGGGCCGCGGCCAGTGCGGGGGAAGGTCCGGGAGGTGCGGCAGGGAAGAGGAATTCTGTTGGGTTGCGGCTGAGGGAGCAGTGGGGCTTAGGGTTTTGTATAACCCTAAGCTCGGGGGTGGACACCTATATAAAGGTGTTGCACAATTGCAACTTAAGCCCTCCATGCCAAGGTATTTGTTGCTTAGTCCCTCACAGCAACAATTCCTCACAGTTAAGTCCCTCTCAATGCTGTGACACGCAAAACGAGGCGGGTTATATAGGGTTATACGTGCAAAACGTCGCATTTTCACTGTATTTTTCGCTTTTCGAGGCGATCCGGTCGACGAAACGGAAAATGGATTGCGCCATGACGTCCGGCTCGACGAGACCTATCAGACAGCATTTTTTTGATTTTTGAAAAACTGTTCGGATCAAACTTCGGTCCATAAGATACTATGTCGGAATACAGTTTTCGCGCTTTTCGAGGCTTTAGGGTCGTCAAACTGAAATTCCGTCAGCGCCATTGCGTCCAGAACGACGGAGCCGTTCAAATCGACTACCTGAAGTGCTATGTTCGATTTCTAGCCAGCGAATTAGTCAACGTTGTGTCCTTTGGGGTTCCGAAAACTAGGGTTACTGTTCACCTAGAGTAACAACTTAATTTACACTGTGCACAGAGCACTGTTACAATGGTCGCGGTTATTTGCTCGCTTCTTCATCGATTTCTGGAAGATCCGACCGTCGGATCGAAAAGTGCTGAATATGAATCTCGTTCAGTTCGATGAGACGATCACAACGGTCAATTCGGATTTCCAAGATCATGTCCGGATTGGAAAATAGCCTTTTTGCCTCGTAAATCGTGCAACTTGCACACTGGCGATTGGCCATATAGGCCAACAGGGATCTTTTGAATTCAAAACCAGATCAAAATTCACTTTTGGACTATTTATTAAAAATAACATATTTCGAGTTTCTACATCACTTACAACTTAAAAGAAGTTTCGTCCCCGAAACTTACAACTTAAAAAAAATTTTATTCCCGGAGCTTACAGCCTGAAGTCATACTTTATGAAATGCTGAAAAAGTTTATTCGAGGGCTACAAGTCAATCGCAAGGTATCGACAACTCTAAGGCTACTAATTTAGTCCCAATCTGATACTCCCCATTACGGGGCAGAGTATTTCCTCAGTTCTTTCGACAGTCCGTTGCCTGCAGCCAACGTGCTTACCAAAAGAACAGCGAAATACCATAGATCTGTTGCCAACAACTAGTTGGGGACGCAACTCCTATCAGAAGGTATATCACATACCTCCCAACACAATCTCAGTGCTAAAAACATAACCTTTATTAAGGATCACTACCACCTCGTGGTCACAAACATCACCATGACTAACACATAGGCGAGTCCACGTCGATCCACAAAATCTGTGCAAAAGGTGGGGTCAATTTGCATCCGTCCCAAAACAGGGTTACCATCGGGCCCATAGGCCATTGAATTATGACACGGGGACACTGAAGGATCAACAACTTGTTCAACCTCTAAGCAAACTGTGAGGCTAGTGCAATAATAGCAGTCATCTACTGCTGTGCCATCAGCTGAACGATTACAACAAGAACAGTGATTTAACCTTTAACCACTGTAACTGATCCGAGCACTCTGGCTCCATTGAAACATCAAGCCCATAGCCGAAACCATGACCGCGGCTAACCCTGCACTAACAACGATCCCAAAAACCAGAGTGCGTACGACTAATAACCGAAACAACGAGACTCAACTGTGTGAGACACACCTGAGCTCCAAACCGCTATGCCAATACCCTGCGCTCTCTCGTGAACACAAGTCATCCTAGGGTTCGTTCCTAACCAAATACCCAGGTATCGGGTCGGAAAGGCGGGATTTTGTGCATCGGAAACTGTGCAATTCACACACCGGTATGCAAATCACTAAGGTTAGATCTGCTTCCTCGCCCGCAAGCACACTAGAATTTCTCGAGTGCTACATCACTCATACCTTAAAAGAAGTTTCATCCCCGAAACTTAAATACGCCAGGAATCGGATACATGGGAAAAGTGGCCGAACATGTCCGGCTTACGCTTCCCATTGGCCTTGCGCCCCTCGTGATCTGTACTGCTTCACAATCACAAACTCGCAACCCAAAACCTCAAGACTATGCCTTGGTCATGGGGAGCTGGCGACAAAACCCAAGAAGCACGGTCCTACTTCCGTCTTGGCACCCAAGGGGGGTGCGACACTCTGATTAACCTCTACCGCTCGGTCCCAATCCATTGCCCTTCCAAGCACCATGCACTGTGCCGAGCTACATACCCCCAGACCAAACGATCACATTCCCAACTAGGAGTATTTAAGCTCTAGGTCCGCTCAACAAAAAGAAAGAATCAAACCCAAACGAACAAGATTTGCTAGCCCCGGTGGTCTCTTTTCTCAATCCCAGGGGGAATCCCAAGACCCCACCGTGACGATTCCTACAACCATCGCAGTGACCACAACAAAGAGCCGAACCATGGGTAACAACCGTAGGGGAAGAGTCCTCATACCTACCCCTACCCTATCCAAGATGCAAAAGAATTGGCCGACTCTCTGCTGTAACCTAAAACCCGTTGTCCTGGAAGGTACAATTTTAGGCAAAGAGACTACCCCGCTACTCACGACCGACAAAACGGCCGATTCACTAACAACCACCGGCGGATTACCCTACCACCAGTCGCCGTTACTAACGACGACCAAAGCATTGGCAGAGGGAGGGGTTCGAAAAAAAAACATCACCCGGCGCAACGATCTGCTCTGGTAACAGCCGCACCAAGTGCATGAACACCTGTCAGCAGGCCCACCGTGTCCCACGCTGGTTGCTTAATCCATTGATTCCTAGCAACCATCAATACCTCGGTGGCAGCCGGCCTCGATCCCAGCCCCCACAACAACACTACTACACGAGCCCAAACAACACGACTACACAAACGCGACAACCGAGCTAAACCGAGAGACAAAACTTAACCCGTACTCACACACCCCACAAGTCAGTTCTAGACTCCGCTAGTATAGCACTTAACCAACTATCGAGAAAACGGGACCTATACTTTTCCCCCGCTCCCCCGATCACTCGCGTTCTACGCTTCTATGCCTTATTCATTTCATTCATTCGTAGCTAAGTGTGGTATCTCCGTGGATGTCGGACACTGACTGTTGTGATTAAAGAAATTATCTCTGATACCATCTTAATCTGTCACGCCCCGGGGGTTTCATTCAGCGGAAACAATCATCGAAAAAGGGGTTTGTTTTGCGTATAAATTTTTTTTGAAATCCTTTCTTCCCCAGAGCGTGCCCAGACCCGCCGCATACACAGATCCGCTCTGCACACGGACAGAGTTTCCTCTGTATATGCACGGCGTCGGGGCTAATACAACATCCAATCACAGTCGTTTATTTAATCACAATAGTTTCTAAACATGCATACGCGTACAGAACTGAACAATTCTCACGGCCGATCAGTTTGGAAAGGATAAATCCACAGTTTTAAAAGAGCGCCTACCCGGCGCTTTCGTTTTGAAAGCGAGTTTCGAAATCAGCATAAAACCACAAGGTTTTGAAAACGGTGCCTACCCGACACCCAAGTTTTGAAATCCATTTCGCAATCCATAAATCCACAGAGTTTTGAAACCAGTGCCCACACGACACTTAGATTTTAAAAACAGTTTTCGCAATCTTTTCTTTGGCTTTTGCCCTTTTTCATTTCAAATGGCCAACAGAAATAAAAGGAAGAGTAACGTATAAGAGGATAACTAAATGCAACCCGTACCGACATCCACGCCGACCCCACGAGGGTATCGATAACCTCTCACATAACTACAATGTAAATGAAAAGTAAGACTGAAAGAAGAAATACAGTCCCGGGTCCCCAGCGACCCAGCTGCTCCTGTCCCGTCCTCACCGCCGCCTACCTCTCCCCCCGTCTGAACCCTGTCACGAAGTGGGAAGTCAGTGACGTAACAATAGTAGAGCAGGAGAATATAATAAAACAAACCGTGAAGATAACCGGAGCAACCACCCTCTCAAGGTGGAGAGGCAACCTGTACACCTGTATCCTGTAATACCCGGCCACGTCGGACAACTAAACCGACGGCCCATACCGTACCTGCAGAAACCCGACCACGTCGGACAACTAAACCGACGAGTCGCACCGCTCGCACCTCGGCGCCTCAAACCCCACAACTAATAAGGGGCCCCCACTACGTCACCTCGTGGGTATACACGGGTCATAGACCACTTTTCCGGAAAAGCGCACCCTTTGCGGTGGCCAAACCGCGGGTGCGCGTGCTGCAGCTTCGAGCAAAGTAACCATAACCGCTATCATGTCAGCATCATAATGTATAAACAAGAGTAAACTATAACCGCTATCATGTATAAACAGGAGTAAACTGTAACCGCTATCATGTATAAACAAGAGTAAACTATAACCGCTATCATGTATAAACCAAAGAAAAACGGTAACACGTGTGCTCAAAGGTACCCCGCTAACATGTAATAACGAAAGTAAAATGACTGCCAAAGACCGACGCTAAACACCAAGGCAAAAGAACCCACCTCAATGCGAAGGAGAAGACGTGCGGAACTCCAACTAAAACGCCCACGCTGTGTGCCCAGTGGGTGTGAGAACCCTGTTTAAAGGCAGCTATCATGTCCCATTTACAATTCGATCCCTAACAATTTCTTAAATTGCATAAAAACCTAACATTATTGCTCGTTTTGACTTGTTCTGGATATCCGGGGGTCCAAAAGCTGCGCCGTAACTTTCAGCGCGTTCGTTACGACGAGACCAAGGCCGTGCTCACAAGTTTGGCCTGACACGAATCCTGAGGGCAAAGTTGGCCCAACAATTTCTAAGTCCAAATAGCAACTATGCTCAAACTTAATTTACACATGATCAAATCAGAGCCCAACTGGAGCATGGTACTAAGTGCTGACAGAGAAGAGTGGAGCTCACCTGCGGCTTGTCTGAACTTGGCCGGAACAGTGGCCGGAGCAGCACCACCCAAAAGGCCCAAGCTCGGGTTGGGTGTTCTTGAGCAGCACAGGTGCATACCTATTACCAAGAGGAGCATCAGGTAAATGGAGGTCCCAGAAGCTGCTTGGTGCAAGTGGGGTCGAGCCCCCGGCGGCCGGAGGCGGCGGCGGCCGGAGGCAAGCCCGAGGTGATGCTCTCGGGTGCAAGGTTGGAGAGCCAACACAGAGGGGGTCCTGGCCAAAACCAAAATCATGGAGTGCTTAGAATCATTATTTAGAGCTTACCCGTCGAGGTGGCCGGAGCCCAAACCGCCGGGGATCGCCGGAGAGGGGGATTAGTCCGAGCTCGGGTGCAACTCTGCACAGCAAAGGCCCGACGTCAAGATCCACATGCAAGATGATGGGGGACCTCGCAAGGACCAGAGGAGCTCACCCGAGTGTTTTTCCAGCTCCGGGGATCGTCGGCAAGGCGGCGCCGGCGAAGCTCGGTGGGGCTCCAAAGGCGTTAATGGCGGATTCCGGCGCGGCGGGTTCGGGCCGGAGCGAGATGGGTCAAAAGCTTCTACTCCACCCCACGAGGCTCGGTGCAGTGGTGGCCGGCGACAGGACGCCGCGGCAGCGCCGGACGGCAGCTGTCGGCCAAAATGAAGAAGATCGGTTTCCTAGGGCAAGGTCGATCGTGCCCGATCTTCAACCGATCGCGATAGGACTTCGTGGAGATGTTGCAGTCACCGAGGAGAGTCAATCCAACGGTTCCGATCTCCGGTTTAGCGGTCGGATGAGTGCGGCGATCAGCGGCGGCCAAAGGAACAATAATCCGGCGGGGTTGCTCCCGCCGGCGATCGGGACGGCGGCTGCGGCTGGGTCTGCACCTGAGGGGTGGCCTCGATGTCAGGAGTGCAATGGTCGTGCCCAAATGCCGAAATAAAAAGGAAGTGTCCCAAGAACTCACCTTCGCCGGAAACCCGAGGAAGAAGAAGCCTGCCGCGGCGGCGCACGGCGGATCTGGGGTGCTGGCTCCCTCGGGCTCGGATGCGGGTACGCAGAGGGGTCCACCAGAGAACTCCCAGCCCAAGAAGAACCTCCCAAGCCTCTCCTCCTCAACCACCCGAGAGCAACCTTCCTGTTGCAGCTTCCTTCTCCGGCAGCAGGGGCCGCGGCCAGTGCGGGGGAAGGTCCGGGAGGTGCGGCAGGGAAGAGGAATTCTGTTGGGTTGCGGCTGAGGGAGCAGTGGGGCTTAGGGTTTTGTATAACCCTAAGCTCGGGGGTGGACACCTATATAAAGGTGTTGCACAATTGCAACTTAAGCCCTCCATGCCAAGGTATTTGTTGCTTAGTCCCTCACAGCAACAATTCCTCACAGTTAAGTCCCTCTCAATGCTATGGCACGCAAAACGAGGCGGGTTATATAGGGTTATACGTGCAAAACATCGCATTTTCGCTGTATTTTTCGCTTTTCGAGGCGATCCGGTCGTCGAAACGGAAAATGGACTGCGCCATGACGTCCGGCTCGACGAGACCTATCAGACAGCATTTTTTTGATTTTTGAAAAACTGTTCGGATCAAACTTCGGTCCATAAGATACTGTGTCGGAATACAGTTTTCGCGCTTTTCGAGGCTTTAGGGTCGTCAAACTGAAATTCCGTCAGCGCCATTGCGTCCAGAACGATGGAGCCGTTCAAATCGACTACCTGAAGTGCTATGTTCGGTTTCCAGCCAGCGAATTAGTCAATGTTGTGTCCGTCGGGGTTCCGAAAACTAGGGTTACTGTTCACCTAGAGTAACAACTTAATTTACACTGTGCACAGAGCACTGTTACAATGGTCGCGGTTATTTGCTCGCTTCTTCATCGATTTCTGGAAGATCCGACCGTCGGATCGAAAAGTGCTGAATATGAATCTCGTTCAGTTCGATGAGACGATCGCAACGGTCAATTCGGATTTCCAAGATCATGTCCGGATTAGAAAATAGCCTTTTGCCTCGTAAATCGTGCAACTTGCACACTGGCGATTGGCCATATAGGCCAACAGGGGTCTTTTGAATTCAAAACCAGATCAAAATTCACTTTTAGACTATTTATTAAAAATAACATATTTTGAGTTTCTACAGCCTCTCCTTGAGGGGTCCCCACCATCACAAGTATGGGGTACACGGGTAAAAACTTACCATCTTTCCGGAAAAATACACCCTGTGCGGTGGCCAAACCGCCGGTGTGCGTGTAAGCAATA
The DNA here is from genome assembly GCA_029204045.2 of Tillandsia leiboldiana. Classification (NCBI taxonomy): domain Eukaryota; kingdom Viridiplantae; phylum Streptophyta; class Magnoliopsida; order Poales; family Bromeliaceae; genus Tillandsia; species Tillandsia leiboldiana. Next base: position 13,876,479 of record CM055071.1, on the reverse strand, counting down.
TGAGTGTAAGAACAACATTGCGACCTCAGCCGCTCTGGTCAGAATAATAGAACGATCTTGCGACCGCAGCCGGCTCGATTAAGATAGTAAAAGGGATTCACATCCTATGGGGTTAGTCAATTTATTAAAAACATCTACTTTATCAAACCGACTATTCCGGAACGACTCTACACCGGTAATAACCAAAAGTACCCACCTCGATTGTGCGGAACCCGGATTCCGGAGACCGAACCTTGCTCTCTGTCGACACCCGGACCTAAAAGTAGTCCCCAAAAGAGCCGCGGTCAGATCAGAAATATAACAGCAGACAAACCGAGCCCAAAAACTCAAAAACACTAACGACAACTTGACACGAAGGTGGCGACCGCGCGCGACGAGCGACGCGGCCACCCCCGCGGCGTTGCGGGCCATGCGACGGCGCGGGCTCCCGCCCCGCGCGGCACTTGCCGTGGCCGCGCGGGCCCTAGCCCCGCGCGGTGCAAGCCGCGGCCGCGCGGGCACCAGCCCCGCGCGACACCCACCGCGACCGTGCGGGCCTTAGCCCCGCACGGCGCGAGCCGCGGCCGCGCGGGCACCGGCCCTGCGCGGCACAAGCTGCGGCCGCGCGTGCACCGGCCCCGCGCGGCGCTTGCCACGGCCGCGCGGGCACCGGCCCCGCATGGCGTGCTCCCAAGCCGCGCGGGCGCCCGCCCGCGCGGCACGCGCCGCAGCCGCGCAGGCGCCCTCCTGCGCGGCACCAGCCGCGGCCGCGCGGGCATGGGCCTATGCGGCACGCGCCGCAGGCGGGCGGGCGCCCGCCCGCGCGGCGCTTGCCGCAGCCACGCGGCACCGGCCCCGCACGGCGCTAGCCGCGGCCGCGCGTGCACCGTCCCCGCGAGGCGCGTGCCGCGGCCGCGCGGGCGCAAGCCCCCCGTGCGGTGCAGCCATGACGCGGCGGCGATGCCCTAGGGCCGTGCGGCGGTGCCCTAGGGTTCCGCGGCGACGGCGACGAGTAGGGTAGCAAAACGGCTACCCCTAAGACGACGCATAAAACGAAAACGAAAATCGAGCGAAGCTAAACCGAATATAAATCTCTCTTACCGCTAATCGTCGGAGACGGAGATCCGTTCATGCTCCCGGCTTCGGCACGTTCGTCGGGAGGGTTGGGTCCTTCCGCCTTCTCTTTCTTTCCTCTCGTTTCCTTCCGATTATGGTTTCGCCTTTTCTTTTCCTTTCGCTCGTTCTTTTCTCTCATTTCCTTCCGGTTAGGGTTTCACCTTTTCTTTTCCTTTCTTTCGGAAGAAGTCAAAAATCGTTTTTAAATCTACGATAAAAACCACATCGGGTATTCTTTAATTATAATTAATTAATTCATTAATTAATTAATTCCTCATAGATAATCCTTCGGGATAATCCTTTAAAGATAATTCTTTAAAGATAAATCCTTATTTCCTCGAAAGGCGTGCAAAATCACTTATGCGGATTTCGATGCACCCCCTGGCTACTGCGATCCTAACCACCCTTTTCAGGGGGTTCCGAAAGTCGGAATCCGGATCCGATCGCACCGCCGTTCTCCGTTTTTCGAGCTCTATCGCAGAAAAATACTCGCACTTCAAGATTATCCACTTAAGTAAACCCGTTACTTCAATTTTTCCAAACAAATTTTTTATTAGCAGGAGGGTAAAACGTTACGAAAATCTGTGATATTACACCTGCTGATCGAGGTGAGGGAGTCGCGAGATAGATTCCTACCAGTCGTCTTCCTGAGAGCGTAGATGTACCCCCTTTTCATTTTTGAGAGTTACATGTTGAGAGACCTTTGTAGTGAGGTATAGAGTTGTACTTCTCTTTTATTGCTAAGAGACTAATGTATTTTGGTGAGGACTTGGAGTTGTATTTATTTTATTTCTAGCAGTTTAATTTTCAGCTCTGATATCTGTATAGCTGTAGTATCTTTTTTTTGCAGGTTTGTCGCTTCGTCTATACGGGGCTTCCCGTGTGGGCGGCGGATCTGTTGGCGAGCCTGGGTCGTAGTTTCGACGCCGGGGCGTGACAATGGGCTATGGACTTGATAGGTGAAATCCAGCCAAATTCCTAGGCAGGGTATAAGTTCCTAATAGTGGTTGTGGATTACTTCACCAAATGGGTGGAGGCAAGCCCGGTAAAGCAAGCCACTCAGAAAGACATCATCCAGTTCGTCGAGGCACCGAAAACCACCACGACCGATCAAGGGACGATGTTTACCGGCGAGACTTTCGTCCGATTCTTGGAAGCAAGGCGGATCAAGCTGTTGAATTCCTCCCCGTATTACGCCCAAGCTAATTGGCAGGTGGAGGCGATGAACAAAGTAATCATCAACTTAATAAAGCGGCACACCAGCAAGCACTCAAGGAAATGGTACGAAAAATTGTCTGAAGTTCTTTGGGCATGTCGAACAACCATCATGACCGCTACGGGGTTCACTCCTTTTCGCCTGGTTTACGGGCATGAGGCCGTCCTACCGGCTAAAATTATGATCCCAGCATTGGATTGAGAAACAGGGAGATATAAGTAACCAAAAGTACAATCTCCTAATGGACGAGGAGTCTAATGAAGTGGGTGAAACTCGGCTGAAAGCGCTCGACCACATGCGGGACTATCAGAGCCGAGTTCAGAACGCATACAATAAAAAGGTAAAGACAAAGTCCTTTAGCGTCAGGGATCTGGTGGCCAAACTGACGCTGCCCATTAGCAAGAAGAGCCGGCTATAAGGAAAGCGGTCACCCAATTGGGAGGGACCATTTCGGGTCAGACAAGTTGCCAGAGGGAATCCTACTACTTAGAGACCATGGATGGATCGGAAGGAGATCAAGCAATCAACGGGAAATACCTAAAACACTACTATCCGTCGGTTTGGGAAGATGTGGAGTGAACGACCAAGGAAGCTTCACATCTCGATGAGAAAGATCAGTACCCGTTCGATGGCACCCCAAGAGGGTAAGAAAATGTCCTGCCTAGATATAAGGATGATCGAGGGACATTGCTATTTGTACCAGAAGTTGACTTATTTTCGACAATCGCCCGAATGACACATCAGGCGATTGCTGAGAGGGTATTGTTGAGATCAAAAATTTCACCACTAAAGGGAGTGACACGTGGCACCCGCCATCGGCTAAAGGCGTCAGCCGATAGGGGGTTGAGTCGAAAGAGAAAAGACCCGCGCCTTGTTTCAGATCGATCTTAGGAGTGTTATGGTACAGTACGAGGCGCACGCCATCGGCCGAAGGCATCAGCCGACAGGAAAAGCAGTCGAAGCCAGAAGGCCACCACCTGAGTCAAGCGAAGGAAAAGGCAAGGTCAGGGTCAACTCTCGGCTGCCCAAAGCTACAGAAAGAAAGACCCTAAATGGAAAGGGATGCGAAATTTAGGCGTGAATCTCGTAACAGCTCCCGAAACGGCATACAATGCCCAGCTTTGGAAAGCACCGAGAATCACGCTTAGGCACGTCAATCAAGGGATGAATTTGGAAGGAATAATGGCTGTCATCCTATTTGAGGAAGTTCGACTCAAAAGGAAGTACTTGAGGATTTTACGATAACACTCCCCCAAATCACGCCGATTATTCAAATTGGCGATTGTTAACATGGTTTTGGGAGTGAATAAATACCAGAACCATCGAAGAGAAATGGGTCCTGCAACCTTATAAGGCAGGACCACCCTCTGTTTTTTCATATATTTCATATCTACATTTACTATTTTTCTAGATAAATTTACCGCATTTTCTAGAAGTAGGCTTACTTGTAATTTCTATCCCTTTCATCTTCCTTGTATCCCCTTTCCAAGCAATACAAGTTTAATCGGCTCATCAGCCGTATCAATTTCTTTATCTCTATTCTCTCAGTCGGCTACTCTAAGCCGGACTCAGCCTTTCTCCACCTCCATATCCCGATTCGGCTAATCTAAAACGAACAGACGAGAGAGTTGAGTGAGAAGAACCGGGCCAAGTAGATCCCTCCTCGGCCCTATCACTTGATCCATTGGCACGCGACGCATCACACTCGGAGGGTCAAACGAACACCCGTGGCTGATCGATGACCGGCATTTTCGGCCCCAACATCGTCTTTCTAGAATAAACTGGTATAAGGCTGGAACTACTGTTCCAACCTTTTTCTGGAACAAACTTGTTTCCATTTGAAAATAAGTTTAATTAAAGTAAATATAATTATAATTATTATATTAACTTTTTAATTAATCTAATATTTTAACGAATCTAATTATTTTATTAACTAATTATTTAAGTATTTAGATAATTAACTAATTAAATTATTAAATTATTTGTAGTTAATTAAATTATTAATTATTAATAATACTTATTATTGTTAATTATTTTATCAATTAATTAAGAATAAGCTTAATTAAAGTAAATATAATTTTAATTATTATATTAACTTTTTAATTAATCTAATATTTTTACTAATCTAATTATTTTATTAACTAATTATCAAACTATTATATAATTAACTAATTAATTTATTAAATTATTTGTAATTAATTAAATTATTTATTAATAATATTTATTATTGTTAATTATTTTATCAATTAATATTTATGGTTATGTGTCAATAGTTAATTAAATAAATTAAATTATTATTTAATTAATATTTTATATTAATTATTTAGATAAAATATTATTATTTTAAAATTATAATTGTTTTTATTCTTACTATTCCAAACTAACTATACAAACGCTATTTTTCTTATTTCTAATAATAATTCAATTTTTATTCAAACGTAAAATTGGTATTATTCTTATTTGTTCCTAAACTTATATTTATTCGTGTAATAAATAATTTTAGTTTATATCTGAATCAAATACAGTCAAAATAAATCGCTCTAACTTATATCCGAACCAAACACAATCTCTACGTATTACTATAACAGACAAATTACGTATTGGGATTATAAATATCCCATCTTATGAGATTATTTGAAAAAAATTTGGCAGTACTTTAGTGTATTATTTGTAACATTCTTGAGTGATTTAAAGAGCTCTAAGGTAATGAGAGAGAGAGAGAATGATTTTAGCTCGAGTGAATAGATCACTTTGTAAAAGTTCCTTTTGATTAAGCCAAAGAAGGAAATGTAAAGGCTCATCCTTACCCACGAAAGTAGGACCGGTATGGATATTATCACGGTAGCTAGCCAATCATGTAAAACTGTTATTCTTAGAAATAGCTGAAATTGTGTTTGGTTCATTTCTTAGAATAAACGAGAATAGTGAAAAAATAAAAATAATTATAATTTTAAAATAATAATATTTTATCTAATTAATTAATATAAAATATTAATTAAATAATAATTAATATTTGTATAAATTAAAATTTATATTTTAGTAAATAATACTGTTTAATTTTTTAAAAATTAAAGTTAAAAAAATTAAAATTTGTATAAATTTTAAAATTTATTAAATTTATAAATTTATTAAAAACTTAAAGTTATAATTTTAAAAAGTTATAAAATTTAAATTTTTTCTAAATTTAAAAATTTAAAAAATCTAATAGTAGAGAATAATAAAAAAAAGTGATAGTTAAATTTAATATAAAATATAATTTAATAAAAATAATTTGTTATAAAAATAATTTATTGTAAAAAAAAATTATTATAATATTTTTTTAAAAAAAATTACTATAAATTATAATTTAATAAAAATAATTCATTATAATATTTAAATAAAAATAATATGTATTAATATATATAATTAATAATTTTATAATAAAAAATAATGTATTATAATATATAATAAATTGTGTCTACATAATTTAGCTTTAATTCAATTTATAATCTTAATAAAATTTAGAATTAATTCTTAGAATAGCACTATTCCACCAAAATGGTGGAATAGTTTATTCCAAGCTATCCCGGGATAGCCGAGAATATTAAGATTTGACCGGGATAAAATATCCTAGCTAAAAATCATGTCTTTGGCATGAATAGTGGGATAAAGTGGGTTATTCCATCTTTATCTCTTAACCAAATAATGCCTTAGTGAAAGAAGTGGTGAATAATAGTTATCACTTAATACTTACTGGAATCAATATAAAAAAACCTGTTATATCCAAATCAAAATTAAAGAAAATGTGTTGATATCAATTTCCAATTACAATAGAATTGCTTGGGTGGACGTTGAAATAGCCAAAGGTTTGCTTTAATAATTTTATGTATTATTCATCTATGTGTCATTAAAGCTGCTTTAAATTTGTTTTTTTTCATATTCCCTGCCACCAAAGGTAGCTTTAATTATTATGCTATGGCTTTTGTATCATTGCCCCCACTATTTTTAAATGCTGTAGCTCTCTCTGTCTAAGTGGTCTCCAATCGATGTATCCCTATTTATTTCCTTTGAACAGTTAATTAAAGCAAAAAATGGTTATTCTATAGATAGCTACATTAGTCCTTTGCTTACTCAGCAATTATCTTCCAACCCAAAAAGGAAAAAAATAATAATAACAACACCACTAAAACATGCATCATCACCATAGCATTGTCAGCTTAATTAGCTCATGTAGTACATACGCGCCTTTTATATTTTTTAAAATTATTTATTATAAAATATTCCACAAGTGAGTAAAATGATCAAATGCTTTGATATATAGATCGATGAAATCATCATGGTGGAAGGATTGTCATGCATCTCAAATGACAAACCATACTTACTTTTGAATGCAACATTTATTCTCTTACGTAGATGTAAACTATTGCGGATATGAGATTACTGTGCAAAAATTTTATCTCCAGTATGTACGAAAATAAGAGATTAATTGACTTGAATTCTTGATATTTAGGCCATTGCGAAATATTCATCAAGATAGCGAATTAACAAAAACATAACTAAAGTTAGGATATAGAGGTGAGACTATAGTCAATGCAGTGGATTTCATTTAAAAATTGATAAAAGCACGATACTTAAATTTATCAAATGATAGACGCAAACATGTCGAAATGGCACAAAATTATATATTAAAAAAAAAACTAAACAACTCTGACTATCCAAGATAACAAATCTACAAACCAAAACAGTATGCTAGTCAATTATTATTATTATTATTATTATTTATTTTAGTTGGAAGGAGAATGATAAAACTGAAATTGACACCAAAATTGAACTCTCTCTCTCTCTCTCTCTTCATATCTTATCATCCAAAGCCATTTCTTCTAAATAGGTCTAGCTTGCTTGGAACTACGGTGTCTGAACATATTTGTTGTTTTTAAAGAACGCATAAAATTCGAAAGCAGAGGCCATCAAAGTGCGTTAAAATTTTTCCGACCTTCTAAAACATGAATAATAGATACTTTTCATGACATCGCAGTGCCAAAATGGAACTTAGTTTCGTTATAAATCATGTTGTTTCTTTTTATATTCTCATTAAATTTTGAATTTTTCAACTCGATAAAGTTGGTTTTAGGATTTGGTTAGATTTGTAATTGAATTCTAACTAAATTAGAATAAATATTTAAATCTATTAAAAATAAATTAATTAAAATTTAAATATTAATTAGAGTTGGATTTTAATTGGACTCGGACTTAAGTAGCTTTTGGTATAAGCTATAAATATAGCATATAAGTACTATTAAATTTTTTTTTTGTAGTGATAGTACGGCTTAGCCATACCCATATGGTATGATTAAGATGTTAATAATTTTGAATGCAGCTAGTGCACGGCTGCGTCCTAAGAAATAGGTCTTTTAAATTTATAGAAGATGAGGAAAGAATGCGAAAGATTTAGAAAGATGATTCGAATTGAAACTACTCTGTGTGGAAGAAGAGTCAGGTGTAATTATTTTTTTGGTAAATGAATTTTATTTCATCCACATTTTCTATTTTAATTTTTTTCTCTTTTATAGTTGTGTCAATTTTATGTTGAAGAGACAGATTTATGACAAAATTTTAATTTAACTCTTCCATAGCAGAATCCCAACAATTAATACCGGAATAAATATCGGATCAACAATAGTCAATACCAGAGTTATGGATTTACAAAATTTGATACTAGGCCAAATACTATCAATAAAAGATAATAAATTCTGAAGTGTGCCGAGCCTCCGTGGAGGCTTCCCAGGCGTCCCGAGCCGACGTGGCGGCGTCCCGTGCTTCGTGGGTGTGGTTTGGACTGCTCCAGATTTTTCCCTTCTCCCGCGCCGGGTTACCCGCACCCTCCCACATGGGTGTGCACTGTGACCCCTCTCACCCTCGCTCCTCCAGATTTTTCCCTTCTCCCGCGCCGGGTTACCCGCACCCTCCCACATGGGTGTGCACTGTGACCCCTCTCACCCTCGCTCCCTCTCTTCTATTTTCTCTAGGTTTTCCTCTCTACCTCTCACTCTCTCTTTCTCCTCTCTTCTCCCGCGCCGGGTTGCCCGCACCCTCCCACATGGGTGTGCACTGTGCTGTAATTCCTCTGCTTCTTTCCCATGCCCCTTTTGTGATTGGTGGAATTGAGGGTGCCCGCGGCCCTTCGTTGTTCGTGCTGGTTTCGTGACGTCGGATTTGAGGGCCCCCGCGCCCCCCCCCCCCTGTTCGTCCGGTCCTTAGGTACCTACGTCGCCGTACATCGACCCGGGTTGGTTCGGCGTTCGCGACTGTGCGTGCCCTCCCTTACCTGCGGGTCGGGCGTCCTTGCGTCCGCCAGATCCGGCGGTTCCGTGGTTGGTGCACGCGCGTCGTACGCCGGGCCTCCTCGATATGGTCCTTACCCCTACCTCCCTCCCGCAGGACCTACGGTTCGGATACCCTGTTAGTGAGCCCATTCCTTCCTCCTCGTGGCTCATAGCCGCCGTACACCGAGCCTTCTATCTGGTAAGTCCCCCCCCCCCCCGCCCCCCTATGGTTCGGCCTCCTGTTGTTCAGCAGAGTAGCCCTTGGGTGTCCACATGCCTATGTCGTGCCGAGGCTGTTCTGTGGTGCTGATTGAGTACGCCCTCTCTCCAGCTTTGCCTATAAATACCATCTGATTCCTGCAGCTTGAGTACGCCCCTCCCCTCTGCCTTTCCGCAATTTGTTTACTTCTTTACCGGTCTTTTACATAATAGCTCTACTTGATTTCCCGCTACTGTCTTCCTGTACCGCTTCCTGTACCGCTGGAATTAGCTCCTACATATATTTATAGGTGGGAAATATTTTAAATTGGTAAAGAGAAAACGGCATATGAACTTTTGAATTATTTGAAAGGAAAAGTAAAAAAATATTGCCTCCTCTGGTAGAAGCCGTTAGACTTAATTAGTATTTTCTCGTGCCTTGTAACCCGTCCCGTATATTCCCGTTCCGTCCATCCCCGATTCTGCCGCCGTTTCCGTCCAGAGAAGTTACCATTCGCTTCGTGTTCGCCATTTGTTATTTACTGCTCTTCTAACTTTCCCCTCTCTTTGGTGTACTCTTTGTTTAATTAATTTGCGCTTGTATTTGCTTGCGGTTTTATGATCGATTTGCGCTTGCATTTGCTTTCGGGTTTCCCCTCCTTTTTGTGCACTCTTTGTTTAATTAATTTGCGCTTGTATTTGCTTGCGGTTTTATGATCGATTTGCGCTTGCATTTGCTTTCGGTTTTTTGGGGGGCCGCTATCGTCCAGACAAGTTACCATTCGCTTCCTGTTCGCCATTTGTTATTTTCTACTCTTCTAAGTTTCCCCTTCTTTTTGTGTACTCTTTGTTTAATTAATTTGCGCTTGTATTTGCTTGCGGTTTTACGATCGATTTACGCTTGCATTTGCTTTCGGTTTTTTGGGGGGGCGATGATGACACATAAAAAAGAAGAGAACAAAAAAAAGAACTAAAGCCACGCATAAAAAAAAAGAGAACAAAAAAAAAAAGAACTAAAGGCTTGGGACAATCGATTTCTGAATTACCCGTGTTTATGCATGGAGGGGTGGTTATATTTAATGGCTTTAGTTGGTCAACCGCTGGTTGGGCAGTGTTGGTGCATGAATGAAAAACTGATTATGTTGGATTGTTTATTTCCAACTGCTGTTTTTTCGTCGATCAGTTTATATTGTTCAATACTTGCTTCGAAAAGAATGTGTAATTGAACGCTGGGACTTCGTACCGAGCTTACACAAGCAACTGGTAATTGTAAAATAATGTTAAATGAGAGGGAGCAGCGTTTGTAGAATGATGTTAAATGATAGAGCAATGTTTGCTCTGCTTTTTTACTACTCTTTGTGGTTCAGGCGTACATTTATCTGAGCCCCCCCTTTTTCTTTCCGAGCTTGTTTTGACGTATTATGTTTGGCGGTTTAAATTTTATTCCATTTGTTTTTCTTCTTTTGTTTCGCGGTGCTGACACATGGGAAAAAAGAAAACCAAAAAACCTAAAGGCCATTTACTCCCGTTTCTGTGGGTTGTTCTTCTAAGTTCCCCTCTTTCCTTTCCTTTTAGTGTTCACTCTTTAAGTGATTTGTCCTACATAATTTAATTTACATGAACAGTATAATTTGCGCGCTTGCTTTCGTTGATTACGTTGGGTTATTTAAACTTGCTTGCATTTGTTTTCCCTTTTTTGGTGGGGGGGGGGGGGCAATGATCACCCATAAAAAAAAAGAAAACAAAAAAGCCTAAAGGCCTGCGCCAATTGATTTCTGAGTTGGCCCTGTTTATACATGGAGAGGTGGCTATATATAATGGTTTTAGTTGGTCAGCCACTGGTTGGGCAGTGTTGGTGCATGGATAAAAACCTGATTATCTTAGATGGTTTACTTTCGACTGTTGTTCTTTCATCAATAAACTTATATTGTTCGGTACTTGCTTCGAAAAGAATGTGCAATTGAACGCTAAGAGTTCGCAATAAACTTAGACAAGCAACTGGTAATTGTAAAATCATGTTGGGTGAGAGAGGCCAACGTTTGCTCTGGTTTTCTACTATTTTTTGTGCTTGATGAGTAAATTGATCTGAGCCCCCTTTTTTTCTTCATGTTTTTTACTTCGCTTTTCCAAACCCTTATAGGTTGAGTGTGTATTCGTGGTTTAAAACATGTATTGATTCAAAAACAATTTCCCCCTTCATTTGATAATGTTGTTTGCGTATTCAAAAAAAATTTCCCCCCCCCCCCCTCCATTTGATAATGTTGTTTGTGCTTCCTATAAAAGCAGATGGTTAATGTGCTTATTCTTGATATCTACTATTTCCTTCGATTGTTAGGTGATTTACACTTTCTTTTATTTCCTTCTTTTGTTTGCCCTTCTCTTTCCAGGTTACGTTTTCCTCCCCTTGTCTTCTCTGTTTAATTAATTTAAGATAAAATTTAATTTATATTGGTGATATAATTCCCGCGCTTGCTTTCATGTATTATGTTTGGTGGTTTAAATTTGATTCCATTTGTTTTTGTTTTTGTTTGAGGCGATGATGACACATAAAAAAAAAAGGGAAAAAAAAAAGCCCGGAAAGCGTAGGTCGGTATGTTTGGTGGTTTAAATTTGATTCCATTTGTTCTTGTTTTTGTTTGAGGCGATGATGGCACATAAAAAAAAAAGGAAAAAAAAAAAGACCGGAAAGCGTAGGTCGGTTAATTTCTCGGGTGGCCCTCTACATGCCTCAGAGGGTAGCTATATTTAATAGTTTTACTTGGTGTAGCGATGGTTGTCCAGAGTTGGTGCATGGATAAAAACCTGATTATTTTAGAAAGCTTACTGTCCGCTGTTGTTCTTTCATCAGCCGGCTTGCAGTACTCGATACTTATTTCGAGAAAAATGTGTGATCAAAAGCTGAGGCTTCGCAATGAGCTTAGACAAGCATCTGGTTATTGCAAAATGATTGCCGATGAAAAAAACAGCGTTTGCTCCGGTTTTCTACTATTTTCTGTGGTTGTGGAGTAAATTTATCTGAGCCTCCCTTTTTCCCTTGATTATTTTTACTATGCGTCTTTCAAAATCTTATAGATTGTGCGAGTATTTGTGATTTAAAAGATCTACTGGTTGAGAAAATGATTCCCACTCGATTTGATACTGTTGTTTCTATTTCCTGCAAAAGTATATGGTCAATATAATTGTTCTTCATATCTACTATTTCCTTTGGTTGAGGAGAAAGAGACTCCTTAGTTGAGCATTGTGACGGGTCGTAAAACATTTGTTGGATTAACATCATAATTTGGGGACAATAATCTTACATGACCCACCTTTCACAGATATGATGTATTAAGAAGCGGAATTTCTCCCGCGCCCTACTCGGCGGCTCCGGCCGCCCTTCATATTCTCTAATGTTTGAAACTTTAATTTGGTATTATGTTGGGTGATTTTAACTTGCTTCCATTTGTCTACATTTTCGTGCGAGCCGACAATGACACATAAAAAAAAAAAAAAATGCCTGAGCGTGTGAGATGGTACATCCCTGTGGTGGAACTGTTCACACATCAAAGGGTAGCTATATTTAATGGCTTTAGTTGGTACATCGCTGGTTGGGCAATGTTGGTGCAGGGGTAAAATCCTGATTATCTTAAATGATTCTCTTTGAAATGTTGTTCTTCCATAAAAAATTGTACTACCGTTTCCTTTGATTGAAGAGTACATTTACCTAAGCCCCCCCTTTTCCCTTAAATATTTTTAACCCGCTTCTTTTAAATCCTTATAAATTAAGTGACCATTCCTGATTTAAACGATGTGGTCATACCAAAAAATTGTTTCCCTCCCTCAGTTTGATAATATTTTACCGAATAAGGCTAAAGACTTGATTACACCACTATCAACAAAATCAGGATTCGGCATAATCATGTTTGGGTTTGGTTCAATTTTAATTGTTGGCGGTCATATTCATATAGTTCTTGACGAACGTTGGAACAAAACAAAATTAATACTCTTTGCTTCTTTAAACTGATAAGTTCTAATATACGATATTTTTTTACCAGCTTGAACTTCACATATTGAAAGTCATATATATATATATACTTCTTACTAGAAGCTCAAAAGAATTGACATAAAATTGCTCGCTTTTATGTCAAACTTTAGTTGCATTCTCTATAACAAAACAAAAGAGCTGTGCTCAAGAGAACTCACATTAAATTAACAACTACCATCACAAGCTTTAGTTCCTTTATCGATTATGATGATTCTCCCTATTCTATGCAGTAAGAAGTATTAATTATATAATTAGATTTGTGTAAGTTGTTCTTATCCAGGGGGGGTATTAATTAATATAATTGGGTTTAATTCTGCACTTACATTGCAAGAAATGTTCTCTTTTACATAATATTCTGCACTTATTTACATTGTACGTCCTGATTAGTGAGCAAGCTTCATGTTTAAACGGTTCATGATTATGATGCTATGAATACTTGCTATACTTTTCGAATTGTTAGTATCTACAGCTTCTAAATGTAGGGGAGTACAATTTTTTCTGCTAAATTACTTAAAGTCTTAAAGCAGTCTGGTTTAAATTGTTTAATATAGGGGCTTCTCATTCATGTTTCCAACTACTTAGGGCTTAAAAAAGAGTTGAGTAAATAGGATATTATAGTTTAAATTATTCAATGTATGGTGGTCGTAATTTCTGACTTGTAATTTTTAACTGTATTATGTTTTAAACAGCTATGGTTTACATGGGAGATATTATCGCCTATACATTTTTTCATGCTTGACATTTCAGGTTCTTCGTACTTTTACATGCATGTTGAGTATGATGAGTCAGGGCTGAAATATCTTTTTCCAAATTGTGATCTACTGTTGGCATGTACGCGTGAAGTATGGGATGAGGTGCTATACTATAGCTGCCTTCTTTTGAGACTGCTTGAGCAGTTTGTGTTCTTATCTGTTGATTTACCCAATATCAGTTTGTCCTTTTTTGCTCTTTCCCTAATCTTCTCTTACATGCATGTTCGGTACGGCGAATCAGTGCTGAAGTATATTCTTGAAAATTGTGGTTCAGTTCTGGTCCCTTAGCTTTAATTGCCAAACTATTACTTCCCGTATATTTCTCTTCTTGAAATTTTATCATCTTAGCTTTGAGAAAATGACAATTTCTATTGAGATTGTTTCATGATAAGATCATGGATTTCTAAGAAAAAAGAAGTACAGAAATTGCTACGCCAATAATTTCAGAGTTGTTGAATAAACATGTTTTCCTTCTGGTTTCTACTTTGTACAAAGTTATTACGAGCTTTGATTCTATAGATTAAGATTCCAATACTTAAAGTGTACAGCTAGGATATTAGGTATATATTAGAAAATAAATATTAGGCCCTGCCGTTGATTTGCTTTCTATGTGTACATTACTGACGTACCCTACATTTGTCAACCGTCGTATACATATAGTTCTTCTGTGGAGCGTTATATGTATACAACCCTCGATGGGTGTATCGATCTTCAATAGTAACATAAATTAGGTCGTCTAATCTAATGGTACTCCGTTCTAGATAGAGCAACAAAGATACCCAGAGAATTATATTGGGATAATCAAAGATAAATTAGGCCTCATGTATAGCCAAAGAATTATATTCGTATAACCAAAGATATTAGGCTCTGTCGTTGATTTGCTTTCTCTGTGTATATTACTGAGGTACCCTACATTTGTCGACGGTCGTATACATATAGTTCTGCTGTGTAGAATTATATGTATACAGCCCTCGATGAGTGTAGCGATCTTCCGTAGTAACATAAATTAGGTCGTCTAATGTAATGGTGCTCCGTCCTAGATAGAGCAGCAAAGATAACCAAAGAATTATATTCCGATAACCAAAGATATTAGGCCCTGCCGTTGATTTGCTTTCTCTGTGTACATTACTGAGGTACCCTACATTTGTCGATGGTCGTATACATATAGTTCTTCTGTGGAGAATTATATGTATACAACCCTCGATGAGTGTAGCGATCTTCAGTAGTAACATAAATTAGACCGTCTAATCTACTGGTACTCCCTCCTAGATAGAGCAACCAAGATAACCAACGAATTATATTCAGATAACCAAAGATATTAGGCCCTGTCGTTGATTTGCTCTCTCTGTGTATATTACTGAAGATCGCTACACTCATCGAGGGTTGTATACATATAGTTATAAATTGTCGGCTATGCTTACAAAAATATGGACAAATTGCGTTGCTTCTTCTTTCATTTTTTTTTTTACAAATTATAAAGTTCATGCTGTTGATTGCTTGCTTTAATATTGAGTTCACGTAATGTAGATTCAATTTGTCTTAATTGTCTGCTGTTGTTCACTGCATTTGGTTCAGAGTGCTCTCTTTACTTTTAATTGCCGTGTATAAATTGTGTTTTCCCTCATTCTTCCTTTCATCTAATTGTTCGATGGAAATTTGAAGAGATAAATTGTCCCTCAAAATATATAGCAAATTGATCATTGTTATTCTTTCTCTTTATTCAAATATTAGATTTAAAATCGTCGAATCAAAATTAACTACTTCCCTAACACTGACGTATGGTACAGGAAAAAACAAATAATTGAAATAAATCTCCACTCGCGCATACAACAACTTCTTTTATTTTGAATTCTCAATTGATGCAATCGCAAATGTTTCGGTTCTTCGTGTTATTATTTTATTGATACTTCTACTTTACTACAGGAGAATGGAAGTAAGAATTACTCCTTTACCAACAGAGAATTCTTTGCTTCGCTTCTATATAGACTGGTTTTCTTACTTTTACTCGGATTAATCGACTTTAACTTTTCAATCAAAATCAGTCAATAGAAAGATTGGTTAATAACTTGTCCAAATTACTTGAGACAAAATTTTCTCAAATTTCGAACAATTGACCTACAGTTGATACTTTGCAAAGGATGCACTGCTGTTCTGTGCAGCATACTTCAGATTTGAGCTGTTCAACATTTGTTAACTTTTGGAAATGATAAAAGTAAAGTGAACATAGTGCAACCCTTCCTCTTGTCTTCCAGATGTGAGTATGTGGGAGAATTGCTGAGTGTTTTTTCTGTTTATTATTCCATTTTGTCATTGTGATTGTGTTCAGTTAACTTTGCTCAGTGTCCAGAATGTACGAACTTTGATGCTTGTCTATAAGGGTTTTAGGTATTCTGATCACTAATGAGAAAGAAATGAACTTAAGTAGTGCATCGCAATTCCAGTCTTACTTGACAGTGAAGACATTCATAACCTCCTCCCAATTAACATGTACAACTAAATCAGAACACTGGAATATCATCAGATCCTTTTAGAGAAAATATTAAGCTATAACTTTCACCAACCACCTTTGTTTTAATTGTAGCCTGGTAGGTAACAGTTTATTAGTTTTTCTCTTCATTTGCCTATTGTGTGATTAGTGATGCTAAAATTATGTGCAGATTTTAAGGTCTAATAGGATGTCTGCTGGTGTTAACCTTGCTTCCTTTAGTCTGGGACTCTGTAATATATGTCTCGTTTGGGGATGTGTGACGAGCCCTTAAGCTGTGTCATGCATGTGGTGCATGTGCTCTCACCTATTTTCATGATGAGCAGTTATTATAGAATTTTAGCATTCCCGGTTGATTAGTCGAAAGCCTACTTCTGGATGCTTTTCTGCAACAGGCATTGCAGGCTTACATGCTGCACTGCCATGATGCCAAAGTGGGCTGTAAATGTGAAAAAGCAAGTTGGCGTCCACTATCTCATTATGTTTCAAAGTAGTGCTATATTTACCTTAGATTGCGCATCCAAATGCTGTCGACAGGTCTGTGTTGTATACACAAGCTCTCTGTGAGTGATTTAACTGCTCAAATTTCACATTGGACTTATGACATGGACATCAATCCTGAGAAGTTAAAACATTACTAACTTTGACATACACAAAACTGACTAGCACTCTTTAATCTTTGTTTCTTTTGGTAAAGAGTTCAAGATGGAATCTGAGAAAAACACAAAATTGGTGCAGTTTTCAGATTATTGGTGTATTTCAAAGCCAAAAATGGCATGGAGTTTCTATAGTTCTAGAAAGCATTGGTGAATTGTTTCATGTGTTCAGACCTATCATCAAAAAAATTGGTTACTACTGTGATCTATGGATCTATGGCTTCTAGGTTCACACATTTGTAGTGTCATACTCTTTGAGCTATGGACCTATGGCTTCTAGGTTAATACACCCCTATCTGTCTGTTTGCTAAATACCTGATGTTACTGTGTAATGAACAGGTGAACAGGTAGATATGATATACAGAGAGAGCTTGGAAGTAAGCGCCATCTTATTTGTGTCATTGGCTGGATTCATTTGGAATGTGTGACATGATTTCATGCCACTTTTAGCTGAACAGAGCCTTGAATTCATGCCACTTTTAGCTGAACAGAGCCACACGAAGGAAAGGAGAAGATAGAGAGAGAGAGAGAGAGAGGGAAGCTCACCAAGAAGTATGTGAGATATAGTATGCTGAGTTCATTCTTGGTAGTTTATAGCAAGAGAGCAGGATGCTCTTATATCCTCAGATAAGTTTTGGGTTGCTGTTAACTCAAGGGGAATTTCAGTTTTGGGTTACTAAGGAGCATTTCAGTTTTGGGTCACTGTTTAACTTAAGGGGCTGGAAATGTCCTAAATTTGTAGATTCTGATTAGCTAATTATTCCATCAGCTATAGTGGAACTTTATGGTTATTTTGGCATAATTTTCTGAATTAGAGTGGAAAGAGTAGAGATTGGTGGATCATTACATAAAATTGCTTGAGATGAGGTTAAATGTTGGCACTCTCTTAATGTCCTGTCTGAATTTTTACTATGGCTTCATGCTTCATATTGTGCTAATTAATTGTGTTTTTATACGTAGAGAGAGTAGAGATAGGCGCAGGAATTTGTGAATTGATTGATGATGGATCAAATAATGAAACTTGTGTACTGTAATTTGGGGGAAGTCACTCTTTTTGGTTCATTCAATATGTACTCAATTTATGTCTAGAGTTCTTTAAATTCCTTAGTTCTTCATTATGAAAGCATGTGTGAAACAAATGAATTACGCTCCCATTAGGAAAAACTTGGTTTTTATAATAACTGTATATGTATCTCTTGTTGAAATTGAGAAGACTATATAAATTACTTTGTTGAAACATATGGTGGATTGTTTCTTGTCTTGGACTCAGCTTTCCATGCTATTTATGTTTTAGACACTTATTTCCGGCATATAAGAGTAGAGTTCATATTGTAGTGAAATGATGAATTTGTATTAACTGTGTATATTGATTCCACCTTCATCTCTATATTATCTCTAGGCAAGATTGGTGGGCTTATTACTCATACTGTTTTCTCAGTGACCACTGGGAGCTGAAGTGGTATTTTTGGTCTCTGCATCAATCAGAACATGCCAGAAACAAGAACTTTTACTACAGCAGCAAATTTGGGAACTCACATTTTATATTGTTCAGTTTCTAACTGTTAATAAAATAATATATGAAAGCTTAGAAATTAAAGCTTATTTTTTCTCACAATAACTTGCAGATTCCTGTGGGACAGTACTATTCTCAGCTGGGCGTGAGCTCATTACTGCCCGCAGCTTCTTCGTTTGACAATGGACGATCTGATCTCTGCTCTCCACCAGCGTCAGCACTTTCGAGATCCCCACCACCGACAAGCTCGACAACCGCGCCAGAAACGGCATCGTCTCCGTCGAACTCTCCGGCAACCACAGCAGCGAGGCGACACGAAACCTGGTTATAAGTCCTCCGCCTACAATATCTTCTTCCTTTTCTTCTTCCACTTCTTCTACTATGCTCTCTAACCGCAGAGATGGGCTCTTCGCGAGATGGTGTTGAATCATATTATGGTATGAGCATCTCTCCATATCAATTAATTCCTCTACATATATATTATGGTATGTAGAGGAAGAAGACACGTAGATATGTACCTCGACAAGTGTTTAAGATGTTTAATAAATGTGTGACCTTCTTATAAAGGAAGCTGTAGTATATTCGGAATAAGATGAGCTTGCATGTTTTGACAGGTATTTAAGTAGTAGTAGTAGTAGTAGTAATAGTAGTAGCAGCTCGAGTGTAGGAATATTTATATCAAGGAAAGTTGATGGAGAGAGGTGATTTGATAAATCATTCTAACTTTCTCTTATTATTATGTATTATGTTAGTTCATGAGTCTCATGCAACAAAGCTCGACCTGTATTGAGCATTTCAACTTGTGATGTCCAGTGAGCATGTGACATGAACAGCCGGTGTCACATTCGAATACAGGTGGAATTAATTTGTTTACATTTTAATTTATTTCTTTAATGTTTAGAATTATTCGATTTTGTAATTTCATTTTGTTCTTTTCTTCCTAAAATTTTTAGGATTTGTCCTATAGAATAAATTCCTGAAAACTAATTAGACGCACGGAGCAGCAACTCGGTGGACACGCATCATAGACAAGGCGACTTCGGCAAGGACGCAAAGATAGCTTCAGCGACAATTCAGTTCCAGCAGCTTGGTGGTTTCTGCTATTATTCAACCTAAATATGCCAAAAGATTATTTGTGTTTGTTCCATTTGAATGCATTGGTAGAATTCAGTTTTGGAGCTCAGTTTCATAATGGCATGCGGCATGCTTATGGGAGTTGTCATTCTTGTGAGTTGTATCAAGTAACTCGAGTTCAGATCTGTATTTTTACTAATATATAGATATTTAGATAATTAAATGTTAAATACATGAAATGTGAGTTTTGTTTGTGAAGCACGAGATTTCCTTTCTGTAAGCTGCTCTTTTCCCCTTATGGAATGTGAGTATTGTAATCTTGTTAGACTGAACTCTTGTTGTTAGCTTACATCTTGTGAGAGTGAGTGCTTGTTGATAGTTTTAGATTTCATTGTTGCATTATTGCGGATGTTAATTTTAACTGTTAGCAGAATTATTCACTATAATGCTTTTTTCGTTTAGTAGTTTTCAGCTTCTTATAGCATATTTGAATTGTTAAAAAAATGAGATGAATGAGGTTAAGGAAATGCTGTTTATTTTTGGGTACAGATTTGTCATAGCATATTAAGTATGAAGCTGCATAGTTAAAACAAAAATTTTAGCTTGCAATTAGTGTGAAGATCTCTAATTCTAATGTGAGACCTTTGGTATAGAAGGGCAAATTGAAGGTAATTTCTGAGCAAGGAAAAATTGTTTTACTGATGCGCCAGTGAGGATAGATATATGACAATTATGTGAATACTTCGAGAAATTTTCAAATTGATTTTTTCGTTCCTTTTGTTACATTGATGATCTTAATAATAAGCATTTGAAACAAATCTAAGAAGTTCGGAAAAAAAAACCCTACAAAATAGAATTGCCACGTTGAACAGCAGAAAATTAGTACACCCTAAACTAAAGAATCCCATGTTTTTAGTGACAAATCTGCAATACTAAGTGGAACAATAGAATCAATATGACATACCTTTGTTTGCCTTATTCAGGGTGCTGTTTGTTGCAAACAAATGTTTCATGTGCAGCAAACAACATAATAGGAAATTTTGCCATGCAATCTCCATATTGATGAAAGCTTGCAAGAAATAGGGAGATATGTGACTTGCATATTCGAAGATATCATCATGTAGAGTCCCATTAAGATAAACGGTTCAATTTTATATTCATGTTATTCTAAAATTTGATTCAGATCACTTCTCATTTAACTTCCATTTTTGTGCTCTTTTTGTTTTGGATTGTGCTCATTCTTAAGAATCGGATTTCCAACTGGATTAAACATACCATGCAATTAAATATTTCTGGTTAAATGTGATCGCTCTTGCTTTCATTTTGTGGACTCTGATGAATTCAAATCACTCACCGGTGCTCAATAAAATATTTTCGCGTAAATCTAACAATAATTGATTAAAAGGGACCTCTGAGCACAATTTTTTTCCGTTCTCTTTTTGGTTCGTCGTTCTCTATTACTCTATAATTTTAGTTCTTATTTCCCACTGTTCTCCTGCGTGCTGTCAGATTTTATTTGTTTTGTTCCAGTAATCTAATAATCCATTTCTTTTGTGGCACTATTTTCAGAATTGTCTCTTATATTTAGAGACTAAGCGAAGGTTGCGAAATAAGAGCCAGAAAATAATGGAAATTATGTAATATTTATCGAAAGTATGAAATAAAAAAAGTTATTTATTGAAGAAATTATACCCGCAGCGCAGCGCGGGCACTTCACTAGTATTCCTAATAGTTGAAACCTCTTGCCTTGTTTTTGGCCTAACCCATAACTAGGGATTAACCCATCACTAGTGATTATGTTATATGAGAAAAGCAAACCAAGAAAAGCTATTTGAGGCATTGATCCATTATGCTAGTTAACTTTTCTACATTTCATATATATATATCCCACTTGTAGCCAGATTGCAATAAATACATTATTGATGTCATTCACCACATGAATAAATAATAGGTTAGCCTTTAATGTTAAATATAAAATTTAAAAATATCATTAATTTAAGTTTTTTCTAGAGAACAACCGTTGTTTCATAAAATTTAACCCAATAAGAAGTCATGAATTCGAGCCCGTCAGACTCCAAACATAACCCATCAAAAAATTTCGAATCCATATATAAATATGAATGTTAAATATAAATATTAAATAATTTCTCATTTGGTAAATTAGTGTGATGCCTCACTTTCGAGGAAGTTATCCATTCTTGACCTACTCTGATTGTAGTACGCTTAACTCTCTTAAACTTTTGAGCTTAGCCACTGCCCAAAATGATATAGTCGGATTAAAAAACTCACAAATACAACCACCATATAATGTGAGAATCGTCTCACTAGTCTTAGCTAACTTAGTGGAGAGCCACTCTCCATCCACAACGATTGTTAATCAGGGAGCCGCTCACTTCTCAGGAGGGTCACCTATAATAACTGTAACTTTGAATTAGATGGATTTGGATTCAATTTAAAATTTTGAATTTAAAATTTATATTTAAATTGGGAATCGAGAGAGGGCTAATTTTGCGAATTGGAAATGGTTTTCGGTAAAACAAAATCATCATTTTAATGGTCTGACAATGTTAGAAGTCGTGGTGGGGTCCATTTCTAGATTCTACGAGGTGAAATCACAAAAAAAGCATGAAAATTGAAATGTGGTCAAAATTCTAATTTGGTTTTTATGAAAAAGATGTGACATTTCATATATTGTTTCGTGTGAAACTGTAAGGGAGGGTGTTATCGTGTATTTTACACGCACTTGGGGGGACTGAGCTAAAAATATTGAGTACTGAGGGGTCTACGTGCAATTTTATCGAGTACCCTATGTTGGGTTATGTATAATTGGATCTAAATAGGGGAAAAAATACCTAGAGGGGGGTGAATAGGTGTAAACAATAAACACTCAAAAATCTTTGTGATATAAAACCCAATGCGGAAAAATAAATAACACGCAGAGATTTTTACGTGGAAAACTCCAAACCGGAGTAAAAAACCACGGGACCGATAACACGGTGAAATCTACTAGAATTAAACACGTACAAGGTGATATACCGTACTCACAGACGACTCAACCTTTTCCATACGCTCCTAGTTGATCTTCTCCGCTCGCTCCACGACGCTTCTCGAATCCACGATCTGCGTCCAACGCCGAATCCACGACGTCAGACCGAATCCACGGTCTTCACCCAGTAGCACGCTTCGAATCCACGAACGTACCTCGCTCCGAATCCACGAGAGCGGTAGCACCTTGAATCCACAAGGCCACGCGAGTCCACGCGCCGATTTTGGAAAAATCGTTGTTTTTTGGGTGGTGATGATCCGCCGAATACTTAGATTAGAAATAGATCAGAAATACCATCTAAGTATTCATTGATTTGATTCTACTCAAAATGTGAGTATGAAAACCTAGAATCAAATCAATCAATATAGATGAAGAAACATAAGATTCAATCTATTGATTTCCTTTCTTCCCTATTTGTGGATCTATATAATTCAGTCGTCTTTTTCCCTTTATCGTGGGTTACCCTAAAAGATGAATTAAAGGGTCTATATATAGGTTAGAAACCATTGGAAGAGGATAAGAATCAAAAACTAACCTTTTCTGGAATTTTTCAGGACGGTGATCCGGATCGGACTTCGGCGATCCGGATTGCAGTAGCGAGACAGATAGTTTCCAGAAAAACCAAGGTTCGGGATCCGGATCGAAGTGCCTGATCCGGATCGTTCATACAATTTCACCAAACACCAACGTTCGGGATCCGGATTGCAAAGCCTGATCCGGATCGTTCATAAAACATGGTAAAACCAGTGTTCGGGATCCGGATCAAAGGAGGCTACGATCCGGATTGAACTGGTGTATGAACGAACACCCTTCGGGATCCGGATTGGAAAGTCTGATCCGGATCCTGAACATGTCCCATGTCCAGTTTTTGATTTTTATGCAATTAGAAATTCATCCAAGTGTTTCTACACTATAAGAAGTATTCGGATCACCAAAAATAATTAGTTAAACATACCTGATCCTTTTGAATTCTTCTTTCTTGAGATTGAGTTAAATGATCCAACTTTCTTTATCTTCAATCTTCAAGACTTAACCGAATTCACGAAATACGCCAACTCAAAATCCGTAACAATCTCCCCCTTTGGCGGTTTCGTGACAAAACACAAATCCACTCAAGAAAATTCAAAAAGATATTTTTGTTGCTATCACCATACAACAAAAATTTACAATGGAGATCCAAAATAAAATAGATACATGAGTTAAACTCCTAAAACAGACTCTAGACTTAGACATCTGTACTCTCTGCAAAAGAAATCATTCTTGACAAAAGAAATCGTTAGATACCTCAAGAATTTTATGTCATTCAAAAACCACACACAGAAATGAAGTTTATACTCATCTATACTTACCATGACATTTATATATTCAGATATGTAATTTGATCATAGTTAAAACACCAACATATCTTCTATGCAATCAAAATCCAAATGTCACAAAATTGTTAGTGAACATCAACTTGTTAGTTATATTACATGCCCAAATAGTTAGCAAATAGTTAGTCGAGGCATGCATGCAATCACAAAAGAAAACCAAAAGTTGAAGTTCTACTTACCTTCATGGTTCACAACTGGACAATCATAGTTTCATTGTTCAAACTGTTCTAATATTCTCTCTCCCCCTTTTGTCACAAAAAAAGCCAAAATTGCAAAAATAAAAAGGAGAGTTAAAAAGTTCGAGAACCAAAACTGTTAGAAGTAAAAGTAAAAACTAAAACTTAAAACCTGCACAAGAAAAAAGGTTAAAAATCTGCACAAGAAAAAGATTAAAAAGTTTGAGCACAAATCAATCATCTGAGTCAGAGTCTTCAGAGCTCGTGCAGCCCATCTTAGAGAACATCTTTATCACCAGCTTGTTCATTGAATTGACCTTCTTAGTTATGGTAATATGAGCTGCCGTAATGAGCTCAAGCTCATTGGAAATTCTCTTCTGTTCCTTCGAAATCTGTTCCTGCTCAAAAGATAATCGTTGTTGTTCTTTGTAGATGGATGAGACTGATGCTTCATCCGCTGGTGCGGGTTTTGGTTGTGATGGTGATGCGGAAGTGCCGGTACTGGGTTTCGTTCCGCATGGAGGAACTGGAGTGACATGGGGCAATTTGTGAAGAGACTTGACAATGGTGGACTCATCGATCATGCCCAAGCAGTGATGATAAGTTGTTGAACTAATATCAACTTGAAATCTCTTTAAGATCCTCATTATAATCAATGGAAATGGGATCCTTTCAGTGGGATGAGGATGCTCAACATATCTCGTCATTCTATTCCAAATAATGTATGGAATGTTGATATTTAATCCCGTTGCCTCTGACGGATGTCCTAAGAGATACAAAAACAGCATTCGATCCCATCTTAAGACTTTCGTCTGCATATTTGGAAAGATATTGTAACATGTGATAAAGTTTAGGAACTGGTACTCAAGACGAAGTTCTTTGGATTTGATAGACTTCTCCGTTGATTGAGTTCCCTCCAAACATATTCCCTTTATGACCATTTGCCACATCGTGTTTGTCAAAACCTTTCCCTTCAAGTAATTAACTCCTGTCTTGCTGGCTTGCATTCCCAAAACCTCGCCAATTAACTGTGGTGTAATTTTAAACCTCGTGCCTTGGATATTCGTGTAAAACTCCATCGGACCATTTTCATTTTCTCGAAGGTGCCATGCATTTGTATAGAAGGTCCGCACGTGATGCAGACAGTATCCAAGCATTTCTGGGAATCGACATACTTGAATAAGGTTTGCTTGTTCAATCAGAACACCAAACTCGGGGGAGTGATCTCGTAGAGCCTCAATATTAACATGCCTCTCGCCAATGCACTCACGATTCTCAAATGCCCTTAGGCGATCCGCATTAACGAACACTTGTTCCTCACGAGGTGGAGAATCCGGAACTATTGGTTCGTTAATCTCGAGACCTCGTGCTCGTCCAAACCGTCGAGCCAGTCTTTTTCTTTTCATTGAGATAGAGGATGTCATTGGCGCTTTACCTTTTGACGTGTCGAAAGTCTTTTGCTTAGGTTGAATAGGCATTGATTCATCATTCGACAGTTTGTCCCAATCAACTTATTGATTATCTGCTTCAGCCTCTGAGTCGCTGACCAGAAGAAACTCACCTTTCCGTTGAGTTTTCTTAGCTCTTTTCAGTTTGTTTGTTGCTCGAGTGTGTACCATGGCAACTAGCAGGAAGATGATCCATGAAAACGTCATTGTTGCTATTTCTTGTGAAAAGAAAATCCTGTGAGCAACAACTCAAGAACACGAAAAAATTGTTAATTTTCAAAAATTTGAAAAATTGTACCAAAACAATCATTATCGTGTAGAGAGACTAAGAATCAAATTAGTTTTGCAAAAAGAATTTTAAAAATAGATCAATCGCATGATTTTCGAAAATTCCCATTATATGCCCTAAAACCAAAATTTTTGCAATCGAAGGCCAAAAATCCGTTTATCATTAGAATACCTAGCATATAATCAAAACTAATCTACCCAGAGTTCTTATTTCAAAAGAAATTTGATCAAAAACCATCCACAAACGAAAAAGATACGGAAATTCCATCACGTTTTGAAAAAAAATATTAAAAACTGTGAAAAACCGAGATTTTGATCAATAAAACTTACTTGGAATCGAAGAACTTGAGTTTGAAAGCTTCCAAGATGGATGAATTCTAGAGAGAGAAGCTCTGGAGACTTTTGAACAAAAGATTGAAGCAATAAGAAATCAAAACCCTTTTGTTCTATATAAAACCCTAGCCGCGATCCGGATCAGTTCGTGTTTTCGATCCGGATCGGCTACCCGCGGAGAATACCTGCGTTCGGGATCCGGATCGGCTTGTCCAATCCGGATCGGCTCCAACTTTTTCTTCAGAAAAATTCAGAAAAATTCTAGAAAATCCAGAAAAAGATTGTAAGCACTTTTGTGTATCAACTTTAAATGAAAATCATCGTTTCATACAACAAGAAATAGATTATGCCAAATCTATCAATAACATCCAACAAATGAAACGAAAATTTATAAAAAATAAATCCCTTAAAGTTGAACAACTTCAATCACATCTAACTTGATCTTATGAGTAATGCCTTTATCAAATCATCAATTCGGTAAAGAAAATGAAATACAAAGATCAATAGATGTCTGAAATCCCAGATAAGTTAGATAATATATGTAGTCAATTTATTAAAGAGAGTGGCTCTTTGAGCATCTTTCATTAAAATTCCCACCTTATACCAACCTTGAAATTTTGACAGAGTCAAGTATTTCAACATGCATTTTATTTAATCAAACTTGAAAAACCTTGCTTGGTATACATGTGGTAGCTGCACACAGTACTCGGACGACCGAGGTGGTAGCTCTTTCCTCCATGTGGTGGTAGTTTTCATACTCCTCATTGGGATGTAACTCTTTCCACATCTTTTGAGCATAATACTTTTTCTTTGACACCCCCTCAATTGGCTATCAATTATTTAAGATATAAAGTATTCAGCCAAATATTGATCTCGATTTCATACTCGACTAAACAGTCAAATAAGATAAAAACTATACCAAGAGATCATTGAGAGAGAAATTGACTTTGATCAAAACAAAGATGATTTAATTCACATAAATGATCATTGCATCAAATGAATTATTATGATATCCAAAGCATAATAAATTTCTAAATATATAAAGGATGCAGTTAAAGTCAATAAAAACTAATGCTCAATTAATGTTCTATGTCTAAGCGTAGATACTGAACAAAAACACAAAAACAAAACCTAACCTAAACAAAAGTTTCAAAAAGAGGTTATTTCAAGGAAAGCATTCGAATTGCTTTACGCAAATGAATAAAACGTTTTTGATCCAAAGGTTTTGTTAAAAAGTCAGCTAATTGATCTTCAGTTGAAATGTAGGAAATTTGAAGAATATTTGATTCAACTAGCTCTCTAAGAAAATGATATCTAAGTTCAATGTGTTTTGTTCTAGAGTGCAACACAGGGTTTTTTGAAATGTTTATAGCACTAGTGTTGTCACATAAAACAGTTATCGAAGTTGCTGAAATTCGGAAGTCGCTCAACACGCTTTTCATCCAAATGAGTTGAGTTGAACAACTACCCGCTGAGATGTATTCCGCTTCGGCAGTCGAGAGTGCAATGCAGTTTTGCTTTTTACTATGCCATGCAACAGGGCAATGGCCAAGATAAAAACATGCACCACTCGTACTTTTCCGATCATCCACAGATCCTGCCCAATCGGCATCTGAGTATCCAATAATATCTAGACTTGTTCCCATAGGATACCAAATTCCGAAATTAATGGTTCCTTTGATGTACCGGATGATCCGTTTCACCGCTTTCAGGTGAACCTCCTTTGGTGCTGATTGATATCTCGCGCAAATTCCAACACTAAAGGATATATCCGGGCGACTAGCTGTGAGGTAAAGTAGACTTCCAATCATGCTGCGATAAAGTTTCTCGTCTGCATTCTCACTAAGAGATTCACTTCCTAATCCCTTATTGCTAGTTCCCATAGGAGTGGGTAAATCTTTAGAATCTTCTAATCCGAATTTCTTTACCAACTCCTTTGCATACTTGGATTGACACAGATGGATGCCTTCACCATTTTGTTTCACTTGCAATCCAAGAAAGTATGTCAGTTCGCCCATCATAGACATCTCAAATTCGCTTTCTATGGTTTCAGCGAATTTAGAGGCATCATTATCCTTTGTTGCTCCAAATACAATGTCATCGACATAGATTTGTGCAACAATGAAGTTATTTTGATAATGCTTCACAAAGAGAGTCCTGTCTGCTCCCCCTCGAGTATAGCCCTTCTTCAAAAGGTGCTTCATCAACCTTTCGTACCACGCTCGCGGTGCTTGTTTTAAACCGTAAAGAGCCTTTTTCAAACGAAAAATATGGTTAGGTAGTTTACAGTCTACAAAACCTTTCGGTTGAGCCACATAAACTTCCTCATTTAAAAACCCATTTAAAAACGCGCTCTTAACGTCCATTTGAAAGAGTTTTATTTTAAAATGACAAGCAATAGCGAATAAGATACGAATGGACTCGAGTCTAGCTACAGGGGCGAAAGTTTCATCAAAGTCTATACTTTCTATTTGAGAGTAGCCTTGAGCAACTAAACGTGCTTTGTTCCTGATGATGGTACCATCCTCATATTTCTTGTTCTTGAAAATCCATTTAGTACCAATCACATTGTGTTGCTTCGGAGGCGTCATTAATTCCCAGACTTTGTTTCGTTCAAACTGATGGAGCTCTTCCTGCATTGCTTCAATCCAGTAGTCATCCTGAAGAGCTTCATCGACATTCTTTGGTTCGATCATGGAAACGTAACAAGCGAATCCACAAACCAACTGTCTCCGAGTTTTGACTCCTTCTTGTGGGTCTCCAATGATGTTCGATTCAGGATGATCCTTGGAGATGCGTAACGTTTGATGTAATGGAGTACTCGGAGGTATATGAGATGATTCCTGCACATCAGATAAACTTGGAGAACCATTAGATGCATCATTAATATTGGAAGTATTATCATGAGAAGATGCATTTACAGGAGTATCATCATCAAGAGAGATATCAGGGGTAGATTTATCAGATGCAAAGTGGAAAGCTTCATCTACTTTAACATTTATGGATTCTACAATCATTTTAGATTCCAAGTTAAATACCCGATATGCTCTACTATTTGTAGAATAACCCATGAAAATCCCTTCGTCACTTCGAGAGTCAAATTTTCAAGATTTTCGCGGTCACGTAAAATGTAACACCGACTCCCAAAGATGCGAAAATATTTGATGTTGGGTTTTCTACAACACCATAGTTCATATGGTGTATTTAACGTTCCCGGGTGCAAATAAACTCGATTAATAACATAGATTGCAGTGTTCACAGCTTCAGCCCAAAAATGTAGCGGTAAATTCTGGCTGTGAAGCATAACACGTGCCATCTCTTGTACAACCCTGTTTTTGCGCTCGACTACAACCCTGAGAATTCATGTTTAATGCCATTGGAAGTGCAAAAGTCAATGAATTTTGAATTTATGAATTCTCCACCTCTATCACTTCTAACACGAATGATCTTTTCATTCTTTTCAATCATAATACGAAGGCAAATCTCGTGAAAAGAATCAAAAGTATCAGGTTTCTCTTTTAAAAATGCTACCCATGAGTATCTAGAGAAATCATCAACCAATAAGAAAATATATCATTTACCTCCCAAGGATGGTTGACGTGTCGGCCCCATAAGATCCATATGCAATAATTCCAAGGGTCGTTTGGTACCGACGTGATTCAAGTTCTTGTGTGCAGTCCTAGATTGTTTTCCCTTTTGACAACCACCACACACAATGTTTTGTTTAAGTGAAAGTTTAGGAACCCCCTTGACCACGTCTTTGTTTGAAATTCTAGCAAGTTCCTTAAAATTTATGTGACCTAGCCTTTCATGCCAAAGAGTTTCGTTATTCAAAGAGGCTAAGTTACAATTTTCAGAAATTTTATTGGGAACAACATAACAATTGTTTTCAGATCTAACCCCTTTTAAAAAGAAAACATGGTCCTTATCAGTTACAATGCATTCGACAGATGAAAAATTAACTGAAAAACCATTGTCACAAAGTTGACTGATACTTATGAGGTTAGTCTTAAGGCCATCAACAAATAACACATTATTTAGAATCGGGCCATCTGGAATAGCTACTGTTCCTTTTCCAACAATTTTGGAAGACTGACCGTCTCCGAAAACTACAAGTCCTCCGGAGATTTTCTCAAAATTTTGAAAACAGTTTTTGTCACTGGTCATGTGACGAGAACAACCGCTATCCAGATACCAAGACGAATTATCATAAGCATGCAAGGAAATATTTGTAACAAGACAAGGGAAAACTTCACCTTTGCGTACCCAAACCTTTCGAGTTTTGGTGTACGTCGGAAATGATTGTGAGGTTGATACCTTTGGTGAAAGCGTCTTGTTTGATCCGTCGCTTTTCCTTGACGTCGTCGTCTTGTTTGATGAACTACCGAGGCTCTTTTCCTTCGAAAAATTTGCATTTGATTTCCGAGGAATCACCCTTTTGGTAGTCGTTGCAAGAAGTGCTTGAGTTGAGCGTTTGGCTCCCATCTTGCAATTTCTTCTTATATGCCCTGCAATACCACAACGAAAACATACCTTGATGCTTGACGATTCCGAAGAGGGGGAAATAGGTTTGTTGTCGTTGTTTGTCGTCAATTCCGGTGTCAGAGGAGGAGATACCGACTGGGGCACAAAGACTGTCCCAACCGAACTAAAATTGTCGTTAGTTCGATTGTATCCGAGGCCGGACTTGTTTGATTGACCAAGACCAAGAAGCTTATCCAACTTACTCCTTCCTGATGAAAATCGCTGTAAGTCATCCTTGAGTTGGAGAATGGTCTCTGTCATTTCCAATTTTTCCCGTCGAGCCTCGCCGTTGAGCTTCAAGAAGTAATTCGCTTTGTTCACCATATCTATATAATTCTTCTCGAGTTGCTCATTGGACTCTTGAAGGGAAACATTTATTTTAATCAGATCATCCCTTTCCACTTCAAGATCGGTCGAGAGAGAAGTTACCCTTTTTACTTCTTCTTCGAGATCCTGCAATCTCCCTCTCAACCCCTTGTTTTGCTTAGCCAGTTTCTTTGAATCCCTCAAAAGTCTGTGATAGGCTAGAGCAAAATCTTCACCTTCTGAATCATCCGATTCATCGTCCTTTGCATTCTTTCCAACTTGGGAGGAGGACAATGACTCGGATGTACTAGCCATTAAGCACATGAAGGGTGAAGATGTGGACGCGTGGAACGCTGTTGCGTTATCTTCTTCATCACTTGACGATGACTCATTTGACGATGAGGTGTCATCCCAAGTGACGGCTTGCATCGCTTTCTTCTTTGACGGATTCCTATTAGGACACTCCGTTGAGATATGGCCGTACCCTCGGCACTTGAAGCATTGGACTTGTCCTTCTGAGCTTTTCTTATCCTTAGAAAAACCCTCTTGCTTTCTTGGTTTGAAACTTGAAGAGCCTTTGCCTTTCTTCGACTTTACGAATGATGGAGTTTTGCTTGAGTTACCCCTTCGAAAGTTTCGCCGAAATCTTCTTGTCAAGAGAGCAAGCTGCTTCTCAAAGTCCTCCATAGATAAATTCTCGTCATCGCCTGAGGAGGATGAATCCGCGTCTTCTTCTTTTGTTGTTTTCAACGCATAACCTGAAGACTTAGAAGAGGATGCCTTTCCAGAAGAATAGTTAGTAGGAAAAGTCATTTCATAAGTTTGTAATGAACCAACTAATTCTTCTACACGGATTTCGTCCGGGTGTTTAATAGTTTCAATGGCTGTAACCTTGGAACAAAATCTTTCAGGAAGAGTTCTTAATATTTTTCTTACAATTTTAAATTATGGAATCTTCTCTCCCAAGTTAGCACATGAGTTTACGATGTCTTGCGATCGTGTGTAGTAATCTGTGAAAGATTCATTTTCTGCCATGAAGATGGAGTCAAACTTGCTCGTAAGCATTTGCAGTTTTTGAATCTTCACAAGGTTAGTTCCCTCATGCGTAACTTGAAGAACATCCCAGATTTCTTTTGCAGTCTCACATGCCGAGACGCGAGAGAACTCTGTTTGCGACAAAGCATTAAATAAAGTGTTAATCCCTTTGCCATTGTAAGAAGAAGTATCTATCTCTTCCTTGGTCCATTTCGACCTAGGTTTGATGGTGCGAACATCAGCAAGAATTTCAGTTGGATTAGACCATCCTAATTCAATTGATTGCCACACCCGTTCGTCGATGGAAATTAAAAAGGCTTTCATCCGTACTTTCCAGTAGGCATAATTTGTTCCATCGAAGAACGGAGGTCTGTTGATGTTTCCACCTTCAACCATTGTTTACAACCCTATTCCCGCTCCAATACCACTTGTTGGGTTATGTATAATTGGATCTAAATAGGGGAAAAAACACCTAGAGGGGGGTGAATAGGTGTAAACAATAAACACTCAAAAATCTTTGCGATATAAAACCCAATGCGGAAAAATAAATAACACGCAGAGATTTTTACGTGGAAAACTCCAAACCGGAGTAAAAAACCACGGGACCGATAACACGGTGAAATCCACTAGAATTAAACACGTACAAGGTGATATACCGTACTCACAGACGACTCAACCTTTTCCATACGCTCCTAGTTGATCTTCTCCGCTCGCTCCACGACGCTTCTCGAATCCACGATCTGCGTCCAACGCCGAATCCACAACGTCCGACCGAATCCACGGTCTTCACCCAGTAGCACGCTTCGAATCCACGAACGTACCTCGCTCCGAATCCACGAGAGCGGTAGCACCTTGAATCCACAAGGCCACGCGAGTCCACGCGCCGATTTTGGGAAAATCGTTATTTTTTGGGTGGCGATGATCCGCCGAATACTTAGATTAGAAATAGATCGGAAATACCATCTAAGTATTCATTGATTTGATTCTACTCAAAATGTGAGTATGAAAACCTAGAATCAAATCAATCAATATAGATGAAGAAACATAAGATTCAATCTATTGATTTCCTTTCTTCTCTATTTGTGGATCTATATAATTCGGCCGTCTTTTTCCCTTTATCGTGGGTTACCCTAAAAGATGAATTAAATGGTCTATATATAGGTTAGAAACCATTGGAAGAGGATAAGAATCAAAAACTAACCTTTTCTGAAATTTTTCAGGAAGGCGGTCCGGATCGGACTTCGGCGATCCGGATTGCAGTAGCGAGATAGATAGTTTCCAGAAAAACCAAGGTTCGGGATCCGGATCGAAGTGCCTAATCCGGATCGTTCATACAATTTCACCAAACACCAACGTTCGGGATCCGGATTGTAAAGCCTGATCCGGATCGTTTATAAAACATGGTAAAACCAGTGTTCGGGATCCGGATCAAAGGAGGCTACGATCCGGATTGAACTGGTGTATGAACGAACACCCTTCGGGATCCGGATTGGAAAGTCTGATCCGGATCCTGAACATGTCCCATGTCCAGTTTTTTATTTTTATGCAATTAGAAATTCATCCAAGTGTTTCTACACTATAAGAAGTATTCGGATCACCAAAAATAATTAGTTAAACATACCTGATCCTTTTGAATTCTTCTTTCTTGAGATTGAGTTAAATGATCCAACTTTCTTTATCTTCAATCTTCAAGACTTAACCGAATTCACGAAATACGCCAACTCAAAATCCGTAACACCCTACACAAATCTCTTGGGTTCCTCGACCTCTTACGATACCCATATGTTTCCGCTACCCTAACCGCCACAAGAGCGTCTCCCCCTGTCACGCCTCGTTTTCGAAAAGTAGGTTAATTTAATTTTTTTTTTTTTTTTAATCCGAGTTTAAAGCAGTCCAGGGCATGAGCAGATCGCCATATGTATAGAAAATTTTCAATCCCCTTGGACTGAGTCTTTCCTATACATGCACGGCTAAGCGCTTGCAGCCAATACCAGAATAATCTAAACTACACATACAACAATAAGTAATTATTACATTAATCATTTTACAATATTTCAAAACATAAATGCGGAAGATAATATAAACGGGTGACAGAAGGGTCAGCACTATCACGACAGCCTCACCAACAAGTCCCGACATCCCAGCACCCTACTGACCTGAAAAATGGTCACCCAAGGGTGTGAGATACAACATAAATGTATCCTAGTGGGCACGATGGGCCAAGAAATAGCAAGTGGTACCTACCGGATACTATAATAAGCGAATAACAAAATAGACAGGCATAATCAAGCGAATAACAGATGTAGTAAATCAATGCTGTAAACAAGAGGGTACAGGGATACAAGTAAATATTATACCGAACTAAGATCAACAACTGAAAGGCGGAATAATAGAAACATGCATCAACTTCAGAAACAAAGTACTCAATCAGATGCCACTATTGGTCTCACAAAACCTTAGGCCAAATACCACTATCGGTCTCACAAAACCTCGGCCAAATGCCAATATTGGTCTCACAGAACCTCAGGATAAATGCCAATATTGGTCTCAATGAACCTCAGGCTAAATGCGCTATCATAACCCATGCACACATGTGTGACCATAGGCTCACGGGTCGATGTGACTGCTCTACCGGTAAAGAACACCGTTGCGGATAGCTAGTCCGCGGTGTACGTGACTTAAACCTGGCTCAGTGGTGATCATAATGCTGATGCTGAAACTCACGGTCAAAAACCAGGTAATCGGCAAAAAGCTGAAAAATCCCTTCTAGGACACTAATACCGAGATAAAATCATGCCATGTGCGGAAACTGAATCTCCTATACTAAACATGCAGTGAAGAATAGTATATAAAATCTATAACTGAGCTAGTAACCAAACAAGCATGGCATATGTCCAGAGATATACAGTTATATGTACTAATACGGAAATGGAAAAATAATGACAAGCTCAATTGCAGAAATACTAGAAATAGAAGCATAATGAAAAGCTCAACTGTAAGAACAAGGCTATATAGCTATAAAGACTGAATGTTGGAATGAAAGCAAGTAGAAAGGCTCAATCATAGGATCAAAGTTACACCAAACACAGGGGTCCGACCTACCACGGTACCTCATAGGGTGTAATATCATAGATTTTGTAACACTTAATACCTCATGCTAATAAAGTTTCCGTTTAATGTAATTAACGTAACGGGTATATTTAAGTCGTTAATTCGGAGGTGCGGGCATTTTTCTGCGATAGAGATTGGAAAACGGAGAATGGCAGTGCGATCGGATCCGGATTCCGACTTACAGAACTCCCGGAAAGGGGTAGAAAGTGATCGCAATGGCCAGGGGTAGAAACTGATGCCATGTGCGGAAAGGGGTTGGTGCCCGCGCGACCGCGGCGATTACTGCGCGGGGCCGGCACCCGCGCGGCCGCGGTTTGCGCCGTGCGGGGCTGAGGTCCGCATGGCGGCGGATGAAACCGCGCGGGGTTGGTGCCCGCGCGGCCGCGGCATGCGTCGCGCGGAGCTAGGGCCCGCGCGGTCACGATAAATGCCGCGCGGGGCCGGTGCCCGCGCGGCCGTACGACACGCAACTCCGCGGGGGGCGGCCGCGTCGCTCTATGCGCGCGGGCGCCACCGCCGGGTCAAGTGTCCTTAGTGTTGTTGAGTTGTTTGGGCTTGGTTTATCCACTACTATATTGTTGATCTGACCATGGCTCTTTTGGGGACTACTTCTAGGTCCGGGCGTCAACAAAGAGCAAGGTTCAGTCTCCGGAATACGCATTTCGCATAATCGAGGTGGGTAGGTGTTGGTTATTATCGGTGAGGTGTCGTTTCTGAATACTCGTTTGATAAAGTAGATACGGTTATAATTTGACTAACTCCCTAGCATGTGAATCCCTTTTACTATTTCAATCAAGCGGCTGCAGTCGCAGGTGCGGTATACTTCTCTGATTATAGCGGCTGAGGTCGCAAGGCATTAAAAATACTCATATTGATTACACGCACACTGGCAGTTTGGCCACTGCAGAGGGTGTATTTTTTCGGAAAGATGGTAAGTCGTTTACCCGTGTACCCCACAAGGGGAGGTTAGTGGGGACCCCTCAAGGGGAGGCGGCTGCTACTGGGGCAGTCGAGAGGTTGGAGGCACCAAGAAGATGAGTACGGTATTGGGGTTGGTGCCCAAAATATTCAGAAAGCTGGGGTAGGTGCCCAGTGGGACTTTCAACAGGGATTTAGCTGTACATGAGGGGGAGGGGAAAAGTAAATGCCCGGTGACGCGGTGTGTTCTTTCTATTTATTGCGTTTACTTGCTTGTTCTCTACTTTATCAGTCACTGACAACCCACACTGTGACAGGTTCGAGTAGGGGTGGATTTCGGGACGACGGTGGGGCATCAGTTAGAGGACACTAGCTAAGAGGGCTAGTAAAACGATACTTTATTTTATTTACTTTTGGTTATTGCATTACTATGGTTAGTTTAACTATGATTCATATACTGTGGTTTCTGATGGATGTTGGGATGAGGACTTTCTTGTAACTAACTGGTGAATGATAGGATGTGTAATTGTGGCTTGTTTTCAAATACAAATCGGTTTCAAAGGTGTTTTCAAAGCAAGTGCCGTGTGGGCACCGATTTTAAAACCCGTGGATTTATCCTTTCAAGTTAATGGCCGCACAAAGAGTTTGCGAAAACGATTTAGAAAACTGGGTGTCGTGTGGGCACCGATTTTCAAAACCCATGGGTTTATGCTATAGACTGTACAAGATAGCGGTGATGGTTTGATGTACTATATCCTCTCCTCGTTGTATGTCATGATTGGAATGGTTAAAGCATTGGAATTGATTGTGACGCCGTGCATATACAAAGGAGACTCCGCCCGTTTGGGGAGTGAATTTGTATATGCGGCGGGTCTGATACGCGCCGGAGGCAAGGTTCATGTAATTATTTAAGAAAAAAAAATGGGTACGTTTTTCGCTCCTTTAGAACCTCCGGGGCGTGACAGATTTTATGGTATCAAAGAAAACGACTTTAACCACGGTGATCATGACCAACATCCACAGAAAGGAATGCCACAAGGGACTAACCAATTCGATAACCAAGGTGTAGGTGTGTAAAGTACAAGCGTGAGCGCGGGGAAAAAGGGATAGAGTCCCAGTGTTCGTAGGTCAAGGTGCTAGACCAATTAAGTCTTGGACTAACTTGGTTTTTTTGTATGCACGGTTAATGGCCCGGAACCGCTCTGCAATCGATGGTGCAGAAGAGGATACGACGGTTCCGGCAACGGTGGAGAATCGGCTACTCCAACAAACGGATTACGCAACATGGCTTAGCGCTTTCCTCTTTGGTTAGGAAAGACGAACCCCGCACGGCTCGCCTTCACAAGGATGGCCTACATAGCGACACGATTCGGGTAATACCGACGGTGGGTTTACCCGCTTACTGAGAAGCGATTGACAGGACCACTGGGGTGGGGCGGGAATTGGCCACTCCAGCACCCGGCAGCAGGATCATGAGCCTGCCGGGGGGGTGGGGCCGAAAACGACCCCAGCCATAACCTGAGAATGACTTTCCCAACGGGAGCCGACCACCCCAGTATCTGAAGACACCGCAAGGAATCTGAAACACATCAGACAAGGGAATCGATACGTCATGGAGTATCGACAAGAATATAATGGTTGGCCAATTGTGTTTCCTTGTTGTGAGGGATGAAGCACATAAAGCCCGCCTCTTCGTAGGCGGATTGCGGAGCAATACTTTCGAAGTCGTGCAAGTAGTGGAACTTCACACCTTCCAGAGAGTAGTGGATAGGGCCACCATAGTTGTCACGCCCCGGAACCCGGGCTCGCCAACAGATCCGCCGTGCACACGGGATTTCCCGCGTACACGAAGCACTGGTAACCTGCTCCGATATAATATGAACAATAAAAGAGCATAATACAGAGCTGAAGTAGAAAAACCACATAGTATCTCAGACTGGAATTACAAATAAAGCTGTAATAAGTACAATAATCTCCCAGCACACCAAAATAATACAGTCAGCTGGCCAGCGCCAGACCCAAAATACCACAGTCTGAGTAAAGAGTACAACATCTGTCTAATATCCACTCTCAGTCTCACAGGAGATCTATCTACTCAGCGATCCCCTTACCTTTATCAGCTGCCGATGATCTAGCAGCTCCCGCAGACGACTCTGCAAAATAAGAAGAAGAAAGAGAGAAACAACAATGGGGGTGAGAACTACCAGATAAACCAGTAGCCTCCCCTAGTGGGTAAAACCTCAACTCTGACGCACCCACTAGGACTACTCGAGGCAACAAGAAAGAACAGTGGTAAGCTATAAAGGCTGCTGAAAAAAAGAAACTATCACCACTAT
The DNA here is from genome assembly GCA_029204045.2 of Tillandsia leiboldiana. NCBI lineage: Eukaryota > Viridiplantae > Streptophyta > Magnoliopsida > Poales > Bromeliaceae > Tillandsia > Tillandsia leiboldiana. Next base: position 13,838,270 of record CM055071.1, on the reverse strand, counting down.
GCCTCTAAATGCCATGTAGCATGAAATGACTGTATGCAACAATACCAAACATGCCTGCCTGAAATAACTCAGTCTTGTGTCACTAGTAAAACTAGTACTGCCTGCTGTGCCTTGCCAAATCGGGTATGCTGGCCAATGCATAACACCGATAGGGGATAGTTGCCAAATCGGGTATACTGGCCAACGCATAACACCGATAGGGGATAGGAGTCTCAAAGACTCTAAGCATGTCTGCAACACACTCCGGAGTGGCACTCGAGGGGAGCGACCCACACGAGTAAAATATCTCAGTAATAAGTATCAGAAGTGCCATAAAACAACAGGACTGGATCATGACTATGATCAGAGTGGGAAAACCACCCACTAGGACAACCCGATCCCCAGCTGATGCAATAAACCAGTCTCAACCCCAATTTGATGCAAGGATAAACATGTGGTCGACCGCCTACTGTCCGCGGTCACCGCAAGACCCCACAAGTCCACAATCTAGTACAAACTTGACTATACTATCCCAACCCCTGCTCATACCTGAGCAACAAATTCTAGATGCAAAGGACAACAATGAAACATGTTCAGATCCCAATATGATAGTGGCGTCACTAGATGTTCAGTCATGCATGCAACTGTCTTATCTTTAAAAGCTGTAAAATAGTGTCAAATATTTATTTTAAAAGAAGATTGATTTACTGAATAAAAGTTATTTGCATGCGAGATTATAGCCTTTGTCCCAATCACAGTGCCCCAATATAAGTCATCATATAATCTGTGGGGTTAAATTTTAGGAGAGTTCGTCCCAGCGGTTCTTGTCAATTGTCATATTAATTCGTCCCAATAGTTCTCATCAATTGTCCTGTTAGTTTGTCCTGTTAGTTTGTCCTGTTAGTTTGTCCCAATGGTTCTTATCAATTATCATATTAGTTTGTCCCAGTGGTTCTCATCAATTATCATATTAAATTTTAGGGGAGTTCCAGTAATCCCAGTGAGCTTGTCAAAAATGAGGTAAGCAACAACCGCCCACCTTGAACAGCTCAGATCACACCCAGATAGTCTCCTAGCTGTCCACAGTCCCCTAAAACTGCTGTCTGCCGTAAACGATGCCCTACAGCAACACACATTGCACAGGGTGTAACTATAGTATTCATAAAAATACATCTTTTGCTGTTTTTCAAATGGCACGAAAAGAGAGGAGTTTTTCACCTCTGTACAGTGCTCAGAAAAATCCAGAAAAATTACGGTTGCGTTCCTCGCGAAGAGTAGATCAAAATCGACTCCTTAAACGTCTCGATCTGATGCTCCTACGCCAAGATAAAAATCGGAGAAGTTGACGCTGTCCAGAAATTTCCACAGCAAAAAGGGGGGTCAAAGAGGCCTCGGGAAACATGCCAAAAGTACGAAATGGAGCAAAGTGATCAACACGGAAATCGAAGCCTTACCTCCTAGGAACGTGCTGTCCCAAAAATCGTCCAAAAATTCCTCCTGGTTAGCACTCAGGGAATTTCCGACGGAACTGCGACGGGAAATGGGCCGAAAAAGAGAACCGTCGCAGTGCGCCGCATCGCAGATAGCTCACTAACTGTAACTCCAGAAATTCTGGAATTTTAGAGAGAGAGAAGAGAGAGAGAGGAAAATTTTTCGTAGAGGGCTCAAACTGAGATTCTCTCTAGAGCTCGGATTTCGATGTGGGGAATGAGAGGGATGGGGATGCTATTTATAATGGGCCAAGGGAATCTTGGGCTCCACACCGGATCCGGATCCGAACAGGAAACACCGAAATTGGCCAACCAGGGTGCGCCAAGTGTCCACATAACAGGGAACAGCCAGTGCAAGCCCAATCAAAAACTGCCACGTGTCCACGTGGTGCACGTGGTTGCTCCGCGCTCCGGGTTTTTCGGATCCTGTCAGCCAATAGGGGAGCGCCACGTGTCACCTTCCCACGTGTTTCTAGAAGCCGGCCAACCAATCGGGAGCCGCCACGTGGCACGGGGGGGTTATTCGGTGCTCCCGGTGCTCGCCAGGCCCATGGACCGTGCACCCGCGCCCCTGCCCGCGCCTGCCCGCGCTGCCCGCGCCGCCGCCCTCTGCCGCTGTGCCGCCGCTGCGCTGCTGCCCGCCGCCGTGCGCCGCCGCCCGCCGCCGCTCGCCGCTCGCCGGAACAGTAATTCCGGCAACTGGAGTTACTGTTCCGGCGTGAACAGTACCGTGGTGCCGAAAAATTAAAGTAAACATACCGTTTCGATCGTTTTCGCGCGCTGAGTCCAAATCCGCTGTCCATTTCGCCAAATTCTCATCCGAAATTTTGCCGAAAGTCCCCGGAAAATCCCATTTGCTCCGATTTTCGTGCAGAGTCTATATTAAATGTCCAATTTCGATTCTACAAGCTCTGTTTCACCGAATAAGCTTCCTACAGTCAGTTTAATGTTGCACAGTTCTTGCGGGAGTCCGGATCATCACATCCTCCCCCACTAAAAGAGTTTCGTCCTCGAAACGAGACTAAACAATAATCCTCAATCCGATGTCTCAAATAAGTAGGGGTGGGCATCCCTCATCTCCGACTCGAGCTCCCATGTAGCCTCGTGCTCGTCATGATTGCTCCATTGGATTTTCACATAGGGAATGGCCCGACTGCGCAATTCTCTCACCTCTCGATCCAGAACTCGCAGTGGCCGTTCTTCATACCTCAAATCCTCGCTGATCTCAAGCGGTGTGAAGTCGATGACGTGCGATGGGTCGAAGATATACTTCCTCAAAGTAGAAACATGAAATACATCATGGACACCAGCAAGCCTTGGAGGAAGTGCGAGTCGGTAGGCAACTGGCCCGATACGCCCCAATACCTCAAAGGGTCCAATATATCGGGGGCTAAGTTTCCCACGAATGCCGAACCTCCTGATTCCTTTGGACGGCGAGACTTTCAGGAATACATGATCTCCAACCTGAAATTCTAAGTCTCGTCGCCGAACATCGGCATAACTCCTCTGTCGGCTTTGGGCGGTCTGAAGATGCTTTCGAATCACTCGGACCTTCTCCTCTGCCTCTATCAATACATCTGGTCCCCAGGTCTGCCTCTCGCCCACGTCACTCCAATAAAGCGGTGATCGACACTTGCGTCCATACAACGCTTCAAACGGAGCCATCTGAATGCTCGCTTGAAAGCTATTGTTGTACGCGAATTCAGCCAAAGATAAATGCCGAATCCACCCTCCGCCGAAATCCAGGACGCAAGCCCTCAACATGTCCTCCAGGATTTGTATAGTCCGCTCTGGCTGCCCATCAGTCTGCGGATGAAAAGCCGTACTGAACCTGAGTTGAGTCCCCAAGGTTGTCTGCAAACTCATCCAGAAACGCGAAACAAACCTCGGGTCTCTATCTGATACAATGGAGGCTGGTACTCCATCTAATCTAACTATCTCATCTAGATATAGCTGGGCTAGTTGCTCAAGTGGCCACGTAGTCTGCATGGGCAGAAAGTGCGCCGACTTGGTAAGTCTATCTACAACTACCCAGATAGCATCTGCTCCTCCCTGTGCCCTTGGCAATCCGACCACGAAATCCATCGTAATGTGGTCCCATTTCCACTCGGGAATTGGGAGACTTTGTAACTTGCCAGCTGGCACTCGATGCTCAGCTTTCACCTACTGACAAGTTAAACACTGAGCCACAAATCTCCCAATATCCCTCTTCATGCCTTTCCACCAGAAGTGTGCCTTGAGGTCCTTATACATCTTAGTCCCACCAGGATGTAGGGTATAAGGTGTATAATGGGCCTCTCGCAATATCTGCTCTTTGATCTCCGCATCTATTGGCACACATGCTCGGTCTCTGTACCTTAGTACTCCTGAAGCATCTATTGTAATGTCCCCTGACTGATCATTCGGAGTTTGATTTCTAATCCTGGTCAAGTGGGGGTCTTCACTCTGTTTCTCCCTGATCCTGTCCAGCAGAGTGGGCTGCAAGACTAAGGATGTCAGCCTAGCAGAGACCCCAGGGGACACAACCTCTATCTTGAGCCGTCTCATTTCCTCTAATAGCGGTGCCTGGTCTGTGATTAACATAGACAAACTTTGCACCGCCCTCCTACTCAAGGCATCAGCGACCACATTAGCCTTGCCTGGGTGGTAGAGAATATCTACATCATAATCCTTTAATAGCTCTAACCACCTACGTTGCCTCAAATTCAGCTCCTTTTGCGTGAACAGGTACTTTAGGCTCTTGTGGTCGGTGTAGATTTCACAATGCTCCCCATACAGATAATGGCGCCAGAGCTTTAGCGCAAACACTACAGCTGCAAGCTCCAAGTCATGGGTAGGGTAATTTTTCTCATATTCTTTGAGTTGTCTAGATGCATATGCAATTACCCTCCCTTCCTGCATCAACACACAACCGAGTCCACTGTGTGATGCGTCGCTGTAGATCACATATCCTTTTCCCATAACAGGAAGGGAAAGGATAGGAGCGGTCATCAGTCTATTCTTCAGCTCCTCAAAGCTCCTTTGACAGTCCTCACTCCAGATAAACTTCACTCCCTTACGCGTCAAGCGAGTGAGGGGTGTGGAGAGCTTCGCAAAGCCTTCCACAAACCGACGGTAATACCCAGCTAAACCCATAAAGCTACGTACCTCAGAAACCGTCGTCGGTCGGGGCCAATCACGGACTGCCTCAATCTTTGCTGGCTCTACTGCCACACCTGCGGCGGAAATCACATGGCCTAAGAAGACTACCTCCCGAAGCCAAAACTCGCACTTTGCTAGCTTGGCAAACAACTTCTTCTCTCGCAGAAGTTGCAGCACAATCCTTAAGTGCTCCTCATGCTCAGCATCACTTCGGGAGTAGACCAAGATATCATCAATGAATACTACTACGAATCGATCCAAGTATGGTCGGAAGATCCGGTTCATTAAATCCATGAACGCGGCAGGGGCATTAGTTAGCCCAAAAGGCATAACTGTAAATTCATAATGCCCATACCGTGATCTAAATGCCGTTTTCGGAATATCCTCGGCCTTTACTTTCAACTGGTGGTAACCGGATTGTAGATCTATCTTAGAGAAGACACAAGATCCTTGCAGCTGATCGAAGAGATCATCGATGCGCGGCAAAGGGTACTTGTTCTTGATGGTCACTTTATTTAATTCCCTATAGTCCACATATAGTCGAAGTGACCCATCTTTCTTCTTCACGAATAGCACAGGCGCTCCCCAAGGCGACACACTCGGCCTAATAAAGCCCTTGTCCATCAAATCCTGGAGTTGCGCCTTAAGCTCTCGCAGCTCAGCCGGTGCCATCCGGTAAGGAGCCTTTGAGATTGGCGCAGTTCCGGGAACTACGTCAATCACAAACTCAATTTCCCTATCTCGCGGCATGCTAGTCAGCTCAGGTGGGAAAACATCCGGAAACTCACGGGCAATAGGGATATCCCCGAGTCCCGGCGCCGCCGTAGACCCCTCCACAACACTAGCCAAAAAGGCTACACATCCTCGGCGGATCATCTGCCTTGCTCGGGAAGTCGAGACCAAAGAGGCAAAGAAAGCACTCTGACAACCCCGGTATACTAACATCTCCTGGCCCGGCTTTCTAAAAGTGACAGTCCTTGCGGCACAGTCAATAGTCGCGAAATACCGAGCCAGCCAGTCCATCCCTAGAACCACATCAAAGTCCCTTAACTGTCTCAAGACCAACAGGTCTGCTAGCATAATCCAGGACTCGATTTGCATCGGGCAGGACCAACAGCACTCCTCCACGTGCAAGGTGTGATCGGGAATCTGAACCTCTCGTGCACGTGGTAAAAGTCCTACCTCTAACCCATGTAATGATGCAAATGATCTACTGATAAAAGAATGCGATGCTCCAGTATCAAATAATGTACGAGTCCTAATGCCAGAAAGTAAGGTGATACCTGCCACCACGTGATCTGCTGCCGAAGAGTCCTCTACCTACGCAGCATACACTCGCCCACTCTGGGCTGGAGGGCGATACTCCATGGGATAGGAAGAAGATGGCCTGCTTGCTGGAGCATATGGCCGCTGAGCCGTCGACCGTTGCTGAGACGAAGAAGGAGCAGATGCTGAAGAAGGAGCCGTCGATGGTGCATATGGGTAGGCAGCTCGGAGGTGGCCAGACTGTCCACATCGATAACAGCGGCCAAACCTCAGATCACAAGTATCAGAGGTATGCTGTCCCTGACAGAAAATGCACCTAACCATAGCCTGGGGCTGCCTCGCCTGCTGCCTCTGTCGCGGAGACCCTTGCTGCCGCGACTGCGATCTCTGTTGATGCGAATGCTGTTGCTGCTGATGCTGCGGTGGCCTCTGGGATCCCCCAGGCCCTCGCCGCTCAGAACGCCCACGGCCGGAAAACTGAGGCCGTGGCGGTCGTGGCGGCCTCCAAGAACTGGCCTGTCCCCCGTCGTCCTGCGCTGGTCGCTTCCTGTCCGCGCCTTGAGCGACCAGGCCTCCACGTCTGGCGACGACGTGGTCTCCCCTCTCAACCCACTGGGCATGCTCTGCTGCCTCCTCCAAGGTCTGTAGTCTCTGAGCATGCACCAGAGTATAGATTTCTGGGCGCAGGCCCGACTCAAAGAGCTCCACCTGGTGCGGTCCGTCCTTGGCGACGTAAGGTACGCAGTTAAGTAACCGCGTGAACTCCTGAAAATAGTCTAGTGCTGTCCGGTCGCCTTGCTGAAGATTCTTCATATCATCTTCCAGCTTTTCTTCATACTCGTGGAAAAGTACGTATCCAGAATCATCCTCTTGAATTCTGACCAGGGTAGCTGTCGAGTGATCTGAAATTCCAGGGGCTCCACCCGACGCCACCATGCATCAGCGTCCCCGTCTAAGCAGTGTACAGCCATATGTACCCTGTACTTCTAGTCAATGAAGAAGTCCCGGAATAACTTCTCCATTGACGAAAGCCAAGTCCCGATCTCCCACGGCTGAGTATTCCGCCCTGAAAACCTGGGCGGTCCCCGCTTACAGAACTGAGTAAGTTTGTCAGCAATCTCCTGCTCCTCCGCAGGAGTCAATGGCCGGATTGCACCCTGAGCAACAGGGGATGCCGTGGTCACCGGTCCAACTGGGGAAGCCACAGCAGGGGAGGGTGGTACGGGAGAACTCTCTGGGGGTGCAACAGGCTGCACCCTCTGTTCTAACATCTGCGTCAGCCGACCCATGGCTTCCTCCTGACGCCGCACGGCCTCTGACATCTGGGCCATCTGAGCCTGAAGCTCCTGCACCTCACTCTGCTGGCCCTGCTCGGACTCCTCCGGCTCAGGCTCAGAGGGAAGAAGGCTGCGAACGCGTCAACATTCTACGTTGCGGAGGCATCCTACCACAAGAAACCACACTCAGTATCATCACCCCACACGACCCAATCTAGCGAAAGTTAAGACATTCTCCTATTTCTGTGACTTTATGTTGTCTGCAGCCAAATAACAGTCTACCAGAAGTAGGCTATGTCGATCCCTTCTTCCTTCATTGGAAGAGTTAAATAAGTAACACAACGACTTCCGCAAAATTGTCACGTCTCTCGCACCCTATCATCCTAGGGTCTGCCAAAAGCCTAGGGTTTCCTAAGTCCCAACTGACCAATCCCTAAGCTCTGATACCAACTTAATCTGTCACGCCCCGGAACCCGGGCTCGCCAACAGATCCGCCGTGCACACGGGATTTCCGCGTACACGAAGCACTGGTAACCTGCTCCGATATAATATGAACAATAAAAGAGCATAATACAGAGCTGAAGTAGAAAAACCACATAGTATCTCAGACTGGAACTACAAATAAAGCTGTAATAAGTACAATAATCTCCCAGCTCACCAAAATAATACAGTCAGCTGGCCAGCGCCAGACCCAAAATACCACAGTCTGAGTAAAGAGTACAACATCTGTCTAATATCCACTCTCAGTCTCACAGGAGATCTATCTACTCAGCGATCCCCTTACCTTTATCAGCTGCCGATGGCCTAGCAGCTCCCGCAGACGACTCTGCAAAATAAGAAGAAGAAAGAGAGAAACAACAATGGGGGTGAGAACTACCAGATAAACTAGTAGCCTCCCCTAGTGGGTAAAAACCTCAACTCTGACGCACCCACTAGGACTACTCGAGGCAACAGAAAGAACAGTGGTAAGCTATAAGGCTGCTGAAAAAAGAAAACTATCACCACTATGCCTCAAATGCCATGTAGCATGAAATGACTGTATGCAACAATACCAAACATGCCTGCCTGAAATAACTCATTCTTGGTCACTAGAAAAACTGGTACCTGCCTGCGTGCCTTGCCAAATCGGGTATGCTGGCCAATGCATAACACCGATAGGGGATAGTTGCCAATCGGGTATGCTGGCCAACGCATAACACCGATAGGGGATAGGAGTCTCAGACTTAAGCATGTCTGCGACACACTCGGAGTGGCCCTCGAGGGGAGCGGACCACACGACGAGTAAAAGATCTCAGTATACGTATCAGAAAGGCCATAAAACAGCAGGACGGAT
>CM055071.1:13784880-13829684 GCA_029204045.2 Tillandsia leiboldiana | reverse complement strand
CACCAGAGTATAGATTTCTGGCAAGAAAGGCCCGACTCAATAGCTCCACCTGGTGCTTGTCCTCCTTGTGGCGACGTAAGGTACGCCGTTAGTAACCGCGTGAACCATCCTGAAATAGTTCTATTAGTGCTGTCCTCGCCTTGCTGAGAGTCCTTCATATTCATCTTCCCAGCTTTTATCTTCATACGCGTTGAAAAGTACGTATCCAGAATCATCCTCTTGAATTCTGACCAGGGTAGCTGTCGGTGATCTGAAATCCCGGGGCTTCCACCCGACGCCACCATGCATCAGCGTCCCGTCTAGCAGTGTACAGCCATATTACCCTGTACTTCTAGTCAATGAAGAAGTCCCCGGAATAACTTCTCCTTGACGAAAGCCAAGTCCCGATCTCCCACGGCTGAGTATTCCGCCTGAAAAACCTGGGCGGGTCCCCGCTTACAGAACTGAGTAAGTTTTGTCAGCAATCTCCTGCTCCTTCCTCCGCGGGAGTCAATGCCCGGATTTGCAACCCTGAGCAACAGGGGATGCGGGTCCCACCGGTCCAACTGGGAAGCCACACAGGGAGGGTGGTACGGGAGAACTCTCTGGGGGTGCAACAGGCTGCACCCTCTGTTCTAAACATCTACTCTGCGTCAGCCGACCCATGGCTTCCTCCTGACGCCGCACGGCCTCTGACATCTGGGCCATCTGAGCCTGAAGCTCCTGCACCTCACTCTGCTGGCCCTGCTCGGACTCCTCCGGCTCAGCTCAGAGGAAGAAGGCTGCGAACCGCTTCAACATTCTACGTTGCGGAGGCATCCTACCACAAGAAACCACACTCAGTATCATCACCCCACACGACCCAATCTAGCAAAGTTAAGACATTCTCCTATTTCTGTGACTTTATGTTGTCTGCAGCCAACATAACAGTCTACTACCAGAAGTAGGCTATGTCGATCCCTCTTCCTTCATTGGAAGAGTTAAATAAGTAACACAACGACTTCCGCAAAATTGTCACGTCTCTCGCACCCTATCATCCTAGGGTCTGCCAAAAGCCTAGGGTTTCCTAAGTCCCAACTGACCAATCCCTAAGCTCTGATACCAACTTAATCTGTCACGCCCCGAACCCGGCTCGCCAACAGATCCGCCGTGCACACGGATTTCCCCGCAGTTACACGAAGCACTGGTAACCTGCTCCGATATAATATGAACAATAAAAGCATAAATACAGAGCTGAAGTAGAAAAACCACATAGTATCCAGACTGGAACTACAAATAAAGCTGTAATAAGTACAATAATCTCCCAGCTCACCCAAATATACAGTCAGCTGGCCAGCGCCAACCCAAAATACCACAGTCTGAGTAAGAGTACAACATCTGTCTATATCCACGTCTCAACCATCTCGTCTCAAAGGGATCTATCTACTCAGCGATCCCCTTACCTTTATCAGCTGGCCGATAGCCTAGCAGCTCCCGCAGACGACTCTGCAAAATAAGAAAGAAGAAAGAGAGAAACAACAATGGGGGTTAGAACTACCAGATAAACTAGTAGCCTCCCCTAGTGGGTAAAACCTCAACTCTGACGCACCCACTAGGACTACTCGAGGCAACAAGAAAGAACAGTGGTAAGCTATAAAGGCTGCTGAAAAAAGAAACTATCACCACTATTGCCTCTAAATGCCATGTAGCATGAAATGACTGTATGCAACAATACCAAACATGCCTGCCTGAAATAACTCATTCTTGTGTCACTAGAAAAACTGGTACTGCCACCCTGCTGTGCCTTGCCAAATCGGGTATGCTGGCCAATGCATAACACCGATAGGGGATAGTTGCCAAATCGGGTATGCTGGCCAACGCATAACACCGATAGGGGATAGGAGTCCAAAGACTCTAAGCATGTCTGCGACACACTCCGGAGTGGCACTCGAGGGGACGACCCACACGAGTAAAAATCTCAGTAATAAGTATCAAAGAAGTGCCATAAAACAGCAGACTGGATCATGACTTATGATCAGAGTGGGAAAACCACCCACTAGGACAACCGATCCCCAGCTGATGCAATAAACCAGTCTCAACCCCAATTTGATGCAAGGATAAACATCTGGTCGACCGCCTACTGTCCGCGGTCACCGCAAGACCCCACAAGTCCATAATCTAGTACAAACTTGACTATACTACCCAACCCATGCTCATACCTGGCAACAAATATCTAGATGCAAAGGACAACAATGAAACATGTTCAGATCCCAATATGAAGTGGCCTCACTAGATGTTCAGTCATGCATGCAACTGTCTTATCTTTAAAAGCTGTAAAATAGTGTCAAATATTTATTTTAAAAGAAGATTGATTTACTGAATAAAAGTTATTTGCATGCGAGATTATAGCCTTTGTACCAATCACAGTTGTCCCAATAAAAGTCATCATAAATCGGTGGGGTTAAATTTTAGGAGAGTTCGTCCCAGCGGTTCTTGTCATTGTCATATTAATTCGTTCCAATAGTTCTCATCAATTGTCCTGTTAGTTTGTCCTGTTAGTTTGTCCCAATGGTTCTTATCAATTATCATTAGTGTGTCCCAGTGGTTCTCATCAATTGTCATATTAAATTTTAGGGGAGTCCCAGTAAACCCAGTGAGCTTGTCAAAATGAGGTAAGCAACAACGACTGCCCACCTTGACAGCTCAGATCACACCCAGGTAGTCTCCTGCTGTCCACAGTCCCCGAAAACTGCTGTCTGCCGAAAACGATGCCCTACAGCATCACACATTGCACAGGTGTAACTATAGTTTCATAAAAATACATCTTTTGCTATTTTTCAAATGGCACAAAAAGAGAGGAGTTTTTTCACCTCTGTACATTGCTCAAGAAAAATCCAGAAAAATTACGTTTGCGTTCCTCGCGAAGAGTAAATCAAAATCGACTCTTTAAATGTCTCGATCTGATGTTCCACGCCAGATAAAAATCGGAGAAGTTAACGCTGTCCAGAAATTTCCATAGCAAAAAGGTGGGTCAAAGAGTCCTCGGGAAACGTGCACAAGTATGAAATGGAGCAAAGTGATCAACACAGAAATCGAAGCCTTACCTCTTAGGAACGCGCTGTCATGAAAATCGTCCAAAAATTCCTCCGGGTTAGCACTCAGGGAATTTCCGACGGAACTGCGACGGGAAATGGGCCGAAAAAGAGAACCGTCGCAGTGCGCCGCGTCGCAGATAGCTCACTAACTGTAACTCCAGAAATTCTGGAATTTTAGAGAGAGAGAGAAGAGAGAGAGTGGAAAATTTTTCGTACAGGGCTCAAACTGAGATTCTCTCTCTAGAGCTCGGATTTCGAGGTGGGGAATGAGAGGGATGGGGATGCTATTTATAATGGGCCAAGGGAATCTTGGGCTCCACACCGGATCCGGATCCGAACAGGAAACACCGAATTGGCCAACCAGGGTGCGCCAAGTGTCCACATAACAGGGAACAGCCTGTGCAAGCCCAATCAAAAACTGCCACGTTCCACGTGGTGCACGTGGTTGCTCCGCGCTCGGGTTTTCCGGATCCTGTCAGCCAATAGGGGAGCGCCACGTGTCACCTTCCCACGTGTTTCTAGAAGCCGGCCCAACCAATCGGGAGCGCCACGTGGCACGGGGGGGGTATTCGGTGCTCCCGGTGCTCGCCAGGCCCATGGAACGCGCACCCGCGCCCCTGCCCGCGCCTGCCCGCTGCCGCCCGCGCCGCGCGCCGCCGCCCTCTGCCGCTGTGTCGCCGCCGTGCGCCGCCGCCCGCCGCCGCCGCTCGCCGCTCGCCGGAACAGTAATTCCGGCAACCGGAGTTACTGTTCCGGCGTGAACAGTACCGTGGTGCCGAAAAATTAAAGTAAATATACCGTTTCGATCATTTTCGCGCGCTGAGTCCAAATCCGCTGTCCATTTCGCCAAATTCTCATCCGAAATTTTGCCGAAATTCCCCGGAAAATCCCATTTGCTCCGATTTTCGCGCAGAGTCTATATTAAATGTCCAATTTCGATTCTACAAGCTCTGTTTCACCGAATAAGCTTCCTACAGTCAGTTTAATGTTGCACAGTTCTTGCGGGAGTCCGGATCATCACAATAGTGGAGCACGGATTCATGGAGACCGCGCGCCCGACGAGAGGACTCGGAGTACGGCAAGGACAAGAAACGACCCCAGCCCTTCTCCGGAGGGGATTTCCTAGCAGGGACCGGCCAGACATCCACCTACCGGAGGTGCACACCCCGGGGATTATTCGTTTACGGAAAGCACGACCTTGCTTCTGAGGTAACAAACTGGGACAGTTCCGCTTTAACTGCCCCGAACCCGGGAACAGTTCTTCAGAGTCGCGACACGGATGAGAGGTCTCATGCGACGACACGACAAAGGACGCACCACCCAAGGGAAGTAGGTAGCAGGAAAGACCCCTTACGAAGAGTAATGTTGGTCTTGACCCCAGGAGAACCCTTAGAAGCAAATACTTTGTACCTGCCTGTCCAATAAGGATGCGAAGACTTAGTTGTCTTGGGGTTGGCCCTTTATTTATGGGGTCAAATAGGTCCAACTTCCTGCCTCGAGACAATAGGCCCAGGGGACTAGTGAGTTGGGTTGGGTAAGCCCAATAGGTGGAGTGGGCTGCGGTCCACAATAGACCTAACAGCAAGAGGCCCAATAACAGACCCAACGTCCAGGAGGGTTGAGTCCGGTCGAGATCTGTGGTGCGGTGTATGCCGCTGTAAGTGAATCGGTTGCGCACCTCTAAAAGCTCAGAATTTTGGGGTTAATGGTTAGCGCCAACGATTCGACATTTGTGACTTAGTGGTGTCACTGCTAAGAGAATTCGTGGGGATACTCGGAAGGGATAGGCTTACCGAGTAACAGGTGCTAGTCGATTGTGAGAAATCGAGCGTGCCGTCCTGGGGCACACCGTTCTATTCGTACGGAAGAATGACGGGAGACTGCGATTGTACATCGACAATCGGGGAATGGATAAGGTCATAGTAAAGGACAATACCCTCGCCTCGGATGGAGGACCTATTCGACCAACTACCAGGAGTGACGGCGTCTTCAAAGACTGATCTGCAGTCCGTCTATCGCCAGGTAAAGTCCGGAGGGATGACATACCGAAAACAGACCTTCGGACTCGGTATGGTCATTACGAGTTTACGATTAAACCGTTTGACTCAATGTCGTTCCAGCGGTGTTCGTGAAAGTGATGAACAGGATCATGGATCCTTTCCTAGACCAGTTGTGTGATAACCGCGGATTTATTTGCCTTTCGGGGCTTTCCGTCGATTTTTATTGAACCGTCTGGTTGACAATAGGGGTTCGAGGGTAATTTTTCCTTGTTTTTCTGGGCAGACGGTCGGGGCTCGCGGGGTATTTTTGGTTAATAAAGCTCGCGAAACGGAGACCGGCGGCGCGATCGGTTTTGGATTCCGACCCCCGGATCTCCCAGAATAAATTCCGGAAGCTGGTACCGTAGCCCGGTGACTGACACAATTACCCGGGGCGGACCGAACTCTGGTCCGCAATCAGATCGATTTTAGTCGATCAGTTTGAGGTATGGGATTAAACCACCCCTTTTTGTTTTCCTTTCACTCGAGGGGTTAAAAATTAATTTGGGGTCCAAAATCCACTACGCCCAAACGTCTAAGTAGTCGGCCTTGGGAATTAGGTTTTCCTAAAACCTCGCCTCCCCCTCCTTGGCGTACATATCCGAGCGTGGACGAGGAGCGGTTCCCCAAAACCCTCGTCCTTTCCATCGGCCGGCGTGGAAGAGAAGAGATCGATCGCCTCCCCGCAAAGATCCGACGAACGCGAAGAGGACGATCCCTCTCCTTCGCCCGGTACCGACCAAAACAAGGTGAGCCGTGCTTTCGTTTCTTTTCTTGTCTTTTCTCGTCACGAGCGAGGGGGGGGTTTCTTGATTTCGCCGGAGATGGAAGGAGAGGGGCGCGCCATCGCACGCGGAGCGCCGCGCGGGGCAACCCGCGCATGCGGGGGCGCCGCGCGGGGCACCCGCATGCGGGGCCCGTGCGGGTGCCGCCCGCGCATAGCGGGGGTGCCGTGCGGGGCACCCGCATGCGTGGCGCCGCGCGGGGCAGCCCGCGCATGCGGGGGCAACCGCGCGGTGCAGCCCGCGCATGCGGGGGCGCCGAGCGGGGGCACCCGCATGCGGGGCGCCGCGCGGTGAGCCCGCGCAATGCGGGGGTGCTCGTGCGGGGGCACCCGCATGCGGGGCGCCGCGCGGGGCAGCCGCGGCATGCGGGGGCACCCGCGCGGTGCGGCCCGCGCATGCGGGGGTGCCATGGCGGGGCACCCGCATGCGGGGGCCGCGCGGGCAAGACCCGCGCATGCGGGGGCACCGCGCGTGCAGCCCGGCATGCGGGGGTGCCGCGCTGGGGCACCCGCATCCGGGGCAGCCGCGGTGGCAGCCCGCACATGCGAGGCGCGCGTGGACAGCACGGCGGCGCTGGGGGGTTCGGTCGCTGCCGTCGGGGGCCGGCCGGTGTTGGGGCTTTTCCTTACTTCGCGTTTAAAGGTTCTTGACCTCCCCGCCCGGGGATCCCGTTTTGCAGCTTCGGGGAGCGCGCCGGGACGCGGGGAGCCGAGCGTGGTTTTTCTACTAGCGACAGGTGGGTTGTATTTACTTTATTCCTAGCCTCTAAATTTTATCATGTTGGACGGGGTCTATTCTAAGTGTACTGGGGTTAAATAATGATGGGCGATAGCTTATGCATGTTAGTGGGTTCGCTATAGTGATTAGCGTCGGTTGCCGACGGTGATTCTCTTTTAACCCTTATATGTCAGCGGGCCACCTTCGAGTGCGCGCAATATTACCTTGTTTTCGATTATGCACTTTACCTCATTTACCTCATTACTCTTGTTATTTATATTATGATGCTGACATGATGGTGGTTACGGTTACTTGGCTCGAGGTTGCCACACGCGCACCCGCGGTTTGGCCACCGCAAAGGGTGCGCTTTTCCGGAAAAGTGGTCTATGACCCGTGTATACCCACGAGGTGACGTAGTGGGGCCCCTTATTAGTGGTGGGGTTGAGGCGCCGAGGTGCGAGCGGTGCGACCCGTCGGTTTAGTTGTCCGGCGTGGTCGGGTTTCTGCAGGTACGGTGTGGGCCGTCGGTCTAGCTGTCCGACGTGCCTGGGTATTACAGGATGCAGGTGTACAGGTTGCCTTTCCTCCTTGGGAGGGTGGTTGCTCCAGTTGTCTTCACGGTTTGTTTTACTATATTCTCCTACTTTACTATTTCTGCGTCACTGACATCCCACTTCGTGACAGGGTCCAGACGGGGAGAGAGGTCGGCGGTGGTGAGGACGGGACAGGAGCAGCTGGGTCGCTGGGGACCCTGGACTGTATTTATTCTTTTATTCTCGCTTTTCATTACCTTGTAGTTATGTGAGTGGTTCGCGATACCCTCGTGGGGTCGGCATGGATGTCGGTACGGGCTACATTTAGTGCCCCTGGTGCAATATTTTCCCTTTTATTTCTATTGGCCATTTAAAAACCAAAAGGGCAGAAGCCAAAGAAAGGATTGCGAAAACCGTCTTTAAAAACTTGGTGTCGGGTGGGCACCGCTTTCAAACCTTGTGGATTTATCCTTTCCAAACCGATCGGCCATGTGATCTTCGTTTATCAGTTAGAATGCTGGTTGGTTGTGAATGATTGTTGTGATTGATTGGTTGCGCATGTTAGAACATGTACCGAACGCTACGCCGTGCATGTACAGGGGAGACTCTGCACGTTTGCAGAGTGACCATGTATGTGTGGCGGGTCTGGGCACGTGCCGGGGAAGAGGGGTTTCTTCTTTTGAAAAAAAAAAAAAAAAAAAATTCACACATCAAATATTCAACTTTTATGAATCGTTTCCGCTAAAACAAAACCCCCGGGGCGTGACAGATTAAATGGTATCAGAGAGTTCTTTCAATCACAACAATTAGTGCCGACATCCGTAGACAACCCTCACTTGCCTACATATGAATGAAATGGGTAGGGCTTAGGACTGTAGAACGTGAGTGGCCGAAGGGGGGAAAATGTTGAGTCCTCGCTTTCACTTTATGGTTGTTGCTAGCAGGGTAGTCTAGAGTTGACTCTTGTGATGTATGACAGACATGGCCCGTACTAGATCATCGGCCGGGGACGCGGAAGCAGACGCGACGGCGTCGACGGCCGCGGAGAACCAACTCCTGCGGCAACAACTGCAGGAGATGGCGGGGAATCTGGCCAACCTTACTGAGCACGTGCGTCAGTTGACGCAACGGCAACAGGCCGCGACGGTGACGGTCGCCCCGGGTCCCCCACAGGGGTCGACAGCGCCGGCCGCGGCACCACCGACAGCGCCACCACCGGCGACGACTACGGGACCGGCGCCGGGGACGACCAGCAGGGTTACTCTGGAGGAGACTGTAGTCACACCTGCCCCGACCGTGGCTGCCACCGCCGCGAGGGAGGGGACGGGTGCGATGACCGAGCGGGATCGGGTGCGGGCCAACCTGAAAGACTTCAAGAAATACGACCCACCCACGTTCGAAGGGGACACGACTGATCCGTGGGTCGTCGAGAAATGGGTGGGGTCGATGGAGAAACTTTTTGAAGACCTGCTCATGGAGGACGACGAGCGGGTTCCCCTAGCGGTCCACTGCTTGGAGGGGAACGCCCGCTTGTGGTGGAAGACGGTACGCCCCGATCCTACTAAGGGTACCACATTTCCGTCCTTGACAACCTTCAAACAGGAACTGTTCGGGGCCTTCTTCACCAACAGTGTCAAGAAAAAGTTGGAGGATGACCTGAACCACATCCAACAGGAGAACCGGACGGTCATGGAGTATCAGCGGGAGTTCGTCCGGCTAGCAAACTGCGTCCCGTTCGTCATAAGGGACGAGGCACACAAGGCGCAGCTCTTTGTGGATGGCTTGCGGAGCAATATCTTCGAGGTGGTGCAAGCAGCCGAACTACACACCTTCCAGAAAGTGGTCGACAGAGCCACTACGGTGGAGCGGGGTTTTGCGGTCACCCGCGCCAGAAGGGAGAACTCGACGCGGCTAGAGGACCGGAAGCGGCAACAGCAGAACTCGGGAGGAGGCTCTTGGGGCGGGGGCGGGGCCCCCAAATGGTGGAGACCTCAGGCAGGGTCCCGGAGCGCGCCAACAGGAGGACCGAGGCCAGGGAGTAGGCCTTGTGTCATATGCGGGGGAGGGCACATTCCGGGGGAGTGCCCCCAAAAAGGCGACCACTGCTTCAGGTGCGGCAGACGAGGGCACTTCCGCCGCAACTGCCCCTTAGGCGGGGGGTCTGCGTCCTCCGCAGCTTCTACGCCCACGCCACAGCTCTCAGGGCGGGGGAAAGCCCCTATGGCGTCGACGTCTAGGCCCCCTGCGCCACGGCGCGAGGAGGACCGGCAGCCACAACCAGGCGGGAGAGTCTTCTCAATGACCCACCAAGAGACAGATCCGCCGGAGGAAGCACTTGCAGGTACTACTTCTATTTCCAATTCCCGTGCTAGAACCCTTTTCGACACCGGAGCAACACACTCTTTCATTTCCCGTGACTTCGTGTTTTCGTTTGGTCTCGAGGAGACACCCCTCCAAAACCCCTTGACAGTGCAAACGGCGGGAGGGACCTTGGAGGCGGTCAGCGTCGTGACCGCCTGCCCGATTAAACTAGGGCGACTAGCATGCCCTTGGGATCTAGTGGTAATCCCCCTGAAGGAGTACGACGTGGTGCTGGGCATGAACTGGCTCACGAGGTACCAGGCACTCATCGATTGTGACAAGCGACAGCTGCGTTTATACGAACCGGGTTTCCCTGAGCATGTGTACATGATGGGTAAGAGCATCTCCTTCCCGGCGATCATCTCAGCGACCCGGGCCAGAAGACTGGTGGAGGGTGGTTGCGTGGCCTACTTGGCATCGGTGGATTTGGCTACCCGACCCCCGACGACGCTCGCCGATATTCCAGTGGTGAGGGACTTCCCCGACGTCTTCCCCACGGAACTGCCTGGGATGCCCCCTGATCGGGAGGTGGAATTCCCCATCGAACTACTACCGGGCACGCAGCCTATTTCGAAGGCACCTTACCGAATGGCCTTCGCAGAACTAAAGGAGCTTAAAGCACAACTGGAAGACCTCTTGGATAAGGGGTTCATAAGACCGAGTGTGTCACCCTGGGGCGCACCGGTACTCTTCGTGCGGAAGAAAGACGGAAGCCTGCGTCTCTGCATTGATTACAGAGGAATAAACAAAGTCACAGAGAAAAACAAGTACCCCCTGCCTAGAATAGATGACCTCTTCGACCAGCTGAGAGGGGCGACGGTCTTCTCCAAGATCGATTTACAGTCGGGCTACCACCAACTCCGGGTTCGGGACAAGGACATTCCGAAGACTGCTTTCCGGACCCGGTACGGCCACTACGAGTTCACGGTTATGCCCTTTGGACTCACGAACGCCCCCGCAGTCTTCATGGACATGATGAACCGGATCTTCAGACCCTTCCTGGATCGGTTCGTGGTGGTTTTCATCGACGACATACTGATCTACTCCACTACCGACGAGGAACACGAGGACCATTTGCAAACAGTCCTCCAAACTCTCAGGGAACAGGAGCTGTTCGCTAAACTCAAGAAGTGTGAGTTCTGGCTACGCGAAGTCGGCTTCCTAGGACATGTGATCTCGGCACAGGGAATCTCCGTGGATCCGAAGAAGGTGGAGTCCGTGGTCGACTGGCAGCCGCCGACGACGGTGACAGAGGTCCGCAGTTTCCTAGGACTGGCAGGATACTACAGGCGTTTTGTAGAGGGTTTCGCGAAGATTGCTACCCCTCTGAATCGGTTGACCAGAAAAGGGGAGAAGTTCATATGGACGGCCAAATGCCAGGAAAGCTTTGAGGAACTCAAAAGGAGGTTAACCAGGGCACCAATACTTGTGCTGCCGACACCCGGGGAAGATTACGAAGTGTACTGCGACGCCTCGGGGATCGGCCTGGGTGGGGTCCTGATGCAACAGGGGAAAGTGATTGCCTACGCGTCCAGGCAACTAAAGGATTACGAGAAGAACTACCCGATACACGACTTGGAGCTGGCCGCAGTAGTCTTCGTTTTAAAACAGTGGAGGCACTACCTCTTTGGGGTCCACTGTAACGTCTTCTCGGATCATCAAAGTCTTAAGTATATCTTTACCCAAAAAGAATTAAACTTGCGGCAGAGGCGGTGGCTGGAGTTGTTGAAGGACTACGACTTGACGATACAATACCATCCCGGAAAGGCAAACGTGGTGGCGGACGCCCTGAGCAGGAAAGGACGCCAAGACGGGGCGTCAAGGAGCGCGATAACGGAGCAAAACCTCTTGATAGCGGAGTTCGCACGAATGCAGTTGGAAGTGGTGCCGACAGGCACGGTTAGGCAACTCCTAACCTTGGTGGTCAAGCCGACGCTACTTGAGAAGATCCGGGAGGGGCAACAGACCGACCCACACCTACAGCGCGTACGAGACAAGATCCCCCTGGACCAAGAGAGCGACTTTGCAGTGGAAGACGACGGCACCCTACGGTTCCGCAGACGGATCTGCGTGCCGGATTCGTCGGAATTGAAGGAGGTAATTTTGACAGAGGCACACCGGGCCCCTTATGCGGCACATCCAGGAGGCACGAAGATGTACAGGGACCTCAAACGGATCTACTGGTGGCCCAACATGAAGGGGGACGTCACTCGACATGTAGCTCATTGCCTAGTGTGCCAACGGATAAAGGCCGAGCATCAGCGGCCAGCAGGGAAGCTACAGCCCCTACCGGTGCCAGAGTGGAAGTGGGAGCAAATCACCATGGACTTTGTCACGGGCTTCCCACGTTCACCCCAGGGCCACGACGCAATTTGGGTCGTAGTCGACCGGTTAACCAAGTCAGCACACTTTCTGCCAGTTCATACGACCTGGACCCGAGAACGGTTGGCCCAAACATATATCAGCGAGATCGTGAGATTACATGGAGTGCCGGCATCGATCACCTCGGACAGAGACACGCGCTTTGTCTCGAAATTTTGGCAGAGCCTTCAGCGAGCCATGGGAACCAAACTACAGTTCAGCACAGCCTTCCACCCTCAGACGGACGGACAGTCGGAGCGCGTGATACAAACCCTCGAAGACCTGCTTCGCGCCTGTGTACTAGATTGGGGGATCGGGTGGTCACGCTACCTACCTCTCGTGGAATTCGCCTACAACAACAGCTACCAGGCCAGCATCCAGATGGCGCCCTACGAGGCCTTATATGGAAGACGCTGCCGATCCCCGATTTGTTGGGACGATCTGGGAGAACGGAAATTCTTGGGGCCCGACTTAGTGGAGGAAACGGAAGAGAAGGTTCGCCTCATCAGACAGCGCCTGCTAACCGCCCAGAGTCGCCAGAAGAGCTACGCGGACCAAAGGCGCCGCGACTTGGAATTCCAAGTGGGAGAGCATGTTTTCTTGCGGGTCTCGCCGTCCAGAGGAGTCAAGCGGTTCGTGCTAAAAGGGAAACTGAGCCCACGGTTTGTAGGGCCTTTCGAGATTTTGGAACGCATCGGCCCAGTGGCGTACCGCCTTGCCCTACCACCAAACCTTGACCGAGTCCATGACGTCTTCCACGTTTCGATGCTCCGCAAATACCTCTCCGATCCATCGCATATCCTGGATGTCGCCATACTCGACCTTAAAGAAGACCTAAGCTTCGAGGAAACCCCCGTGAGAATCCTGGCAAGGGAAAGCAAATCACTGCGGAATCGAGCCATCCCCTACGTGAAGGTACTCTGGAGCAACCACGAGGAGCGAGAAGCAACATGGGAGCTGGAGTCTAAAATGAGGGAGAACTACCCGAACCTGTTCACCACCACCCGGGTCTGAGTTTCGAGGACGAAACTCGGTTTTTAGAGGTGAGTGGTGTGATAACCGCGAATTTATTTTGCCTTTCGGGGCTTTCCGTCGATTTTTATTGAACCGTCTGGTTGACAATAGGGGTTCGAGGGTAATTTTTCCTTGTTTTTCTGGGCAGACGGTCGGGGCTCGCGGGTATTTTTGGTTAATAAAGCTCGCGAAACGGAGACCGGCGGCGCGATTGGTTTTGGATTCCGACCCCCGGATCTCCCAGAATAAATTCCGGAAGCTGGTACCGTAGCCCAGGTGACTGACACAATTACCGGGGGCGGACCGAACTCTGGTCCGCAATCAGATCGATTTTAGTCGATCAGTTTGAGGTATGGGATTAAACCACCCCTTTTTGTTTTCCTTTCACTCGAGGGGTTAAAATTAATTTGGGGTCCAAAATCCACTACGCCCAAAACGTCTAAGTAGTCGGCCTTGGGAATTAGGTTTCCTAAACCTCGCCTCCCCCTCCTTGGCGTACAATATCCGAGCGTGGACGAGGAGCGGTTCCCCAAAACCCCCGTCCTTTCCATCGGCCGGCGTGGAAGAGAAGAGATCGATCGCCTCCCCGCAAAGATCCGACGAACGCGAAGAGGACGATCCCTCTCCTTCGCCCGGTACCGACCAAAACAAGGTGAGCCGTGCTTTCGTTTTCTTTTCTTGTCTTTTCTCGTCACGAGCGAGGGGGGGGTTTCTTGATTTCGCCGGAGATGGAAGGAGAGGGGCGCGCCATCGCACGCGGAGCGCCGCGCGGGGCAACCCGCGCATGCGGGGGCGCCGCGCGGGGCACCCGCATGCGGGGCGCCGTGCGGGGCCGCCCGCGCATGCGGGGGTGCCGTGCGGGGCACCCGCATGCGGGGCGCCGCGCGGGGCAGCCCGCGCATGCGGGGGCACCGCGCGGTGCAGCCCGCGCATGCGGGGGCGCCGAGCGGGGCACCCGCATGCGGGGCGCCGCGCGGTGCAGCCCGCGCATGCGGGGGTGCCGTGCGGGGCACCCGCATGCGGGGCGCCGCGCGGGGCAGCCCGCGCATGCGGGGGCACCGCGCGGTGCGGCCCGCGCATGCGGGGGTGCCATGCGGGGCACCCGCATGCGGGGCGCCGCGCGGGGCAGCCCGCGCATGCGGGGGCACCGCGCGGTGCAGCCCGCGCATGCGGGGGTGCCGCGCGGGGCACCCGCATCCGGGGCAGCCGCGGGGCAGCCCGCACATGCGAGGCGCCGCGTGGACAGCACGGCGGCGCGTGGGGGGTTCGGTCGCTGCCGTCGGGGGCCGGCCGGTGTTGGGGCTTTTCCTTACTTCGCGTTTAAAGGTTCTTGACCTCCCCGCCCGGGGATCCCGTTTTGCAGCTTCGGGGAGCGCGCCGGGACGCGGGGAGCCGAGCGTGGTTTTTCTACTAGCGACAGGTGGGTTGTATTTACTTTATTCCTAGCCTCTAAATTTTATCATGTTGGACGGGGTCTATTCTAAGTGTACTGGGGTTAAATAATGATGGGCGATAGCTTATGCATGTTAGTGGGTTCGCTATAGTGATTAGCGTCGGTTGCCGACGGTGATTCTGTTTTTAACCCTTATATGTCAGCGGGCCACCTTCGAGTGCGCGCAATATTACCTTGTTTTCGATTATGCACTTTACCTCATTTACCTCATTACTCTTGTTATTTATATTATGACGCTGACATGATGGTGGTTACGGTTACTTGGCTCGAGGTTGCCACACGCGCACCCGCGGTTTGGCCACCGCAAAGGGTGCGCTTTTCCGGAAAAGTGGTCTATGACCCGTGTATACCCACGAGGTGACGTAGTGGGGACCCTTATTAGTGGTGGGGTTGAGGCGCCGAGGTGCGAGCGGTGCGACCCGTCGGTTTAGTTGTCCGGCGTGGTCGGGTTTCTGCAGGTACGGTGTGGGCCGTCGGTCTAGCTGTCCGACGTGCCCGGGTATTACAGGATGCAGGTGTACAGGTTGCCTTTCCTCCTTGGGAGGGTGGTTGCTCCAGTTGTCTTCACGGTTTGTTTTACTATATTCTCCTACTTTACTATTTCTGCGTCACTGACATCCCACTTCGTGACAGGGTCCAGACGGGGAGAGAGGTAGGCGGTGGTGAGGACGGGACAGGAGCAGCTGGGTCGCTGGGGACCCTGGACTGTATTTATTCTTTTATTCTCGCTTTTCATTACCTTGTAGTTATGTGAGTGGTTCGCGATACCCTCGTGGGGTCGGCATGGATGTCGGTACGGGCTACATTTAGTGCCCCTGGTGCAATATTTTCCCTTTTATTTCTATTGGCCATTTAAAAACCAAAAGGGCAGAAGCCAAAGAAAGGATTGCGAAAACCGTCTTTAAAAACTTGGTGTCGGGTGGGCACCGCTTTCAAACCTTGTGGATTTATCCTTTCCAAACCGATCGGCCATGTGATCTTCGTTTATCAGTTTAGAATGCTGGTTGGTTGTGAATGATTGTTGTGATTGATTGGTTGCGCATGTTAGAACATGTACCGAACGCTACGCCGTGCATGTACAGGGGAGACTCTGCACGTTTGCAGAGTGACCATGTATGTGTGGCGGGTCTGGGCACGTGCCGGGGAAGAGGGGTTTCTTCTTTTGAAAACAAAAAAAAAAAAAAATTCACACATCAAATATTCAACTTTTATGAGTCGTTTCCGCTAAAACAAAACCCCCGGGGCGTGACAAGTTGGTAGTGGTCTTTTTAGATGACATCCCGATCTACGCTCGCACAGACAAAGAGCACGAGGAACACTTGCGAGCGATCCCCCAGACCCTCCGGTACCAGAAAGTGTATGCCAAACTCAAAAGGGGTGAGTTCTGGCTCCGCGAGGTAGACTTGTTGGGACACATAGTCTCAGTGTCGGGAATAGTAGAGGACCCGAGGGAGATAGAATTCGTGACCGACTGGGCTCGGCCAACAAGGGGGACAGAAATCCGAAGCTTTCTAGGACTGGCGGGGTACTACAGACGTTTCGAGGAAGACTCCTCAAGGAAAGCCGCTCCCGTGAATCGACTAACCCGGAAAGGGGAGAAAGTCGTCTGGTCAACCCAATACCAGAAGAGCTTCGAGGAACTTAAAGACAGACTCACACGGGCACCGGTGCTCACATTGTCGCAGCCCGGTGAGGACTACGAGATCTTTTGTGAGGCATCTCGAAGCGATCTTGAAAGCGTATTGATGCAACAAGGGAAGGTCTTAGCTTACGCATCAAGACAGTCCAAGGATTACAAGCAGAACTACCCTACACACGACCTGGAGCTCGCGGCGGTCGTGTTTGCCTTGAAGCTCTGGAGACATTACCTCTGCGGGGCGCACTGTAACGTGTATTCCGATCACCAGAGCATCAAAGACCTATTTACGCAGAAGGAACTGAACTTACGACAAAGACAATAGCTGGAACTACGAATGGACTACGATTTGTCCACCCACTACCACCCCGGGAAGGCAAATATGGTGGCTGGCGCCTTGAGCCGGAAGGGACTGGGGGAAACGGCATTGAGCACCCTTACCCAACAAGATCGTCTAATTGCAGAATTCTCGCAAATGAGACTGGAGGTAGTGCCAGCAGGTGCAGTTGGGAAACATCTATCCTTAGTGATAGAGCCTACACTGATAGAGAGGGTCGTGGAAGGCCAAACAACGGATACGCAATAACAGCAGGTACGGAACGGATTATCCTCGGAACCAAGCGGGGATTTTTTAATCGGCACTGAGATAGTTCCGGGGATGAGTCTACGTTAAGGGAAGAAATTCTGGCGGAAGCGCATAATGCCCCGACACTATGCATCCTCGAGGTACAAAAATATGCAGAGACCTGAGGCAGACCTTCTGGTGGCCCAAGTTAAAGAGGGATGTGGTGCAATTCGTGGCACGATGTTTGGTGGGCCGACAGGTGAAAGCAGAGCATCAGCGATCGGCGGGGGAAAACTATAACCATTGCCCATGTCGGAGTGCAAATGGGAATGGATAACCATGGACTTTGTAACTGGTTTTCCGCGATCGTAGCAAGGACGTGACGCGATATGGGTCATTGTGGACCGTCTGACGAAATCGGCCCACTTCCTACCGATTCGCACGACGTGGAGCAGGGATCAGCTGGTGCAGACCTATATTGACGAGGTGGTGAGACTGCATGGAATACCGTCATCGACAACCTCGGACAGGGACACGCGCTTCGTGTCAAACTTTTGGCGGAGTCTGCAGCAGGCGTTGGGGACCAAGTTGCAGTTTAGCACGGCTTTTGACCCGCAGACGGACGGGCAATCGGAGCGTGTGATCTAGATTCTTGAGGATATGCTTCGAGCTTGTGTGCTAAGCCTGGGGGAGGGGTGGTCGCGTTACCTACCCCTCGTGGAATTTGCTTACAATAATAGCTATCAGGCTAGTATTCGGATGACCCCGTACGAAGCCTTATACGGACGCCGGTGTCGATCGCCTATTTGCTGGGACGATTTGGGAGAACGGAAACTCTTGGGGCCAGACCTCGTAGAGGAAACGGAAACAAAGGTGCGCCTTATCAGGCAGCGGTTGCTGACCGCCCATAGCCGGCAGAAAAGTTACGCGGACCGGAGGCGACGGGAACTGGAATCCTCGGTAGGGGATCATGTGTTGCTACGCGTGTCACCGTCTAAGGGGACGAGACGGTATGGCATAAGAGGGAAGTTGAGCCCACGGTATGTGGGACCGTTCGAAATCTTGGAGCGCGTGGGGCCAGTGGCGTACCGGTTGGCCTTACCGCCAAATCTTGAACGGGTGCATAACGTTTTCCACGTTTCGATGCTCCGGAAATACTTATCTGATCCGTCGCACGTCCTCGACGCCTCGGCCGTTGAACTGCGGGAAGACTTGAGCTTCGAAGAAACGCCGATGCGGATCTTGGCAAGAGAAGAAAAGAACCTTCGGAACCGGACAATCCCCTACGTAAAGGTGCAATGGAGTAACCACGAGGAGCGCGAGGCGACGTGGGAACTTGAAACAAAAATGAGAGAGTGTTACCCCGAGTTATTTAGTGAGGAGTGAGATTAAGTTTCGAGAACGAAACTTCTTTTAAGAGGTAAGTGGTGTAAAATCATAGATTTTGTAACACTTAATACCTACTGCTAATAAAGTTTCCGTTTAATGTAATTAACGTAACGGGTTTATTTAAGTCATTAATTCGGAGGTGCGGGTATTTTTCTGCGATAGAGATCGGAAAACGGAGAATGGGAGTGCAATCGGATCCGGATTCCGACTTACGGAACTCCCGGAAAGGGGTAGAAAGTGATCACAATGGCCAGGGGTGCATCGAAATCCGCGTAAGTGATTTGGCATGCTTTCCGAGGAAAAAGATAGAATTATCTTTAAGGAATTATCCTGAAGAATCTAAATTGAGGAATTAATTAATTGGAGAATTAATTAATTGGGGAATTAATTAATTAAGGAATTAATTAATTGGGAATTTTAAAAATACCTAAAGTGGTTATTGTCGTACGAAAAGATATTTCGTTATCTTCTCCCGAAAGAAAGAGAGAGAAAAAGAAAAAAGAAAGACGAAACCCTAACCGGAGGAAACAAGAAGAAAGGCGAAACCCTAATCGAAAGAGAATGGTGGAGAAGAAGTTGAAAGCTAAAGGATCCAAACCCTCCCGACGAACGCGCCAAAACCGGGAGCGAGAACGGATAGCCGTCTCCTACGATTAGAGGTAAAGTAATTTTAGTTTGGTATAGTTTCGCTCGGTTTTCGGGTTTCGTTCTTTCCTGGAGTTTAGGAGTAGCCGTTTGCTACCCAACGTGTCGCGCCGCGAAGCCCTAAGGCGCCGCCGCACGACTGTAATGCGCGCCGCGCGGGGACGGTGCCCGCGCGGCCGCGGCTAGAGCCGCGCGGGATCAAGTTCCCCGCGTGGCCGCGGCTAGGGTAAACGCCGCGTGGGGCAGGTGCCCGTGCGGCCGCGGCAAAAGCCGCGCGGGGCCGGTGCCTACGCGGCCGCGGCGCATGCCGCGCGGGCGGGTGCCGCGCGGCGGCGGTGCATGCCGCGCGGGGCCTTGCCCGCGCGTCTACAGCTTGTGCCGCGCGGGCGGATGCCCGCGCGGCGGCAGCGGCACATGCCGCGCGGGCGAGTGCCCGCGCGGCGGTGGCATCGCATGCCGCGGGGGGCCTTGCCCGCGCGGCTGCAGCTTGTGCCGCGCGGGCGGGTGCCCGCGCAGCGGCGGCGGCAGCGGCACATGCCGCGCGGGTGGGTGCCCGCGCGGCGGCGGCATCGCATGCCGCGCGGGGCCTTGCCCGCGCGGCTGCAGCACATGCCGCGCGGGCGGGTGCCCGCGCGGCGGCGACGTTGCATGCCGTCGGGGCCTTGCCCGCGCGGCTGCAGCTTGTGCCACGCGGGCGGGTTCCCGTGCGGAGGCGGCGGCGGTGGCGGTGCATGCCGCGCGGGGCCCTGCCCGCGCGGCTGCAGTTTGTGCCGCGCGGGCGGGTGCCCGCGCGACGGTGACAGCACGTGCCGCGCGGGGCTATGCCCGCGCGGCCACGGCTAATGCCGCGCGGGCGGGCGCCCGTGCGGTTGCGGCGCGCGGGGTTGGTGCCCGCGCGGCCGCGGCGATTACTGCGCGGGGCCGGCACCCGCGCGGCCGCGGTTTGTGCCGTGCGGGGCTGAGGTCGGCACGGCGGCGGATGAAACCGCGCGGGGTTGGTGCCCGCGCGGCCGCGGAATGCGTCGCGCGGAGCTAGGGCCCGCGCGGTACGACACGCAACTCCGCGGGGGGCGGCCGCGTCGCTCTATGCGCGCGGGCGCCACCGCCGGGTCAAGTGTCCTTTGTGTTGTTGAGTTGTTTGGGCTCGGTTTATCCACTACTATATTGTTGATCTGACCATGGCTCTTTTGGGGACTACTTCTAGGTCCGGGCGTCAACAGAGAGCAAGGTTCAGTCTCCGGAATACGCATTTCGCATAATCGAGGTGGGTAGGTGTTGGTTATTATCGGTGAGGTGTCGTTTCTGAATACTCGTTTGATAAAGTAGATACGGTTATAATTTGACTAACTCCCTAGCATGTGAATCCCTTTTACTATTTCAATCAAGCGGCTGCGGTCGCAGGTGCGGTATACTTCTCTGATTATAGCGGCTGAGGTCGCAAGGCATTAAAAATACTCATATTGCTTACACGCACACCGGCAGTTTGGCCACTGCAGAGGGTGTATTTTTCCGGAAAGATGGTAAGTCGTTTACCCGTGTACCCCACAAGTGGAGGTTAGTGGGGACCCCTCAAGGGGAGGCGGCTGCTACTTGGGCAGTCGAGGGGTTGGAGGCACCAAGAAGATGAGTACGGTATTGGGGTTGGTGCCCAAAATATTCAGAAAGCTGGGGTAGGTGCCCAGCGGGAATTTCAACAGGGATTTAGCGATACATGAGGGGGAGGGGAAAAGTAAATGCCCGGTGACGCGGTGTGTTCTTTCTATTTATTGCGTTTACCTGCTTGTTCTCTACTTTATCAGTCACTGACAACCCACACTGTGACAGGTTCGAGTAGGGGTGGATTTTGGGACGACAATGAGGCATCAATTAGAGGACACTAGCTAAGAGGGCTTGTAAAATGATACTTTATTTTATTTACTTTTGGTTATTGCATTACTATGGTTAGTTTAACTGTGATTCATATGCTGTGGTTTCTGATGGATGTTGGGATGAGGACTTTCTTGTAACTAACTGGTGAATGATAGGATGTGTAATTGTGGCTTGTTTTCAAATACAAACCGGTTTCAAAGGTGTTTTCAAAGCAAGTGCCGTGTGGGCACCGATTTTAAAACCCGTGGATTTATCCTTTCAAGTTAATGGCCGCACAAAGAGTTTGCGAAAACGATTTAGAAAACTGAGTGTCGTGTGGGCACCGATTTTCAAAACCCATGGGTTTATGCTATAGACTGTACAAGATAGCGGTGATGGTTTGATGTACTATATCCTCTCCTCGTTGCATGTCATGATTGGAATGGTTAAAGCATTGGAATTGATTGTGACGCTGTGCATATACAAAGGAGACTCCGCCCGTTTGGGTAGTGAATTTGTATATGCGGCGGGTCTGATACGCGCCGGAGGCAAGGTTCATGTAATTATTTAAGAAAAAAAAATTAGGTACGTTTTCCGCTCCTTTAGAACCTCCGGGGCGTGACATAGGGCCAAAATAATAAATCCTGAACCGACGATAAACCCACCTTAATGTAGGCGGTCTAACAACTCCTCCGGAAGGCTCGTGGACCGGAGTCTGACTGCAAAGACCTAGATCGAGTATACTAATCAGGAACGAATTCACACACACCCAATCCATAGACCCACTATGTGATGATCCGGATCTTCGCAGAGCTGTTGCAGCGTGTTCAGTGGCTTCTGGAGGCCTATGTTGTGTAATAGAGTTGGTTGTACGCAAATCGGACCTCAGAAATGGACCCAACGCGAAATTTGGATTAAGAATACCTGTCCGGATGCCTTTGAGAAATTTTTGATGTGGAATTTGGCAAAACGAACATCGGATTTGGACTCAGCGCGCAAAAACGATGAAAATAGACTATTTACTTGTATTTTTCGGAGCCCGGATGCCAAAACACAAATTTCTAGGCACATGTTGCTGTTCCGGCGGCCGGAGCATCGCCGGCAGTGACGGGCAGACTGCGGCGCGCGGCGGCGCGCGGCGGAACACGGCCGCGGGCAGGCGCGGCGCGCGGGCGGCGGGTCCACGGGCAGGCGCGTGCACCAGGAGCACCGAGGATTGGTCATGCCATGTGGCAGCACCCTATTGGTTGGACGGTGTCAAAGGAGGCGGCGGCTGTGACACGTGGCGTCGTGTGTTTGGCTGACAGATTTCGAAAGACCCGGCGTGTGGACCGGGCGCGTGCGCCGCGTGAACCACGTGCGACACGTGGCACTGTTCCATTGGCGGGCGCAGACCGCCCACGTGCGCCAGGCGCACGGACCACAGGGCGGCGGGCTACACGTGGCGTGATTTGGTGGATTCGGGCGCTACACGTGGCGTGATCTGGTGAATTCGGGCGGCTACAGTGCTTTTCGGGCGCCCGAAAGTTGGGCTCGAATCCGACAATCCACTATTTGGATTTTTGAGTATAAATAGGCCATTGTGGATTCGGTTTGATGGCTTTTTAGATCCGATTTTCAAGCCATTTTCGACAAAGAGCTTCTACCTTAAGTCTTCTACACTTTTTGTGGTTTTGGAGAAATTTTGGGGACCGTTTGATATTTTTCCACCCCAATCTCGCGAGCTTCGACGCTGTTCCAATACCGATCTTTTTCGTCGACTTTTTGTCCGAGGACTCCCCTGAGCTGATCTTTTAGAGTTTTTCGCTGATTTTTGCGGCAACATTTCCGCGACAGGTAGGCCTTCGATTTTGATACTCATCGCTCTGCTCTGTTTCAAGTTTTTATTGGAGTTCGTGTAGTATCTTTAGACCCTCTTTTCTGCGACACTTTTTCTGGACAGCAGAGGAGTAATCTTGCATTTTATCGGGCTACGGTTGTCGGAACTGGGAGTTTAAGGACACAATTTCTATCTACACTTCGCGAGGATCGCAACCGTAATTTTCTTGGAATTTTTGGAGGACATTCCGCAGGTGATACTTTACTGTTTTGTGGACAGATGTGCGAGGAGATTATTATTTTCAGTGATTTGATCTTACCGCAGTGTTTGGCTCATATCTCGGTGACCGGGAGGACTTTACGAGTGATTTTTGGTGCGTTGGAATCGTGAGAACCTGAGAATAAAACATGTTAAATTTCAGCTCTTTTGGACTCTGGACCGATGCACGCATCCAAGTGGGTTGGATTTTCCTCCAAGTCTGCGGACTTCCCCCTAATTCTAGTATTGTAGCATTTTCGCATACTAGAACAGGTGCTATTATTGTTGTAGCATGATGAGTTATGAGATTTGACTAGCACCGACATATGATTGCATGTATTTAACTAGACTGCTAGAAAACTCTTTTGGGGCTAGAGTCTTATATGTTCTAGTTTCCATTCCTCGCATTCTTTTTCCTGGACATAGAGCTTTTCCTCGCCCAGGTAGTGGGCCGAGTAGTCGGGATAGTGTGGGATGCATGTCGCACTCGTGCCCGGGGGCCGAGTGGGGTCTGGTAGCTGTGGCCAGTGTTGTGCCAGTTTTGGGAGCCGTTCGAGGGAACGGTGTTCCCGTGTAGTCGGGAACTTTCCGATTTGTTGACGCCACCGAGGCTGTGGCCGTGGTGTGCTTGTGATGTCAAGACCTTGAACCCAGAATGTTTTTGGACACTCATGATTTTAGTAAACTGCTATTTTTCCTTCCAAATTTCTAGGGGTCGCTAGAGTCTGTTCTCGTATGATTAAGACGAAGGCACTAGCCCTTCGGAGTTCGGAAAAATAAACTTGCTTTTAACTGATTTTCATAAGAACTAAAATCTGCAAAAGTGATTTGCTCAGATCAAGATGGTTTTCTAAAAATGTGAGCTATTTTATCCTCACCCCGAGAGGGTTTGAGTGGAAACCATATTTAACAATAAAGATCACCATTTCTTACAAAGCTACTCACCCAAGAGGGTTGAGTGATCTGGGTTCCAAGGGTTGTTTCTTCCACGGGTCGAGAACAACGGAGGGCTATGCCTATAGCCTGTTCTTGTTTGATTGGGGTTGTAGGTATTAGTCTTTCGGGGTTCTAGGACCTATTGGTATGGCTATGGAGTATCTCCAGCCAGTGAGCTATAGTGGATCGAGTAGGTGTCACGCCCCGGGGGTTCGAATCGCGCGGAAGAGGAGCCACCGATGCCCCTGATTCAGCCATATATTTTTTTTTGTAAAACATTACTCCCCGGCGCGTGCACAGACCCGCCGCATACACAAATTCGCTCTGCAAATGAGCAGAGGCCCCTTTGTATATGCACGGCGTCTCAACTACAAAGTGTCTCACAAGGCGTAGTACATACAATCTCTAACCACATCAGTTGGGGTCTCGTACACATACAACCAAACAATTCACGTGACATTCTAGCATTCACTTAGAGCATAGAGGCCGGTGTTTTGAAAGGATAAATAATCACAAGGTTTTGAAAGCGGCATCCACACGATGCCCTCGTTTGTGAAAACAGTTCGTAAACACATAAATCCCACAAGGTTTATAAAGCTTGGTGCCCACACGACACCCACGTTTTAAAAATAGTTTTCGCAAACGGTTTTCTTTGTTTTTCATCGTTCAAAACGGCCAAGTAAGAGAGAACGTAGTATTCATTCAAT
Source organism: Tillandsia leiboldiana (assembly GCA_029204045.2). Lineage (NCBI taxonomy): Eukaryota > Viridiplantae > Streptophyta > Magnoliopsida > Poales > Bromeliaceae > Tillandsia > Tillandsia leiboldiana. The sequence continues at coordinate 13,805,565 of CM055071.1, read as the reverse complement.
TATTCAAAAAGAAAGGAAAGAAAAGGGCAACATCCACTTCGACCCCACGGGGGTGTCGCAATCCACAACTAGCTACCATGAATAATAAAAGAAAAGGGAAAGAAGAGTCACTGTATCTGAAGTCACCCATAAATCAGATCAGCACCCTAACGTCCTCACCGGCGCCCTAGCACTCGCCCCTGGACGAACCTGTCACGAAGTGGGAAGTCAGTGACTAGAAATAGCATGATAAGCGTAGTAAACAAAGATAAGGCAAACCACAAACACCGGAGCAACTATCCCTCCCATGCACCTTCCACCTTAACCACACCCTGTATCATTACGACATCGGGCACCTTCCCCGATGCCCACCGCCGAGCACCTGCCTCACAAAGCAACATCGGGCACCTTCCCCGATGCCCACCGCCGAGCACCTGCCTCGGCCGCCGAGCACCTGCCTCGACGTCACCGCTCACACCCCCCACCCATGGGGGCCCCCATTCCTAACGCCACCTCCGCGTGGGGTACACGGGTCAACGTACCACTTTTCCGAAAAAGCACACCCTTGCGGTGGCCAAACCGCGGGTGTGCGTGTAGCAAATTTGAGCCTCAGATTGACATTGAGTATCATAACATAACATAACAGGGTTAGTGCATAAACAGAAGGAGACTGACAATTCCACCTTGCCCCAACATGCTATTTCTAACAGTTAAACCCCATTCCCGAAACCCCCGGGAACGTACCCACCTTGTGTGCGTCGTCCTGCGTTCGTCCAGTCCGCGTCTGTGCTCCAGTCGCCCACAGCGTCCCGCACTCCTGAAGGAACATAGGCAAATCGAGACTTAGAAGTCCGAAACTTACAACGACTCCCTACAGCGTGCGGCGGAGTTCTTCGCACGGCACCGGCCCGTGCGACGAACACCCGCCAGGGCGCAGCCCCGCGCGGCACCAGCCCGCGCGGCGCCCCTCCTGCGGGCGGCCCCGCGCGGCCGAGCGCCGCGCGGGCGCGCGGCCCGCGGTGCGGGGCGACCCCGCGCGGCACCAGCCCGCGCGGGCGCCCCTCCTGCTGGCGGCCCCGCGCGGCCGAGCGCCGCGCGGAGCGCGCTGCCCGCGGTGCGGGGCGACCCCGCGCGGCACCAGCCCGCGCGGCGCCCCTCCTGCGGCGGCCCCGCGCGGCCGAGCGCCGCGCGGGCGCGCGGCCCGCGGTGCGGGGCGGGCCCCGCGCGGCACCAGCCCGCGCGGGCGCCCCCTCCTGCGGGCGGCCCCCGCGCGGCCGAGTCGCCGCGCGGGTGCGCGGCCCGCGGTGCTGGGCCGGACCCCGCGCGGCACCATCCCGCGCAGGGCGCCCCCTCCTGCGGGCGGGCCCCTGCGCGACCGAGCGCCGCGCGGGCGCGCGGGCCCGCGGTGCGGGCGGCCCCGCGCGGCCGTGCGCCGCGCGGGCGCGTGGCCCGCGGTGCGGGGCGGCCCCGCGCGGCACCAGCCCGCGCGGGCGCCCCTCCTGCGGGCGGCCCCGCGCGGCCGAGCGCCGCGCGGGCGCGCGGCCCGCGGTGCGCGACGGCGCCGGGCCTCCTCCCTCCTCGTGACCAACAAAAGAAAGAAAGAGGGAGATTCCCCCGAACGAAACGCGTCCGACTCACCTTGATGTGCGAAAGAGGAGGAAGAGAGGGATCGTCCGCTTGCCTCCACCGGTCCACCCTTGCGGTGTGCTTGGTTTCTCTTTGCCGGCGGCTACGAGGGAGGAAGAAAAAGAAAAGAGGCGGCCACCAAAAGAAAAATAAGAGGAACCCTAATCCTCTTTCCCTCACGGCTACATATATATACTAAGAGAATTAGGGTTTACCTTAAAAGGTGTGCGGCTGCCAACACGGATCCCGAGGCGTCTAAGGGGGACCCCAACTTCGAGAATTAATTCTGGTCAGACCGGGAGTCGGAAAAATAAACCGATCGCGCCCACGCGCTCCGTTCCGCGAGCTCTACCGCCTAAAATTATTTGCGGGCCCCGACGGTCTGTCCGAAAAAAATGCCAAAAATGAGGCCCCCGGTCAGGCATTACAAGATGAGGGTGACCAGAAGGGTTAAGGAAAAGCCGGGTCTTACACCACTTACCGCTAAAAACAAGTTTCGTCCCCGAAACTTAATCTTCCCCAGCGGCGAACAGGTCCGGGTAGCACTCCCTCATCTTTGACTCGGGTTCCCAAGTTGCCTCACGCTCTTCTTGATTGCTCCAAAGCACCTTTACGTAGGGAATCGTCCGACTACGCAGCTTTTTGTCCTCCCGGGCTAGGATCCGCACTGGTACTTCCGCGAAACTTAGATCCTCCTTGAGTTCAATCGCGGAGGCGTCAAGCACTCGCGATGGGTCGGGGAGGTATTTCCGAAGCATGGATACGTGGAACACATCATGAACGCGGTCAAGGTTCGGCGGTAGGGCGAGGCGGTAGGCTACCGGGCCGATGCGCTCCAGAATCTCAAACGGCCCTATGTACCGCGGGCTCAGCTTGCCCCTCAACCCAAACCGCTTCACCCCCTTCGACGGCGACACCCGCAGTAACACGTGCTCTCCCACCTGGAATTCCAAGTCGCGACGTCTCTGGTCCGCGTAACTCTTTTGCCGGCTCTGGGCGGTCGCCAAACGTCGCCTGATGAGGCGCACCCTTTCCTCTGTCTCGGCCACTAGGTCCGGCCCCAAAAACTTTCTCTCCCCCAGATCGTCCCAGCAGATCGGGGATCTACAGCGTCTGCCGTACAACGCTTCGTACGGCGCCATCTTAATGCTCGCTTGGTAGCTGTTGTTATAAGCGAACTCTGCAAGGGGTAGGTAGCGCGACCATCCGTCTCCCAAATCCAGCACGCACGCCCGAAGCATGTCCTCGAGTATCTGGATCACCCGCTCGGATTGCCCGTCCGTCTGGGGGTGAAAGGCTGAGCTGAAGTGTAACTTGGTCCCCAAGGCTCGTTGTAGACTCTTCCTTGCTGCATTAGTACTCCTCCCAGTCCTATTCGCGATGCATCGCAGTAGACTTCGTAGTCTTCTCCAGGGGTTGGTAAGGCAAGCACAGGCGCTCTTGTTAACCGTTTCTTAAGTTCTTCAAAGCTCTCTTGGCATTGGACCGTCCATATGAACTTTACTCCTTTCCGGGTTAGGCGGTTCAGAGGGGGTCGCAATCTTCGAGAAACCCTCCACGAAACGTCTGTAGTATCCCGCAAGGCCCAAGAAGCTGCGCACCTCTGTCACTGTGGTCGGCTGGGGCCAGTCGGTCACCGACTCCACCTTCTTGGGATCCACTGCGACTCCTGCTGCTGAAATGATATGCCCTAGAAACCCCACTTCGCGAAGCCAGAATTCGCATTTCTTAAGTTTTGCGAACAGCTCCTGCTCCCTAAGGGTCTGTAGAACAATTCGTAGGTGCTCCTCGTGCTTCTCATCGGTGGTGGAGTAAATCAGGATGTCGTCGATGAAGACCACAACGAACTGATCCAGGAAGGGTCTGAAAACTCGGTTCATCATGTCCATGAACACCGCTGGGGCATTGGTAAGCCCGAACGGCATTACTGTGAACTCGTAATGGCCATACCGAGTCCGGAATGCCGTCTTCAGAATATCCTCGTCTCGAACTCTGAGCTGGTGGTAGCCCGACTGCAGGTCGATTTTTGAAAAGACAGTTGCACCCCGCAGCTGGTCAAAGAGGTCATCAATCCTAGGTAAGGGGTTCTTGTTTTTCACTGTGACTTTGTTGATTTCTCGGTAGTCGATGCACAACCGCAAGCTCCCGTCTTTCTTTCGTACAAAGAGTACAGGTGCGCCCCAAGGGGACACACTCGGTCGGATAAACCCCTTGTCCAGAAGGTCCTCTAGCTGCGCCTTAAGTTCCTTCAGCTCCGCGAAGGCCATCCTGTAGGGGGCCTTCGTGATTGGTCGAGTGCCGGGTGGAAGCTCAATGGGAAAGACAACTTCTCGCTCGGGGGGTAATCCAGGTAGTTCGGCCGGAAAAACATCTGGGAAGTCCCTCACCACAGGGATGTCGGGGAGTGCCGTGGAGGATCCGGCGGCCAGGGCCACCGACACCAAGTAGGCCATACACCCGCCCTCTACCAACTTCCTGGCTCGGGATGCAGGAATCATGGAAGAAAAGGAAACGCTCTTGCAAGCCAAGTACACGTTCTCCGGAAAATCGGGGTACATCAGTCGTACCTCGCGCTTCTCGCAGTCTATGACCGCAAGGTACCACGTGAGCCAATCCATTCCGAGCACTACATCATACTCTTTCAATGGAATGACTACCAGATCCCAGGGGCACGGAAGCCTTCCCATCCATATAGGGCAGGAAGGCACCATGTTGCGTGCCTCCAAGGATCCCCCCGCGGTGTGTACGGTCATCAAACTGGGTAAGGGTCTCAACTCAAAATCATGGGTCAGTGCGAAGTCTCGGGACATAAACGAGAGGGTCGCTCCGGTGTCAAAAAGGGTTCTAGCGCGATAAACAGAAGCAAGAGTGATACCTGCGACGACGTGCTCAGACGGGTGCGTCTCCTGCTGACCCATCGAATAGACGCGGCCTCCCGAAGGCGGTGGCTTTTCCCCTACAGATCGGGGTGCTGGCGGTCTGGGGGCTGACGTCATTGGCGCTTTCCCCCGCCCTGCGTGCTGGGGTGAAGGCACGGAGGCTGCGGAAGATGTGGTGCCTTGGTTCAGGGGACAGTTGAAACGGAAGTGTCCCTGCTTGCCACATCGGAAATAATGGTCCTGTCTCTTGGAGCAATCCATCACTCGGTGCGCCCCGCCGCAGATCACGCATGAGCGGTCCTCCGGGCGTTGTCCCTCTCCCGGCGCTCCCCTGGTCCTTTGCTGGGGCCTCCACCGCTTAGGGGGCCGATTCCCGCTGGAGGAGCCCCCTCCCCCTGAAGCCGTCTGGGTCCGCTTCCTGTCGTCTTGCTGGTGGGAGCCTTCCCTTCGGGCGCGCGTGACGGCAAAGCCTCGCTCCACGATGGTGGCTCGGTCGACCACCTTCTGAAAGGTATGCAGATCCGCCGCGTCCACCACTTGGAAAATGTCAGTCCTCAATCCATCCACAAACAGTTGTGCCTTATGGGATTCGTCCCGAATGACGAACGGGACACAGTTCGCCAGTCTCACGAACTCCCTCTGGTACTCCATTACTGTTTTGGTTCCCTGCCTGATGTGGTTTAGGTCGTCCTCCAGTTGTTTCTTCACGCTGTTGGTAAAGAACGCCCCGAATAGCTGCTGTTTAAAGGTAGTCCATGACGGAAGGGTAGCGCCCGACGCAGAGTCGGGGCGTACGGTCTTCCACCAAATGCGGGCGTTCCCCTCGAGCAAGTGGGCGGCCAGGGGGACCCGCTCATGGTCTTCCATCAATAGGTCCTCGAATAATTTCTCCATCGTATCCACCCATTTCTCCACAACCCAGGGGTCCGTCGTGTCCCCCTCGAACGTTGGCGGATCGTATTTCTTGAAGTCGGCCAGGTTGGCGCGCACACGGTCCCGCTCGTTTGGTAGGTTCGCCCCCTCCTTCGCGACGTTGGCGGTCGCGGCGGGAGTGGTTAACACTACCGTCACACTCGGAGCAATTCCGACGATTGGTGTCGCCGCCGGCCCTGCCGTTGCCGTCGAAGGGGCCACCTCTGGGGCCGAGGCCCGGGTGGGGGCAGCCCCTCCTTCGGTCTCCATCACCGGTGCAGCTGGCCCCGGGAGAGGGCCCGGGGCAACCTCTGCCGTCGCAGCGGCCTGCTGTTGCTGCGTCAGTTGGCGCACGCGGTCGTTCAGGGCTGCCAACTGTTCCGCCATCTCTTGTAGCTGCTGCCTTAGGAGCTGATTCTCCGCAGTCATCGCTTCCGCTGCGTCCGCCCCCGTGTCCTCGGCTGTGGATCTAGTCCTGGCCATGATCTGAACATTTGCACGAACCAGTTACTCCTAGTTTAAATAAGACGGCACGCCACTAGTGCTGGCACTAGAGGGAGAAAAGAAAAGAACACTAATTCCCTCCCCCCCTTTTTTCCCCCAACGAGCACTCGCGTTTTATTTATCCCGTGTTCACTTTATTACTCAGTAGCCAGAGTATTGCGCCCGTGGATGTTAGGCCCCGACTGTTGTGGTTAAAGTTTACCGCTCTGATACCATCTTAATCTGTCACGCCCCGGGGGTTCGAATCGCGCGGAAGAGGAGCCACCGATGCCCCTGATTCAGCCATATATTTTTTTTTGTAAAACATTACTCCCCGGCGCGTGCACAGACCCGCCGCATACACAAATTCGCTCTGCAAATGAGCAGAGGCCCCTTTGTATATGCACGGCGTCTCAACTACAAAGTGTCTCACAAGGCGTAGTACATACAATCTCTAACCACATCAGTTGGGGTCTCGTACACATACAACCAAACAATTCACGTGACATTCTAGCATTCACTTAGAGCATAGAGGCCGGTGTTTTGAAAGGATAAATAATCACAAGGTTTTGAAAGCGGCATCCACACGATGCCCTCGTTTATGAAAACAGTTCGTAAACACATAAATCCCACAAGGTTTATAAAGCTTGGTGCCCACACGACACCCACGTTTTAAAAATAGTTTTCGCAAACGGTTTTCTTTGTTTTTCATCGTTCAAAACGGCCAAGTAAGAGAGAACGTAGTATTCATTCAATTATTCAAAAAGAAAGGAAAGAAAAGGGCAACATCCACTTCGACCCCACGGGGGTGTCGCAATCCACAACTAGCTACCATGAATAATAAAAGAAAAGGGAAAGAAGAGTCACTGTATCTGAAGTCACCCATAAATCAGATCAGCACCCTAACGTCCTCACCGGCGCCCTAGCACTCGCCCCTGGACGAACCTGTCACGAAGTGGGAAGTCAGTGACTAGAAATAGCATGATAAGCGTAGTAAACAAAGATAAGGCAAACCACAAACACCGGAGCAACTATCCCTCCCATGCACCTTCCACCTTAACCACACCCTGTATCATTACGACATCGGGCACCTTCCCCGATGCCCACCGCCGAGCACCTGCCTCACAAAGCAACATCGGGCACCTTCCCCGATGCCCACCGCCGAGCACCTGCCTCGGTCGCCGAGCACCTGCCTCGACGTCACCGCTCACACCCCCCACCCATGGGGGCCCCCATTCCTAACGCCACCTCCGCGTGGGGTACACGGGTCAACGTACCACTTTTCCGGAAAAGCACACCCTTGCGGTGGCCAAACCGCGGGTGTGCGTGTAGCAAATTTGAGCCTCAGATTGACATTGAGTATCATAACATAACATAACAGGGTTAGTGCATAAACAGAAGGAGACTGACAATTCCACCTTGCCCCAACATGCTATTTCTAACAGTTAAACCCCATTCCCGAAACCCCCGGGAACGTACCCACCTTGTGTGCATCGTCCTGCGTTCGTCCAGTCCGCGTCTGTGCTCCAGTCGCCCACAGCGTCCCGCACTCCTGAAGGAACATAGGCAAATCGAGACTTAGAAGTCCGAAACTTACAACGACTCCCTACAGCGTGCGGCGGAGTTCTTCGCACGGCACCGGCCCGTGCGACGAACACCCTGCCAGGGCGCAGCCCCGCGCGGCACCAGCCCGCGCGGCGCCCCTCCTGCGGGCGGCCCCGCGCGGCCGAGCGCCGCGCGGGCCGCGCGGCCCGCGGTGCGGGGCGACCCCGCGCGGCACCAGCCCGCGCGGGCGCCCCTCCTGCGGGCGGCCCCGCGCGGCCGGAGCGCCGCGCGGGCGCGCTGCCCGCGGTGCGGGGCGACCCCGCGCGGCACCAGCCCGCGCGGCGCCCCTCCTGCGGCCGGCCCCGCGCGGCCGAGCGCCGCGCGGGCGGCGCGGCCCGCGGTGCGGGCGGCCCCGCGCGGCACCAGCCCGCGCGGGCGCCCCCTCCTGCGGGCGGCCCCCGCGCGGCCGAGCGCCGCGCGGGTGCGCGGCCCGCGGTGCGGGGCGGCCCCGCGCGGCACCAGCCCGCGCGGGCGCCCCCTCCTGCGGGCGGCCCCTGCGCGGCCGAGCGCCGCGCGGGCGCGCGGCCCGCGGTGCGGGGCGGCCCCGCGCGGCCGTGCGCCGCGCGGGCGCGTGGCCCGCGGTGCGGGGCGGGCCCCGCGCGGCACCAGCCCGCGCGGGCGCCCCTCCTGCGGGCGGCCCCGCGCGGCCGAGCGCCGCGCGGGCGCGCGGCCCGCGGTGCGCGACGGCGCCGGGCCTCCTCCCTCCTCGTGACCAACAAAAGAAAGAAAGAGGGAGATTCCCTCGAACGAAACGCGTCCGACTCACCTTGATGTGCGAAAGAGGAGGAAGAGAGGGATCGTCCGCTTGCCTCCACCGGTCCACCCTTGCGGTGTGCTTGGTTTCTCTTTGCCGGCGGCTACGAGGGAGGAAGAAAAAGAAAAGAGGCGGCCACCAAAAGAAAAATAAGAGGAACCCTAATCCTCTTTCCCTCACGGCTACATATATATACTAAGAGAATTAGGGTTTACCTTAAAAGGTGTGCGGCTGCCAACACGGATCCCGAGGCGTCTAAGGGGGACCCCAACTTCGAGAATTAATTCTGGTCAGACCGGGAGTCGGAAAAATAAACCGATCGCGCCCACGCGCTCCGTTCCGCGAGCTCTACCGCCTAAAATTATTTGCGGGCCCCGACGGTCTGTCCGGAAAAATGCCAAAAATGAGGCCCCCGGTCAGGCATTACAAGATGAGGGTGACCAGAAGGGTTAAGGAAAAGCCGGGTCTTACAGTAGGATTCCTGTGTTGAGAGTCGTTTGGGTTGACGGTGATCCCGGCTGTTGAGTATCTCCAGCCAGTTTCTTTTATTGGATTGAGTGGATTCTTATTCTGGGAGTTGTTTGGGTTGACGGTGATTCCAATTGTTGAGTATCTACAGTCAGTGAGTTAGTGTTGTGAGCTAGACATTGTCGATCTAATTGATCGTAGATTTGGGTTATAGCCTGCAGATGCCGCTTATTGAGCCAGATGAGACACGCTTATTCCTCGGTGGGGTCGCGCCCCTCGAGAGCCACTCCGGATGTGATGATGATGATGCGCCTGATGAGGCTGCGCGTGATATTGTGATAGTCCGATTGGACGCCCTAGTTGGTACACTAGGGGCCTTAGTTGATACACTATGGGGAGCAAGCTGGACTGGACCAGATATGGCTGTCAGTGAGATTGGGTTGATGTGAGCACCTCGTGAGCGAGTGGATGCATAGCATGTTCATAGTTGAGTGTTGTTCCTTTGAGCATGGTAGCTAGGGGCATGTTAGCTGTAGATTTCTTTCCAGCCGAGCTATTCTTATTTACAGCATTCCCTATTATCTTATGCCTCTAGTAGACTTAGAGGGCAGACCGTAGAGTTCGAGACGGTACCCACTGAGAACTAAATGACGGTGTAGTTCTCACACCCGCTGTGGTGACATGTATTTCTAAGGTAGCTATTCCGGCTTCAATTCGAGCGGAGGCAGCAAATCGAGGTAAGGGCGTGGCCGAATAGTTCCTTACCAGCTTATTTGAGAGTTAGAGGTAGATGTACCCTGTATATGAGATTTTATTTTGTACTGGACAGTCTGAGAGATTTATTGTATCATGTTTATAGTGGGAGATGACTATGTATTTTGGATTTTAGATATTCAGATGTTCAGTTTTTGATTCTGTAGCTACTTATTCTTATTCAGCTGTGATACATGTTTAGGTATAGATCAGACTTGCAGGGTAGACGCTTCGTTTGTGCGGGAATTTCCGTACAGATGGCGGATCTGTTGGCGAGCCCGGGTCGCAGTTTCGACCGCGGGGTATGACACACTAAGCACAGAAAGTTTAACCCTGGATCTTTTCCAGATTCCTATAAATCGTCGAAAATCCGCCGATCGGTCAACTTTGACCCGAACAGTGCCTACGGATTTCCGATCTCAGCGAAACTTGACATGCAGCCCCGGAACGCTACACTGAAGGCATTCAGGCAATAAAACTCTGCTGGGTGCATCCATGAGCTAGACCGATGCCATGATTATTAAAATACCCCTAGAAAACTCCTTTTGGATTTTCAGGATTTGCGGGCAATAACCTACGACTGCTGGATCATCCAGAACTTTCCTGGGAACATCAGACAACAAGACATAATCGCTGCAATTCCTCGAATTGCGTGATTGACGCCAGGGTGCCGATAAACCGACAATTTTGCTGATTTACAGTCTGGTACGCGATTCCTGCTCAACGAAAGCCATCGGATCTCCAACAAAAAGCATAGAGATCATAGGCACATAGCCCAAGACAGCACATGAGGTAACAATTGCATCTAGACCTCTAAAGTACTACAAAATTGCACTTTTTCATGCATTTTAGAGCCTTTTTCGCTCATATTAATTTTTAGAATACTTCTAAGTTCAACCGAGACCACCAACAGGTGGGCCTTGATGTTAAGAACACCATGCTCACCATTTGGGAGCAGCACGAAGCCCAAGGATAATTCTGAGTCATCTTTTCTTTAACCTACAAGGCTTATGCTGCATATTTGATCTAACTACCCGACCATTTCCAAATTTAGGGTGAGCATCATGCTCAGGAGATCCAAGAAACTCAGAGGCTCACCCCCATGAAGCTACGAAGCTGCTGGAACAGCTTAAGGAGCAATATTGCTCCAATCAAGACTTGGTATTTGTACACACTCCAACCCTTCAGTCATCCTTTGAACTAAGGTGAGCATCTTGCTCAGGAGGTGGAGTAGGTGCTAGGGCTAACCATCTGAGGGTCACTAGCCGGCCGGAGCAGTCACCGGAGCATCCTCGGCCATGAACACATGCATCTAGGGATCAACCATGGCCAACTCAATAGAACATTTGTTCTGGTGGACAACAGAGGGAAGCACTAGCCTTAGTAGCTCGAGGGCATCCCCAAGAGTGCAGCCAGGTCGGGCGCCGGCGCGTGGTGGCCGGAGCAAGGCCATGCGGCCATCTTAGAGCTTCGGGCTTGGGCAACTTTAAGGCAGGGGGTTTTGGGTGCATGGAACAGCACCATAAACTTCCATGCACCATTTAGGGAAGGTCTGGGTGGGTGGCCGGCGGCGGATGGCCGGCCGCCATTGTTACGGCTAACCTTGCACCACTCATGGCGGATTCTCAACCGGTCCGCATGGGTCGCATGCAAGGGCACCTATAGGTCCCTCTTGACCTCGTGAAGTCATCCATGGCTATTACCGGCGTCCGGGAGTAGCCGCGGCGCTGGAGCAAGAAGCTCGACCAAATCTTCTTCTTCCCGAAACTAGGGCACGCCACCCCGGGCTCCACAGTGCATCAAACCTCACCAAACTTGGTGGGAGGCTTGAACAAGTCCAGCAGAAGAATCTGGTCATATTTTTTCACGGGAAAATCCACCGAGGGCGGCGGTTGCTCGAGGCGGAGCAACATGCGGTTTTTCGGCGGTTCAACTCCACCGCCGGTCAACCGACGTGTTCCCGACTTCGGGGCTGCGCTGTGAGATTCCCCAGGAACCCGGGAGGCTACTACTAGAGGTCTTGGGTCCAGGAAACCAAAGGAAAGGGAGCACCTACCTCGTCGGAGTTGGAGAAGAAAGGAAGAAGCCGGATCTTCCCTTCCCCGCGCCATCCGGCCACCGCGAGCTCCGGGCTTCCTCGAGCACACCTTCAGGAGGTAGAGGATGGTCTTAGGAAGCTCAGAGAGAAGTTTGAGGGTTCTAGGTGTTGCGCTCTTCCTTCACACCCGAGCCTAAGCCCTTTACAACCTTTGTAGAATACTGCGATTTCGGATGGCGCACCAACCTCGCAAGATGGCGTGGTGTGGAGGAAATTGCCTCGGGCGTGTTCCATAAGTGTCTTCTGATGAGTTCGGGTTGATTCGAATCTACGCGGAAGCCCCAGCTTGATTCGGAGTTCCGGGCATTGTGCGGCGATAGAGGACTGGTTTGGGAAGCCTCGACTCCACAGTGGTGTGCAGAAAATTTGGGAAACACTTGGAACAGGTTTATTTTATGATTACAGCGGAGTTCGGGAAGTTCAAGACTGACGCGGAGGACCCGAAGGCGAAAAGTGAGTGGGAACTAGCAATTTTGGAGCCGGTTTTTGGGTTGAGCACACCAACTCCACAGTTGAGTTTTTTGAGGGGGAAAAGCTGTGGAAATGTGTATTTTCATATTACAGCGGGGTTCGGGAGGTTTCGGACTAGTGCGGAAGCCCCGAGGGCAAAAAGTGAGTTGGCGGGGGGCTTTTGAAGGATTATTTAATTAATTTAAGTTAATGGATGGCTTGGGTCTGTGATGTACTGAATTTAGTGAAAAGAGGAGAATGGAATTGTGGAAGTGGATTTACGTGAGTTCAGATATTTTTGATGAGGGGAAAATATTTTATTGTTGTTACCCCATCCACCTTAATTAGCAACCACTAATTAAGTGGTTGTCACGCCCCGGGGGTTTGTTTTAGCGGAAACGGCATTTTTTTTTTTTTTTTTGAAAGGTCTCTTTCTTCCCCGGTGCGTGCCCAGACCCGCCGCACATACAGGATCTCTCTGCAAACGGACAGAGTCTCCCCTGTACGTGCACGGCGTGTGGTTGAATACATCTCCCAAGCAAACATAACCATTCAATCACAACATTCAATTACGTACAACCAGTATTCTAAATATTTAAGCGCATGGCCACTTCAACTTGAAAGGATAAATCCACGGTTTTTAAAGAGTGCCCACCCGGCACTTAAGTTTTGAAAACGAGTTTCGAAATCAGCATAAACCCCAGGGTTTTGAAAACGGTGCCCACACGACACCCAAGTTCTGAAAGCTCATTTCGCAATCCATAAATCCACAAGGTTTTGAAATCAGTGCCCACACGACACTTAGACTTTGAAAACGGTTTTCGCAATCTTTTCTTTGTTTTTGTTTCGCTTTTCAAATGGCCAGTAGGAAATAAAGGAGAAGGTAGTGCATAAACAGAAAATCAAATACCGACATCTACGTCGACCCCACAAGGGTATCGGGAACCTCACACATGCCCACGATATAAATGAAAAACCGAAAAGAAAAGGAAAGTATAAAGTTCAGGGTCTCCAACGATCCCGCTGTGTCCGCCCCGTCCTCACCGCCACCTACCTCTCCCCTCGCCTGGGCCCTGTCACGAAGTGGGAAGTCAGTGACTAATAAACGCCGTGCAAGGGAAAATAATAAAAACAAACCGTGGCGACAACCGGAGCAACCACCCTTTTGGGAAGGGGGGAAAAAGTAACCTGTATATCTGCATCCTGTAATACCCGGCCGCGTCGGTCCACTACCGACGGCCCCATACCGTACCTGCAACACCGCGACCGCGCCGGACAACTAAACCGGCGGGTCGCTCCGCTCGCACCTAGGCGCCTCAACCCCACAACTAATAAGGGGCCCCCACTACGTCACCTCGTGGGTAAACACGGGTTCTACGACCTCTTTTCCGGAAAAGCGCACCCTCTGCGGTGGCCAAACCGCGGGTGCGCGTGTGGCAACCTCGAGCCCAGTAACCGTAACCACCATCATGTCAGTATCACAATAAGAATAATAAGAGTAATGAGATAAATGAGGTAAATGAGGTAAAGTGCATAATCGAAAACAAGGTAATACCGCGCGCACACGAAGGTGGCCCGCTGACATATAAGGGTTGAAAAAGAAGAACACCGTCGGCGATCGACGCTAGTCATTATAGCGAACCCACTAACATGCATAAGCTTTCACCCGTCATTACGTAACCCCAGTACACTTAGAATAGACCCCGTCCAATAAGATAGAATTTAGAGGCTAGGAATAAAGTAAAAACAACCCACCTGTCGCCAGTAGAAAAACCACGCTCGGCTCCCCGCGTCCCGGCGCGCTCCCCGAAGCTGCAAGACGGGATCCCCGGGCGGGGAGGTCAAGAACCTTTAAACGCGAAGTAAGGAAAAGCCCCAACACCGGCCGGCCCCCGACGGCAGCGACCGGACCCCCCACGCGCCGCCGTGCTGTCCGCGCGGCGCCTCGCATGTGCGGGCTGCCCCGCGGCCACCCCGCATGCGGGCGCCCCGCCCGGCACCCCCGCATGCGCGGCCTGCACCGCGCGGTGCCCCCGCATGCGCGGGCTGCCCCGCGCGGCGCCCCGCATGCGGGTGCCCCGCACGGCACCCCCGCATGCGCGGGCCGCACCGCGCGGTGCCCCCGCATGCGCGTGCCCCGCACGGCACCCCCGCATGCGCGGGTTGCCCCGCGCGGCGCCCCGCACGCGGGTGCCCCGCACGGCGCCCCCCCCGCATGCGCGGGTTGCGCCGCGCGGTGCCCCCGCATGCGCGGGCTGCCCCGCGCGGCGCCCCGCACGCGGTTGCCCCGCACGGCGCCCCCGCATGCGCGGGCTGCACCGCGCGGTGCCCCCGTATGCGCGGGCTGCCCCGCGCGGCGCCTTGCATGCGGTTACCCCGCACGGCGCCCCCGTGCGGCGGCACGCCCCTCTCCTTCCCTCTCCGGCGGAGATCAAGAAACCCCCCGCACGTGACGAGAAAAAGACAAGAAAAGAAAACGAAAACACGGCCCACCTTGTCTTGGTCGGTACCGGGCGAAGGAGAGGGATCGTCCTCTTCGCGTTCGTCGGATCTTTGCGGGGAGGCGATCGATCTCTTCTCTTCCGCGCCGGCCGATGGAAAGGACGAGGGTTTTTGGGGACCGCTCCTCGTCCACGCTCGGATAATATACGCCAAGGAGGGGGAGGCGAGGTTTAGGAAACCTAATTCCCAAGGCCGACTACTCAGACGTTTTGGGCGTAGTGGATTTTGGACCCCAAAATTAATTTTAACCCCCTCGGGTGAAAGGAAAACAAAAAGGGGTGGTCGAAACCCATACCTCAAACTGGTCGACTAAACTCGATCTGATTGCGGACCAGAGTTCGGTCCGCCCCCGGTAATTGTGTAAGTCACCTGGGTTACGGTACCAGCTTCCGGAATTTATTCTGGGAGAACCGGGGTCGGAATCCAAAACCGATCGCGCCGCCGGTCTCCGTTTCGCGAGCTTTATTAACCAAAAATACCCGCGAGCCCCGACCGTCTGCCCAGAAAAATAAGGAAAAATTACCCTCGAACCCCTATTGTCAACCAGACGGTTCAATAAAAATCGACGGAAAGCCCCGAAAGGTAAAAATAAATCCGCGGTTATCACACCACTCACCTCAAAAAACGAGTTTCGTCCTCGAAACTCAGACCCGGGTGGTGGTGAACAGGTTCGGGTAGTTTCTCCCTCATTTTAGTCTCCAGCTCCCATGTTGCTTCTCGCTCCTCGTGGTTGCTCCAGAGCACCTTCACGTAGGGGATGGCTCGATTCCGCAGTGATTTTGTTTCCCTTGCCAGAATCTTCACTGGGGTTTCTTCGAAGCTCAGGTCCTCCTTAAGTTCGAGTGCAGAGGTGTCCAGGACATGTGATGGGTCGGGGAGATATTTCCGAAGCATTGATACGTGGAACACATCGTGGACTCGGTCGAGGTTTGGTGGTAGGGCGAGGCGGTAAGCTACTGGGCCGATGCGCTCTAGAATCTCAAATGGCCCCACAAACCGTGGGCTCAGCTTGCCCCTTAGCCCGAAACGCCTGATTCCTCTGGATGGCGAGACCCGCAAAAACACATGTTCCCCCACTTGAAACTCCAAGTCCCGGCGCCTCTGGTCTGCGTAACTCTTCTGTCGACTCTGGGCGGTCAGCAAGCGCTGTCTGATAAGGCGCACTTTCTCTTCCGTTTCTTCCACTAAGTCGGGTCCCAAAAGTTTCCGCTCTCCCAAGTCGTCCCAGCAGATCGGGGATCGGCAGCGCCTTCCATACAGTGCTTCGTAGGGCGCCATCCGAATGCTGGCCTGGTAGCTGTTGTTGTAGGCAAATTCCACGAGAGGTAGGTAGCGTGACCATCCGATTCCCCAATCAAGCACACAGGCGCGGAGCAGGTCTTCTAGGGTTTGTATCGTGCGCTCATGACTGTCCGACCGTCTGAGGGTGGAAAGGCGGTGCTGAAATGTAGTCTGGTCCCCATGGCCTGCTGGAGGCTTTGCCAAAACTTCGAGACAAAGCGCGTGTCCCTATCCGAGGTGATCGATGCCGGTACCCCATGTAGTCTCACGATCTCGCTGATGTAGACTTGAGCCAGCCGCTCGCGGGTCCAAGTGGTGTGAATTGGTAGGAAGTGTGCTGACTTGGTTAACCGGTCAACTACAACCCAGATCGCGTCGTGGCCCTGTTGTGAACGTGGGAATCCAGTAACAAAATCCATGGTGATCTGGTCCCATTTCCACTCTGGTACCGGTAAGGGCTGTAGCTTCCCTGCTGGGCGCTGGTGTTCGGCCTTTATCTGTTGGCATACTAGGCAGTGGGCTACGTATCGCGTCACGTCTTCTTTTAACTTAGGCCACCAGAACGTCTGTTTGAGATCCCTGTACATCTTCGTGCCCCCCGGGTGGGCCGCATAAGGGGCTCGGTGTGCCTCCGCTAGGATTTCATTCTTCAACTCTGGTAAATCCGGCACACAGACCCGCCCGCGGAAGCATAGGGTGTCGTCGTCTTTCACCGCAAAGTCAAACTCTTGCCCCTGGGAATCTTGTCTCGTATACGCTGTAGGTGCAGATCGGTCTGCTGTCCCTCCTGGATCTTCTCGTAAAGCGTCGGCTTGACCACCAAGGCTAGGAGTTGCAGAACTGTGCCTGCAGGCACTACCTCCAACCGCATTCGCCGCGAACTCCGCGACCAGGTGGTCCTGCTTCGTCAGCGCGCTCTCCGACGCCCCGTCCCGATGCCTTTTCTGCTCAGTGCGTCTGCCACCACATTTGCCTTCCGGGGTGATATTGGATCGTCACGTCGTAATCCTTCAGCAACTCGAGCCACCGTCTCTGCCGCAAGTTTAACTCTTTTGGGTAAAGATGTATTTAAGACTTTGATGATCTGAGAAAACGTTGCAGTGGACTCCGAAGAGGTAATGCCTCCACAGTTTCAACACGAAGACCACGGCGGCCAATTCCAGGTCGTGTATCGGATAGTTCCTTTCGTAGTCCTTTAGCTGCCTGGACGCGTAGGCGATCACCTTCCCCTGTTGCATCAGAACACCTCCAAGACCGATTCTTGACGCGTCGCAGTACACTTCATAATCCTCCCCGGGCGTCGGCAGCACTAGTATTGGTGCCTTAGTTAATCTCTTCTTGAGTTCCTCAAAACTCTCCTGGCACTTGGCCGTCCATATGAACTTCTCGCCTTTTCTGGTCAATCGGTTTAAAGGGGCAGCGATCTTCGCGAAGCCCTCAACGAAACGCCGGTAGTATCCTGCCAGCCCTAGGAAACTTCGCACTTCTGTCACCGACGTCGGCGGCTGCCAGTCTACCACTACTGCTTCTAACCTTTTTGGGGGTCCACAGCGATCCCCTGTGCCGAGATCACATGCCCTAGGAAGCCGACTTCCCGCAGCCAGAATTCACACTTCTTGAGTTTCGCGAACAACTTCTGCTCTCTGAGGGTTTGCAGGATCGTCCGTAGATGGTCCTCGTGCTCCTCGTCGGTAGTGAAGTAAATCAGGATGTCGTCGATAAAGACTACCACGAACCGATCCGAGAAGGGTCTGAAGATCCGGTTCATCATGTCCATGAAAACAGCGGGGGCGTTCGTAAGTCCGAATGGCATCACCGTGGAACTCATAGTGGCCGTATCGAGTCCGGAAGGCGGTCTTGGGGATATCTTCATTTCGAACTCGGAGTTGATGGTAGCCCGACTGTAGGTCAATTTGGAGAAGACCGTCGCTCCCCGTAACTGATCGAAGAGGTCGTCGATTCTGGGTAGGGGGTACTTATTCTTCACCGTGACTTGTTTATCCCTCTGTAGTCGATGCAGAGCCGCAGGCTTCCATCTTTCTTCCGTACAAAGAGTACCGGTGCGCCCCAGGGTGACACACTCGGTCGGATGAACCCTTTGTCCAAGAGATCTTCCAGTTGTGCCTTAAGCTCCTTCAGCTCCGCGAAGGCCATTCGGTAAGGGGCCTTCGTAATAGGATGCGTGCCTGGTAGTAGCTCAATAGGGAACTCCACCTCCCTCTCCGGAGGCATCCCCGGCAACTCCGCGGGGAATACGTCAGGATAGTCCCTCACCACTGGGATATCTGCAAGTGTCGTCGAGGGTCGAATAGCCAAGTCCACCGATGCTAGATAGGCCACGCACCCCCCCCTCAACCAGTCTTCTGGCCCGTGCCGCTGAGATAACCGCCGGGAAGGAGATGCTCTTGCCCATTATGTACACATGTTCGGGGAAGCCCGGTTCTTGTAGCCGCAATTGCCGCTTGTCGCAATCAATGAGAGCCTGGTACCTTGTGAGCCAGTCCATGCCCAACACCACGTCGTACTCCTTCAAAGGGATCACCGCCAAGTCCCAAGGGCAGGGCCAACCGTCCCACATAATCGGGCAGGCGGCCACAAAACTGGTCGCCTCCAGAGTCCCTCCCGCCGTTTGTACCGTCAAGGAGGCTTGGAGGGGTGTCTCCTCGAGGTTATGCGTGAAAACGGAATTCACGAGAAATGAACGAGTGCGTTGCTCCGGTATCGAAAAGAGTTCTAGCACGGGAATTCAAAACGGAAGTAGTAACCTGCAAGAGCGTCCTCCGGTGGATCAGTCCCTTTGGCGGGTCATTGAGAAAACCCTCCCGCCTGGTTGTGGTTGCCGGTCCTCCTCACGCCGTGGTGCGGGGGGTCTGGAAGCCGACGCCATAGGAGCTTTTCCCCGCCCTGAGTGCTGTGGCCTGGGCGCAGGTGCTCCCATGGGCGCCGATCCCCCCGCCTAAGGGGCAGTTGCGGCGGAAGTGCCCCCCGTTTTGCCGCACCTGAACAATGGTCGTCTCTTTGGGGGCACTCTCCCGGTCAGGTGTCCTCCCCCGCATATGATACAAGGCCTATTCCCACGGCCTCGGCCCTCCTGTTGGCGCGCCCCGGGGCCCTGTCGGCGGTCTCCATCTTTTGGGGGGGGTCGGCTCCCGCTGGAAGAACCCTCCCCCCAGCCTTGCTGGTGTCGCTTCTGATCCCTTAGCCGCGCCGCGTTCTCCCCTTCTGGCACGGGTCCACAGCGAACCCCGCTCCACCGTGGTGGGCCTTGTCGACCACTCCCTGAAAGGTATGCAGCCAGCCGCGTTCACCACCTCGAAGATGTCGCTTCGCAGGCCATCGACGAAGAGTTGTGCCTTGTGAGCCTCGTCCCGTGCGACGAACGGGACGCAATTTACTAGTCGGACGAATTCCCGTTGATATTCCATGACCGTCCGGTCCCCTTGTTGAATGTGGTTTAGGTCATCCTCCAACTTTTTCTTGACGCTGCTGGTGAAGAAGGCCTCGAACAGCTCCTTCTTGAAAGTTGTCCAGGACGGAAGAGCGGTACCCTTAGCAGGATCGGGGCGTATCGTCTTCCACCACAAGCGGGCATTCCCTTCCAAGCAATGGACGGCTAGGGGAACCCGCTCATGATCCTCCATAAGTAAGTCTTCAAAGAGTTTCTCCATTGACCCCACCCAGTTCTCCACGACCCACGGATCTGTCGTGTCCCCTTCGAACGTGGGCGGGTCGTGCTTCTTAAAGTCCTTCAAGTTGGCCCGCACTCGATCCCGTTCGGTCATCACAACCCCCCCTCCACTCGTGGCGGCGGCAGCCGCGATAGGGGTAGGCGTGACCACCGTTTCCTCCAGAATAACCCGGCTAGTTGTCCCTGGCGCCGCCCCGTAGTCGCCGCTGGTGGTGGCGCTGTCGGCGGTGCCGCGGCCGGTGCTGTCGGCCCCGGCGGAGGGGCCGGGGCGGCCGTCACAGGTGCGGCCTGCTGCTGCGTCATCTGGCGTACGTGATCGGTGAGGGTAGCCAATTGCCCCGCCATTTCCCGCAATTGTTGCCGCAGGAGTTGGTTCTCCGCGGCGTCGACGTTGTCGCATCCGCCTCGGCGTCCCCCGCCGATGACCTTGTACGGGCCATATCTGTCACTCACAAGAAGATCAAAATTAGACATAACTACAACCAGTGTACCCTTTTATGCGAGGAAAGATTCAAACTCCCGCCCCCCGTTCACTCACGTTCTAAAATCCGATGCCCCCCCAGTTCATTATTCGTAGGTATGTGAGGCATTCCCACGGATGTCGGCACGAGCTGTTGTGATTGAATGTGTGTCTCTTATACCATCTTAATCTGTCACGCCCCGGGGGTTTGTTTTAGCGGAAACGGCATTTTTTTTTTTTTTTTGAAAGGTCTCTTTCTTCCCCGGTGCGTGCCCAGACCCGCCGCACATACAGGATCTCTCTGCAAACGGACAGAGTCTCCCCTGTACGTGCACGGCGTGTGGTTGAATACATCTCCCAGCAAACATAACCATTCAATCACAACATTCAATTACATACAACCAGTATTCTAAATATTTAAGCGCATGGCCACTTCAACTTGAAAGGATAATCCACGGTTTTTAAAGAGTGCCCACCCGGCACTTAAGTTTTGAAAACGAGTTTCGAAATCAGCATAAACCCCAGGTTTTTGAAAACGGTCCCACACGACACCCAAGTTCTGGAAAGCTCATTCGCAATCCATAAATCCACAAGGTTTTGAAATCAGTGCCACACGACACTTTAGACTTTGAAAACGTTTTTCGCAATCTTTTCTTTGTTTTTGTTTCGCTTTTCAAATGGCCAGTAGGAAAGAAAGGAGAAGGTAGTGCATAACAAAAATCAAATACCGACATCTACGTCGAAACC
>CM055071.1:13754203-13784780 GCA_029204045.2 Tillandsia leiboldiana | reverse complement strand
TTGCAAGAACATCCCAGATTTCTTTCGCAGTCTCACATGCCGAGACGCGAGAGAACTCTGTTTGTAAGAAGGCATTAAATAAAGCATTTATTCCCTTGCCATTGTAAGAAGATAGTCAATCTCTTCCTGGTCCATTTCGACCTAGGTTTGATGTGTGCGAACATCAGCAATAATTCAGTTGGATTAGACCATCCTAATTCAATTGATTGCCACACCCGTTCGTCGATGGAAATTAAAAGGCTTCATCCGTACTTTCCAGTACGCATAATTTGTTCCATCGAAGACGGTGGTCTGTTGATGTTTCCACCTTCAACATTGTTTACACCCTATTCCCGCTCTGATACCACTTGTTGGGTTATATGAATAATAGGATCTAAATAGGGAAAAAACCCCTAGAGGGGGGTGAATAGTTGTAAACCAGTAAACCTCAAAAATCTTGCGATATAAAAACCCAATGCGGAAAAATCAATAACACGCAGAGATTTTTACGTGGAAAACTCCAACCGGAGTAAAAAACCACGGACCGATAACACGTGAAATCCACTAGAATTAAACACGTACAAGGTGATATACCGTACTCACAGACGACTCAACCTTTTCCATACGCTCCTTGTTGATCTTCTCCGCTCGCTCCAGACGCTTCTCGACCACGATGTGCGTCGACCAACGCCGAATCCACGGCGTCCAACGTCGAGTCCACGACGTCCGACCGAATCCACGGTCTTCACCCAGTAGCATGCTTCGAATCCACGAACGTACCTCGCTCCGAATCCACGAGAGCGGTTGCACCTTGAATCCACAAGGCCACGCGAGTCACGCCCGATTTGGGGTAAATCGTTGTTTTTTGGGTGGTGATGATCCGCCGAATACTTAGATCAAAGATAGATAGGAAATACCATCTAAGTATTCATTGTTTGTTCACTCAAAATGTGAGTATGAAACCTAGAATCAAACTAATCAATATAGATGAAGAAACATAGAATTAATCTAGTTATTTCCTTTCTTCTCTATATGTGGATCTGAGGCCGTATAAATGATATTTGATTATGACGGCTACTTTTTGGTCCAACCCTAGAAAAAGAATCATAGGGTTTATTTATAGGTTAGAAAACCCTTGGAAGAAGATAAGATCAAAAACTAACCTTTCTGGAGTTTTGACATGACGACGATCCGGATCGAGATCGGCAATCCAGATTGCAGTAGCGAGAAAAACAGATTCCAGAAAAATGAAGGTTCGGATCCGGATCGAAGTGCTTTATCCGGATCGTTCATACAGTTCACCAAACACAACGTTCGGGATCCGGATTGCAGTAGCCTGATCCGGATCGTTCAAATAAAATGGTAAACTCAATGTTCGGGACCCGATCAGGGAAGCTACGATCCGATTGAACTGGTGTATGAACGAACCACCTTCGGGATCCGGATTGAACAATCTGATCCGGATCCTGAACATGTCCCATGTCCGGTTTTGATATTTATGCAATAACAAATCCATCCAAGTGTTTTCTACGCTATAGAAGTATTCGGATCACCAAAGATATTAATTTAAACATACCTGATCCTTTTGAATTCTTCTTTCTTGAGATTGAGTTATATGATCCAACTTCCTTTTACCTTCAATCTTCAAGACTTAGCCGAATTCACGAAATATGCCAACTCAAATTCCGTAACACCATACTCTCTATCCCCCACCGAACAAGACCCTGTCTCCAAAGGCTCCATACTCAATCCCACAAATCGGGGTGACTCATCCGCCAAAACTGGCTCACTCATCAATGCAATCCCCCACCCCCCCCCCTAACTCGCTATCCCCACCCTGCCTCGGTACCCCAGCACTAAACATCGGGACGGAGGGGGCTACTTGATACTCCGACAACTGAGCCACTGCGCTGCTCCGACAACGTGTCACTGCTCCGACAACTGTGTCACTGGCGCTGCTCCGACAACTGTGTCACTGCGCTGCTCCGACAACTGTGTCACTTTTCCGCTGATCTGCCTCCAACACTCCTACCCTTCGGGTCGGAGCTCTCAGACTCCAATCTGGGTATCCGGCCCGTAACAACCAGCTCTGACCCAACGCCGCACCAGGGTGCACCCGGGTCAGGGCCCAGCTTCGGGGAGACACCGCTCACCACGACAAAACCGCAAATCAGCACACCCCAAACACTTGACCCAATCTAGCAAAAGTCAAAGACATCCCCCTATTTTTGTAACTTTATGTTGTCTGCAGCCAACATAACTGTCCCACAAAATAGGATATGTCGATCCCTCTTCACTCACAGGAAGAGTCAAATAATAAATCACCGACTTTCCCAAATGTCGCGTCTCTCACGCACTAACATCCTAGGGTCCGCCGAAAAGCCTAGGGTTTTCTAAGTCCCAACTGACTTATCCCTAAGCTCCGATACCAACTATCTGTCCCGCCCCGGGTGTAAACCGGAACCCGGGCCCGTTCTACAGATCCGCCGTGCACACGGTTTTCCCGCGTACACGAAGCGCCAAACCTGCTCAGATATAAGAGATAATAATAAAAAGCAATAAAAACAGAGCTGAACTAAAAACTAATACATCTCAGACCGAAGCTGGAAATAAAATACAATACATCTGTATAAATGATACATCAGTCTCTTCCAGCTCACCAAAATAAATACAACATGCTGCGAAAGCCAGTCCAACGGTAAAGGTACAACCTCTGAGAAACATGGGTACACCAACAGTCCAGCTAACTCGCTCATCCCTGCTTCGAGATCTATCTACTCAGCCGTCCTCTTCCCCTCGACCCCCGCTGAAAGCCCAGCAGCACCCGCAGAAGACACTGCAAAACAAGGAAGAGAAAAAGAAGAAAGAAGAATGGGGGTGAGAACTACTAGTAACCAGTAGCCTCCCTAGTGGGTAAACACCTCAAACTCTTACACACCCACTAGGTCTACCAGAGGCAAAAAGAAAGAAGTGTGGTAAGCAATAATGACTGCTGAAGAAAGGAAACTACCACTACTATGCCTCTAAAATGCAGTCCTAGACAGGAATAACCGTATGCAACAGTAACCAACCGTCCCAGATGAACCCAATCTGTACCGCCCTCATCACGGGCAAGTAAGCCGCGCCGATGTGATAGCAAACTCCTGCTGCCGCCCTCATCATCGGGCAAATAAGCCGCGCCGATGTGATAGCAAAACTGTCACTAACTGTCTGGCCCTGGCCTCCGGAGGGGAACTCGAGGGAGCGACCCACACGAGAAAGCATCACCGGGCAATAACCGCGCCGGTGTGATAAGTATCAAAGCAGGACTGGATCATTAAAACCCCAGTGGAACCACCCCTCCACTAAAGAAAACTGATCCCAATCTGATGCATAAGTGATCATCCGGTCAATAGCCCAAATCTGCGATCGCCGCAATACCCACAATCCACGACCAGGTCTCACCACCGACCTCCGGTCAACCGCCCAATATCCGCGGTCGCCGGAATAACCACAATCACAATCATGTCCCACATCCGACATCTCTGGTCGACCACCTACTATCCGCGGTTGCCACAAAACCCTCTAGTCCGTAATCATGCCCTATCACCGATGTCCTTAACCGACATCCGGTCAACCGCCCAATATCCGCGATCGCCGCCAAAACCCATAATCCATAATCCAGGCCCTGGCTACACTATCCCAAACCCCTGCTCAAACCCGAGCAACAAATACCACCTGACTCACGAAGGGAGAAAAAACAAACGGTTTCTCCTAAGTCAAGTTCCACATGAAAGTGTAGGCAATAAAAGATGGCCTACCTAGATGTCCAAAACAAGCATGCATATGTCCTCTGCAAGATAAAGAAAGTGTGACAAATAATGGTTTCCACATGTGTAACAATTAATACTCCGTCATAGATATAACCATCATGCTAAAATATTATCCAACCACACATGTCTATAATCATGTTCCATAATAAAATATTACTATCCACCTATGCATGTCATAAAATCCTCAAATAGTACCAACCATCAAGGTACTTTAATTATCCCAATTTAAGATTCAATTCCGCATGCAACTTAACCGCTAAGAACATAGCCAACCATAAGTCCAAACCACATGCATAATTCCATCCCCCTTGTTTAACAATAATCCTAACATAAGGAGATCACTCTAATAATCCTAGTGAGCATGTCAAAATAGAGGTAAGCAACAACCACCCACCTGGAGAGCTAATTCCCTGTCCAAAGGTGAAATCCACACTCGTCCAAACAGCCACCACAACACTGCACAACATACCCCAAAAGAACATACATAATTTAAACTACACTGCCCACAAAAATCTGTCCAAACCACATCAGTCCAGAGTTGCCCTATATTCACCTGCGAGTTCTACTCAAAAAATTCCCAAAAAATACCTTTCGCGATCCTCGCGACGAGCCGGTCTAAACGAGCACCTGCAAGTTTCATATCCGAGTTTCCTACACTGAGATATAAATTCTACAAGGGAAACACCCCAAGAACTCTGTACAGAAATCTGTAGCACCTAACACTGAAATAATGCCTTTTTCACCTTCCGGAAAATCTAGAAATATCCAAGAAAATTCGAGATGTTCCTTACACTGTGTAGATGAAAAACGCCTCCTGGCACGCCTCAATCCGCGCCAATACGCAAAGATATCGCAGAAACACTGTGACGCTGTCCAAACTCCGCCCAAGAAAAAGGGTCAAAATAATGCTCGGGTAACTCCAAGATAGCTCGAAACAAGGGAAACTCAAATCACGAAGATCGTAGCCCTACCTGTCGAGAAGCCAATGGCGCAAGATCACCTAAATCGGTGGTAGGAGTAAGCCGGGGAGTCTCGGCACCAAAACGCGACGAAGAAGATCACAAACGAACGGCGTCTCGCCCGCGCCGTAAAAATGAAAACCTCGAATGCGTGCTGCAGAAAAATCCTGGAATCTGCAGATTGAAACCGGCTCTGGGAGAAGAAGAATTCTGTGAAGGTTGCTGTGGAAGAAAATGAACAGGGAAAGAGCTATTCGGGCTTGAACAGGGCCTATTTATAGCCCAACATGACAAATCCGAAATACTGGATTGGTCCCAACTTTCGAGCGCACAGGCCATTTCGGGTGCCCGGAAAGCCCTACGGGCCAGCCCGCGAAGATCGCCCGGAACGCCTGGGGAGCGCCAGTCGCCCCGAACTGGCGACAGCCAAAATCCGTCGCTCACCCCGCGCCGCGTGGCCACCCGCTAGATCGACACTGGCGCGCACCCGTCAGCGCGCCGCTGACGCTCCACGTGCGCGCGCCTGCGCGCGCCGCCTGCCACCCTGCATGCACGCAGCCCGAGGCGCCCCGCAATCGTTGCCCGCCACGTGTCCTGCCCTCGTTGCACGCCGGCCCCGTGGACCGCGCACCTGCCCGCGCGCCTGCCCGCGCCTCCGCGCTGCCTTGGCTCCGCCGCTGCCCCCTTGCTCCGCCTCTGCCTGCCGGCTGCCGGAACAGTACCCAATCCTCGAAAAACGCGCTTTGCATCCGGACTCTGAAAAATACAAGTAGGTCGTCCATTTTCACCGTGTTTCGCGCGCTGAGTCCATCCGTGTCCGATTTGCCAAATTCTAATTCCAAAATTTGCCGAAGGCACCCGGAAGGTATTCTTTTGTCCAAACTTCGCGCTGAGCCCAATTTTAATATCCGTTTCACGCGAAACCACTTCTAAAGATCCGATGGAGTCAACCGATCACCCACGTGATCCATTTAAGCCCAAAGTCCGCCACTTGTGTCCAATTGGTGCACTAACACCTCCAACACACAGTACAGGCCCCCATAAGTCACCAATGACTCTGCCACAGCTCTGCTTGAGATCCAGGTCATCACAATAGTCTTTTCTTGTTTGATAGGGTTCTAAGCACCGGCCTATCGGTTTGTCGAACCCTTATGGTGTCGTCTTTCTTTGAGTTTAGTGTTCTGTTGTGGGAGCCGTCTGGTGGTCGGTGGTTCCCGGCTGTGCAGTTTTCCAGCCTGTGAGTGAGCATTGGTGTTGTGGGTCAATCCTGGCTGTGGAGTATCTCCAGCCATCTGTTTGTGCTGTGACTGTTGGAGAGCTAGTGTCTCGTGTTCGTGAGAGCTGATCACTGAGTCGTCTGAGAGTGCTCCGACCGTTGTGCGAGATGTTTGAGGATTCTTAGTCTTTCTGTTCAGAGCGTGAGCGTGGATTTTGGACGATAGCCTGCAGTGCCACTTGAGCTCGACAGAGTGCGCGGATACCCTTGTCCTCGTTAGGGTGCGCTCCCCCTCGGTGCCACGTCCGGGGTGGGTCTGCACTTTGGTATCACGACTTGTCGACGCCGTCCCTCTGACTGGGCAGTTTTGGCAGTTACGGACGCAGTCCCTCTGGCTGGGCCAGTTTTGCACTACGGACGCCCTACTAAGTTCGGTCCTCCGGGATGTAACGGCAGTAGGTAGGCGCGGTTTGACTGGACCCTGAGCAGTCAGGTAGATTGTGGTGCTCTTAGTGGATCTATGGATGCACCATGTTATCATTTGTTCCACTTTTGAGCATCTAGATAGGGCATAGTAGCTGTAGGGTTATTCATTTCCATCTTTCTTCAGTATTTTCATTGTTACAGATGCACTCTAGGTGAACATCATCTAGTGGGCAGACCGAGGGTTGTTTCCAGACCCAGTGAAAACTCATCTACTTTAACATTTATAGTTCTACATCGTCTTAGTTCTTTTTACTCGGGACGTATGCTCTTGTTCCTTAATTCCAGTTGCTCGTCACTTCGTGAGTCAAACTTTCCAAGGTTTTCACGGTCACGTAAAATGTAACACCGACTCCCGAAGATGCGAAAATATTTGATGTTGGGTTTTCTACCACACCATAGTTCATATGGTGTATTTAACGTTCCCGGGCGCAAGAACACTCGATTAATGACATAGACAGCAGTGTTCACAGCTTCAGCCCAAAAATGTAGTGGTAAATTCCGGCTATGAAGCATCACACGCGCCATCTCTTGAACAACCCTGTTCTTGCGCTCGACAATACCATTCTGTTGAGGTGTATAGGGTGCAGAGAATTCATGCTTAATACCGTTTGAAGTACAAAAGTCAATGAATTTTGAATTAATGAATTCTCCACCTCTATCACTTCTAACACGAATGATCTTTTCATTCTTTTCAATCATAATACGAAGGCAAATCTCGTGAAAAGAATCAAAAGTATCAGCTTTCTCTTTTAAAAATGCTACCCAAGAATACCGAGAGAAATCATCAACCAATAAAAAAATATACCATTTACCTCCCAAGATGGTTGACGGGTCGGCCCCATTAAGTCCATGTGCAAAAGTTCCAAGGGCCGTTTTGTACCAACGTGGTTCAAGTTCTTGTGTGCAGTCCTAGACTGTTTTTCCTTTTGGCAACCACCACACACAACGTTTTGTTTAAATAAAAGTTTTGGAACCCCCTTGACCACGTCCTTGTTTGAAATTCTAGTAAGTTCCTTAAAATTTAAGTGACCTAGCCTTTCATGCCAAAGAGTTTCATTATTCAAAGTGGCTAAGTTACAATTTTCAGAAAATTTATTAGGAACAACATAACAATTGTTTTCAGATCTAACCCCTTTTAAAAGAAGACATGGTCCTTATCAGTTACAACGCATTCAACAGATGAAAAGTTAACTGAAAAACCATTGTCGCAAAGTTGACTTATGCTTATGAGGTTAGTCTTAAGGCCATCAACAAATAAGACGTTTTTCAAAATCGGGCCATCTGGAATAGCTACCGTCCCTTTTCCAACAATTTTGGAAGATCGACCGTCTCCGAAAACAACAAGTCCTCCGGAGATTTTCTCAAGATTTTGAAAACTATTTTTGTCACCGGTCATGTGACGGGAACAACCGCTATCCAGATACCAAGACGAACTATCATATGCATGCAAGGAAACATTGGTAACAAGACAAGGGTAAATTTCACCTTTGCGCATCCAAACCCTTTTGGAGTGCGTCGGTAATGGTCGTGAGGTTATTCTCCTAGGTGAAGGCGTCTTGTCAGATCGATTGCCGCTCCTTGATGATGTCGTCTTGCGCGGTGAACTACCAAGGCTCTTTTCTTTTGAAAGGTTTTGCTTTGATTTCCGGGGAGGCGCCTTTTTGGTAGTCGTTGCAAGAGGTGATTGAGGTGAGCGTTTGACTCCCGTCTTGCAGTTTCTTCTTATGTGCCCTGAAACACCACAACGAAAACATACCTTAGATCTTGACGATCCCAAAGAGGATGAAGTAGGTTTGTTGTCGTTGTTTGTCTTGAATTCCGGTGTCGGAGGAGGAGATACCGACTGAGGCACAAAAACTGTCCCACTCGAACTTGGACTGTTTCCAGTTTGAGTGTATCCGAGGCCGAACCGATTTGATTGACCAAGACCAAGAAGTCTATCCAACTTACTCCTTCCTGAAGAGAATCGCTGTAAGTCATCCTTGAGTTGGAAAATGGTCTTTGTCATTTCCAGGTTATCCTGTCGAGCCTCGTTGTAGAGCTTTGAGAAGTGATTCGCGTTATCCACTAGATTTGTATGTTCCTTCTCAAGTTGCTCATTGGACTCTTGAAGGGAAACATTTGCTTTTATCAGGTGTTCCCTTTCCACTTCAAGAGCGTTTGAGAGAGAAGTCGCTATTTTTGCTTCTTCTTCGAGATCATGCACTCTCCCTCTCAAACTCTTGTTTTGCTTAGCCACTTTCTTTGAATCCCTCAAAAGTCTGTGGTAGGCTAGAGCAAAATCTTCACCTTCCGAATCATCCGATTCATTGTCCGTTGCATTCTTTTCAACAGTGGAGTTGGACAACGACTCGGATGTACTTGCCATAAAGCACATGAAGAGTGAAGATACGGACGCGTGGAATGCGGTGGAGCTCTTTTCTTCATCACTCGAAGACGACTCATTTGACGTTGAGTTGTCATCCCAAGTGACGACTTGCATCGCCTTCTTCTTTGCCGGATACTTGTTAGGACACTCCGTTGCAATGTGGCCGTAGCCTCGACATTTGAAGCATTGTAGTTGTCCTTCTGAACTTTTCTTATCCTTTGAGAAGTTCTCTTGCTTTCTTGACTTGTAACTTGAAGTACCCTTGCCTTTGTTCGACTTTCCGAAGGATGGAGATTTGCTTGAATTGCCCCTTCGAAAGTTGCGGCGAAACTTCCTTGTCAAGAGAGCGAGCTGCTTCTCAAATTCCTCCATAGAAAGGTTCTCGTCATCGTCTGAGGAGGATGTATCCGCGTCTTCTTCCTTAGTTGTTTTCAACGCATAACCTGAAGACTTAGAAGTGGATGCCTTTCCAGAAGAATTGTTAGTAGTAAATGTCATTTCATAAGTTTGTAATGAACCAACTAATTCTTCTACACGTATTTCGTCCGGGTGTTTAATAGTTTCAATGGCAGTAACCTTTTGGCGAAATCGTTCAGGAAGAGTTCTTAAGATCTTTCTTACAATCTTAAATTCTGGAATCTTCTCTCCCAGGTTAGCACATGAGTTTACGATATCTTGCAATCGTGTATAGTAGTCCGTGAAAGATTCATTTTCTGCCATCAAGATAGAGTCAAACTTGCTCGTAAGCATTTGCAGTTTCTGAATCTTCACGAGGTTAGTTCCCTCATGTGTAACCTGAAGAACATCCCAGATTTCTTTCGCAGTCTCACATGCCGAGACGCGAGAGAATTCAGTTTGAGATAAGGCATAATTCCCTTGCCATTGTAAGAAGATGAATCTAACTCTTCCTTGGTCCATTTCGACCTAGGTTTTAAGGTGTGAACATCACCAATAAATTCAGTTGGATTAGACCATCCTAATTCAATTGATTGCCACACCCGTTCGTCGATGGAAATTAAAAAGGCTTTCATCCGCACTTTCCAGTACGCATAATTTGTTCCATCGAAGAACGGGGGTCGGTTGATGTTTCCACCTTCAACCATTGTTTACAACCCTATTCCCTCTCTGATACCACTTGTTGGGTTATATGTAATAAGGATCTAAATAGGGGAAAAAACACCTAGAGGGGGGTGAATAGGTGTAAACGTATAAACACTCAAAAATCGTTGCGATAAAAACCCAATGCGGAAATAAAAATAATACGCAAGATTTTTACGTGGAAAACTCCATCACCGGAGTAAAAAACCACGGGACCGATAACACGGCAGAAATCCACTAGAATTAAAACACGTACAAGGTGATTTACCGTACACACTTACGACTCAACCTTTTCCATACGCTCCTAGAGGATCTTCTCCGCTCGCTCCACGACGCTTCTCGAATCCACGATCTGCGCCCAACGCCGAATCCACGGCGTCCAACGTCGAATCCACGACGTCCGACCGAATCCACGGTCTTCACCCAATAGCACCCTTCGAATCCACGAACGTGCCTCGCTCCGAATCCACGAGAGCGGTTGAACCTTGAATCCACAAGGACACGCGAATCCACGCGCCGATTTTTGGGGTAAATCGTTGTTTTTGGTGGTGATGATCCGCCGAATACTTAGATCAAAGATAGATCGGAAATACCATCTAAGTATTCATTAGTTTGATTCAACTCAAGATGTGAGTATGAAAACCTAGAATCAAACTAATCAATATAGATGAAGAAACATAGAGTATTCTCTAATGATTTCCTTTCTTCTCTATATGTGGATCTAGAGCCGGAAAAGATGATATATGAAAATGACGGCTATTTGGATTTTCGGCCTCTTTTTTGGATTGACCCTAGAAAAAGAGTCGTAGGGTGTATTTATAGGTTAGAAACCCTAGGAAGGAGATAAGAATCAAAAACCTAACATTTCTGGAAATTTTACGGACGGCGATCCGGATCGGATTAGCTGTGATCCGGATCGTCGTAACGAGTCAGGCAATTCCAGAAAAACGAAGGTTCGGGATCCGGATCGAAGTGCTTGATCCGGATCGTTCATACAGTTCACCAAACATCAACGTTCGGGATCTGGATTGCGAAGCCTGATCCGGATCGTTCAAGGAAGATGGTAAACTCAGTGTTCGGGATCCGGATCAAGAGAGGCTACGATCCGGATTGAACTGGTGTATGAACGAACCACCTTCGGGATCCGGATCGAACAACCTGATCCGGATCCTGAACATGTCCCAAGTCCAGTTTTTGATTTTTATGCAATGAAAGATTCTTCCAAGTGTTTCTACACTACAAGAAGTATTCGGATCACACAAAATCTTTAGTTAAACATACCTGATCCTTTTGAATTCTTCTTTCTTGAGATTGAGTTAAATGATCCAACTTTCTTCACCTTCAATCTTCAAGACTTGAGACTTTCACGAAACTACGCCAACTCAAATTCCGTAACATAATGTTCACCCAACCACAATTACACACACACCACACTCTCACGTTCCATCTCTCCTGTACACAACACACACTCACAGCACAAATCCACACATCTCTCAGACCAACGGCACACACATGCAACTCCTCTGCACACCCACAGCCAACTAGCAGCACCAAGCCTAGCCACCCGGCTCCCTCGGCTCTGCGTGGCGAAAGCACTCCAATCCGGCCAAGCTGTCCACAAGACTGCACCACAACATGCAAGAAAAGGGAAAAACCAAAATTAGTGGAAACACGGCCAAACACGCGATCGCCGGCATCAAAATCAAGCGTCCGGCCGTCGAAAATGTCCCGCGCCGCACGAGGAGCTTCCTGCGCATGCGCCGCTGCGCGCTGCCCAGCAGCTGCCGTGCTGCGCCTGGGTCGGCCGCGCGGCGCCTGGGCCTGCCACGCGGCGCCTGGGCCTGCCACGCGGCGCCTGGGCCTGCCGCGCGGCTGCCCGGCCTGCTGCGTTGCTGCAGCTGGCCGCGCCGCCTCCAGCCGCTCGGCGCCCAGCTGCGATGCTGCGCGCCGCCGCGCCCCGCATGGGCCTGCCGCGCAGCGGCCCGGCCCGGTAAGCGCGCACCCTGCGCGAGGCCGCAGCCCGCGCCCGCGCTGTGCGGCGCCCGCCTCTGCGCGACGCCCGTGGCACGTGCCGGCTGCGTGCTGTGCACAGCGCACCAGCGCGCCCGCAGGGCGCCTGCGCAGCGCCCGGGCGGCGCCCCTACCGTGCGCGCCCTCCAGCAGCGCGCACGGCGCCCGCAGCTGCCGCTGCTGCGCGCCCATGCTGCGCGCGGCGCCCTTGCGCGCCCGCGCGGCAGACTGCGCCAGCCGCGCGCGGCGCCCATGCGCGCCCGCGCGGCGCCCAAGCGCGCCCGCGCGGCTCGCGGCTGGTGCACCACCTCCAAAAATGGACAGCCAGTCCAAACTACCCAAAACTCCAAAAAAACCAAAACTAAAACAAAACCCAAGAATCCAAGCCCTCACTCTCCAAAAAACTGTACATACCTGTTGGAGCTCGACGCGTGCACGCTCCGCTCGCTCCACTCGGCTTCACGCAGGGGACACCACCACTCTCATTACCTTCTACTCTCTTTTCCTCTTTCTTCCTCTTCCTTCTTCCTCTTTCTCTTCTTTCTTCCTTTCTTTCTTTTCCTCTGTTTCCCACTCAATTCCTCTATTTTATAGAGGAGGAAGAAGGTGACGTGGCCACCACTTAATTAGTGGTTGCTAATTAAGGTGGATGGGGTAACAACAATAAAATATTTCCCCCTCATCAAAAATATTTGAACTCACATAAATCCACTTCCACAATTCTATTCTCCTCTTTTCACTAAATCCAGTACATCACAGACCCAAGCCACCCATTAACTTAAATTAATTAAATAATCCTTCAAAAGCCCCCCGCCAACTCACTTTTTGCCCTCGGGGCTTCCGCACTAGTCCGAAACCTCCCGAACCCCGCTGTAATATGAAAATACACATATCCACAACTTTTCCCCCTCAAAAAACTCAACTGTGGAGTTGGTGTGCTCAACCCAAAAACCGGCTCCAAAATTGTCAGTTCCAACTCACTTTTCGCCTTCGGGTCCTCCGCGTCAGTCCGGAACCTCCCGAACTCCGCTGTCATCATAAAATACACCTGTTCCAAGTGTTTTCCAAATTTTCTGCACACCACTGTGGAGTCGAGGCTTCCCAAACCAGTCCTCTATCGGCGCACAATGCCCGGAACTCCGAATCAAGCTGGGGCTTCCGCGTAGATCCGAATCAACCCGAACTCATCAGAAGACACTTATGGAACACGCCCGAGGCAATTTCCTCCGCACCACGCCATCTTGCGAGGTTGGTGCGCCATCTGAAATCCTGGTATTCTACACTCTCCCCTCCTTAAAAAGGGTTTCGTCCTCGAAACCAGAATAAATCCATAACTCAGGAGGGGGTCTCGATCAAATGGGAAAATAGGAGTTCCTTAACTCATCCTCAGGCTCTCAGGTGGTCGCTCACCCTCGGAAATACACTCTCGTATCCATCAATAAGAAAAAACCCAACATCAGGAACATTCCCCAACCCCTAACTCTCGATTTTGAAAACCAGCTGGCAACGGCGAAAAGTTCGAAAATCCCGAATGGCGAGTGCCTTCACCCCAATCAAACAAGAACAAGCTCCGGCACCTTTTCCATTTCTGGAGTAGCCTTCCGAAATCGTCGATCAGTTCGTCAAGCCTCGGCATAAACAGAAAAAGGGAGAGGGCATTGGAGTTGTTCCTGCTACCACTAACACTCCATATTCCAAAATTCCAACAGTGGCATCCACTGAACAGTTACCTCGTTCCAAGGTTGCACTACTTGCCTAATCAAGGTGTACCTGACCACAATGTCCTCGCCGGGATAATATTACAAGACCAATCCTATATCTCGAGTAACTCTGACCACCGGCAATCATCCATATCAATGCTGGCATCATCCTCAGCTGGAACACACAATCCCACAAATCCTAAAAGCGGCAGGGCCTTAGTCAATCCACTTGACCGCGCTGCAAGCTCATAATGCCCCTACCGGGTTCTGATCACTCACTGGGCACAGCCCTCGGCTGTATGGTTCCAAAAAGACACCTGCCTCACAAATGAGCATATGCTGCAACACAATCCGAGTCTGTCTGTACTCGAACCATCAAAGGACTCTCACCGTTGTGTACTCACAACGTGGCATCACTGCCGTGCACCAACGACGTGGCATCATCACCGTGTATCAACGGTGTGGCATCATACTCAAGTATCAATCTCTAGGATTCTCATAGTCATATACCCACGACGTGGCTCTGGGTCACTCAGACCCGCTCGATCCAGCAGATCCTGCAACTGCGCTATCAGCTCTCTCTCAGTCTCACGGGTGGTACTCCAAGAGGTGCTACGAAGTCAGCTCAGTTTCCAAAACCACGTCAATCACCATCTCGTTTCAATCTCCCTAAACGGCGGCTTCAAAATTAGCTTAAGTACACTCACACCCGGGATCACACGGGCGATAAGGATATTCTTTTAGTCCCGGTGCCGCCGTAGGCACCTCCCCTACAGTCGCTAGCAACGCGATACGACCACGACTCAACTCTGCTGTGGTCTAGCTCCCTCTATAAACACACTCCTCCTGACCAGGTCCACGGAGGTTCATTGTCCTCTCTCGACAATCCATGGTAGCATAGCATTGGGATAACCAATCTCTATCCAATCTCATAACAACATCCCACAGCGGATGTAGGACTAACAACTCAAGGAATCAAATCCAATGACTATAAGGAAGACCACCTCAGGTAAGATACAATCCACTATCCTGGTGCCCTCTAACCGGCTGCACAATCTCATCTTCTGGATGCTGGTGGCCATCGCTCAATCTTTCTCGGCGTCACAGCTCAATCAGCCTGCCGGTAAGTCGGATGAACCTCTTCATCCTGAAGGGGTAGTGGGGGTGCCGTCGCAAGCGGCAAAACCATGAGCACTACTCTGGGACACTCTGCCGGTACCTCGTATGTCGAAAACCAACTGGTCTCTGTCTCCTCTGAGACCCATGACCCTGAGACTGGAATCATGGCAACCTCGATCCACTCAACTATCCCAAAATCCGACGATGCTGGACGTCTCTCTCTGGAGCTGGTCCCTCGCTCTTCATCCCTCTTGGACGTGATCAGTGATCCTCGTCAATCCATCGAACATGCACAAGGTGATAAATATCCCGATGCAGTCCCCTCTCAAACATGATCAACCTTTTAGGCCTCATCCTGGGCAATAAGGGGTACACTGCTCAACTGTCGCAGAAACTCACTCCAGGTCATCAACTGCGCTCCCGGTAGTCCAACAGGACGAACTCGACGCCACCAACTCTCGGCGTCCCTATCCAAAAGTGCATAACCAAGTGCACCAGATGCTTCTCCTGGATGAACAAATCTTCAAATAACTTTTCCATAGCAGCGATCCAGTTCTCGGCCTCCCCAGGGCTCCAAACTCTATCCCGAAATCTGCAGAGGATGGAACTGGATGAAGTAAAACAACCGGTCAGCCACTCTCGCTGCTCCAGCACTACGCACAGTGCGATCTGGGTCGAAGTCGACGATGTCGCGGCCGGAGGTACTACTGGCGATACCATAGGAGATGCTCTCTGCCCAAGCATGCGCATCGCGCACTCCATGTTCTCTTCCTGGCACCGCATCGCCTCAAATATCAGGGCTACCTGGGCCCGTAACTCACAGACCCCGCTCTGCTCTGTCCCTTCAGCCTCCCGCTGTTCGGGCTTCTCATCCAAGGTCGAACACGCCCTTGCCCCCGCACGGCGTCTCGGAAGCATCAAAACCACTGCAACAGAACAAACATTAAGACCAAAACTCTCTCGACCCAATCAAGCGAAAGTCTAGAACATGTTACCCGTTCTAAAGCATTATGTTGTCTACAGCCAACATAACGACTTTAGAGAATAAACATGTAAGATCACTCGCCCCAATCCTCTTGGGGAGGTGCAGACTCAATCAGGACTCTCGCTAAAGTCACGTCTCTCACGACAGTCATCCTACTGTCCAACCAATAGCCTAGGGTCTCTAAGTCCTCAACGACCTATACACCTAGGCTCTAAGACCACCCTAATCTGTCACGCCCCGGGGTCGAACTGCGACCCGGGCTCACCAACAGATCCGCCGTCTGTACGAAAACTGCCGCACAGACGAAGCGTCTACCCTGCAAAAGAGATCTATACTATACAAGTATTAGAGTTGAAAAAGAACAAATAGCTACAGAAAGTACAACACTGAATATCTGAATAAAAACAGATCCTCGATACAAATCTCTCAACTAAAAAGAGTAAATACAATCCTCACAGATCTCTCAGAATGTCCAGTACAAAAGTGGAAACATAAATAAAATACCGGGTACATCTACCTCTGACTCTCAATGCTGGTAAGGAACTACTCGGCCACGTCCTCACCTCGATCAGCTGTCTCCGCGCGAGCTAAGACGGAACAGCAACCCCAGTAACCTGTCACCACAGCGGGTGTGAGATCTACTGCAGAAGGCAGATCTCAGTGGGTACCGTCCCAATATCCACGGTATGCCCACTAAGTCTACTGGAGGCACAACAGATAGGTATGCAGATAGATAGATAGATAAAAGCAGAAAGGAACTATAGCTATCATGTCTCAATCATCATGCTCAAGAAACTCTACTAATGATGAAATGTGCATACACTCGCTACTGCTAACATGCCTCAAGTATCATGCACAAAGGAGAACTCATCTATGAACATGCTATGAAACTCACTCACACATATCACCCAATCCCAATGATTGTCCCTCTTTGGACCAGTCAAGCCTGCGCTCATCTACTGCCACTCATGCCCAAACAGGGCTTGGTCTTACGTAGGGTGTCCCTCAAGGACTATCTCAGTAACCACATCGCAGCCTCGTCAGGCTCGGTATCATCATCGCATCCGGAGCGTAGCTCACGGGGAGCGACCCCGCGAACTCAAGTATCTCACAACTGGCATAAAACCTCAGCCTCAACAGGCTATAATCCACGATCAAACAGATCGGAACTCAATGCTCAACTAGCATAACTCAATCGGAGAAAAACTCGATCAGGAAATGCCCAAATCCTCACATAATCTGTCGGAGAACCCTCTACGACTCAATCTAATAATGCACAACTCATGATCTAGAGTAAACCAATCGACTTCCATGAAGGGCCGAATATTCCGAAAGACTGGCACCGACAACCCAAATCAAACAAGAAAAGGTTGCAGGCATAGCCGCCCGTAGCTTCCAACCCAACAATGGAATCAGTCCTCACTCTCGC
Source organism: Tillandsia leiboldiana (assembly GCA_029204045.2). Taxonomy (NCBI): domain Eukaryota; kingdom Viridiplantae; phylum Streptophyta; class Magnoliopsida; order Poales; family Bromeliaceae; genus Tillandsia; species Tillandsia leiboldiana. Next base: position 13,767,619 of record CM055071.1, on the reverse strand, counting down.
ACACAAGAGGCCCAGAAATTCCGAAAGACTAACGCGTACAACCCAAATCATACAAGAACAGGCTACAGGCGCAGCCGCCCGTAGCTTCCGCCCCTAAAGTGAAACAAATGCCCAATCTCTCATGACACTAGAACTCATCTCACAAGGCTCTAAAAATCCCCTCGGCCCCCTGGCACGAGGACACATGCATCCCGAACTGCCTGGACCATTCATAATGATCTCAATATTTTAAAACATTTTAAAATCAGAGTTTAACTTCAAACCAGTTATAGAAATTTTATGAAGGTCCAGATACATTCCGAATCTCAAGAAAATATGCAGTCTAGTGCCAAATCATCTCTAGATAATGCTAAAAATATCAGGGGCTCAGGAAAGTACTTCTACAATTTTCTAGGCAACTATCTGATTTATAAAGCATAAAACAGATAAACTAAACATGATCAACATGCTTACAGAAGCTTTAGAGGGCATTCCATACATTTCGGAGAAATTCCAACCCACCTAGAACGCTTTCCGTAGGCATTGCTGAAGTCGGTGAAGCGCCAATTCCTCGAACTGACGGAATTTTGAAAAACGCGCCGCGCGCGCGCGAACACTGTCACGAATCCCGGAAAAATCCTCGAAAGTTCGAATAAATCCCTCGAGTCCGAACCAAACATCCCGGCGCATCCTGGCTCACTCCACAGTCAATCCACCACACCAACAACACATCTAAAATCCATAAAGCCAATTCCTTGCTCCCAGCATACTACAAGTCCCCCATAACATCAGCACACTAATAAATAATGTTCACCCAACCACAATTATACACACACCACACTCTCAAGTTCCATCTCTCCTATACACGCCACACACACACAGCACCAATCCACACATCTCCCAGACCAACGACACACACATGCAACTCCTCTGCACACCCACAGCCAACTAGCAGCACCAAGCCAAGCCACCCGGCTCCCTCGGCTCCGCGTGGCGAAAGCACTCCAATCCGGCCAAGCTGTCCACAAGACTGCACCACAACATGCAAGAAAAGGGAAAAACCAAAATTAGCGGAAACACGGCCAAACACGCGATCGCCGGCGTCAAAATCAAGCGCCCGGCCGTCGAAAACGTCCCGCGCCGCACGAGGAGCTCCGTGCGGACGCGCCATTGCGCGCAGCCTAGCCGCTGCCGTGCGGCGCCTGGGCCGGCCGCGCGGCGCTCGGGCCTGCCGCGCGGCCGCCCTGCCTTCTGCGCGCATGCAGCGCGCTGCGCACCTCCAGCCCCCCTACGCGCGCCCGCCTGCGTTGCTGCAGCTGGCCTCTCCGCCTCCAGCCGCTCGGCGCCCAGCTGCGATGCTGCGCGCCGCCGCGCGGCACCTGGGCCTGCCGCGCGGCGCATGGGCCCGCCGGGCAGCGGCCCGGTCCACTACGCGCGCACCCTGCGCGCGACCGCAGCGCGCGCCCGCTGCGTGCGGTGCGCAGCACACCAGCGCGCCTGCGCGGCGCTTGCGCATCGCCCGCGCAGCGCCCCTGCCGCCCATGCCCTTCTACAGCGCGCGCGGCGCCCTTGCTCGCGCGCGCGGCAGACTGCGCCAGCCGCGCGCTGCGCCCATGCGCGCCCGCGCGGCTCGCGGCTGCGGCACCACCTCCAAAAATGGACGGCCAGTCCAAACCACCCAAAACTCCAAAAAAACCAAAACTAAAACAAAACCCAAGAATCCAAGCCCTCACTCTCCAAAAAACTGTACATACCTGTTGGAGCTCGACGCGCGCATGCTCCGCTCGCTCCACTCGACTTCACGCAGGGGACACCACCACTCTCTTTACCTTCTACTCTCTTTTCCTCTTTCTTCCTCTTCCTTCTTCCTCTTTCTCTTCTTTCTTCCTTTTTTTCTTTTCCTCTGTTTCCCACTCAATTCCTCTGTTTTATAGAGGAGGAAGAAGGTGACGTGGCCACCACTGTGATAACCGCGGATTTATTTTTACCTTTCGGGGCTTTCCGTCGATTTTTATTGAACCGTCTGGTTGACAATAGGGGTTCGAGGGTAATTTTTCCTTATTTTTCTGGGCAGACGGTCGGGGCTCGCGGGTATTTTTGGTTAATAAAGCTCGCGAAACGGAGACCGGCGGCGCGATCGGTTTTGGATTCCGACCCCCGGTTCTCCCAGAATAAATTCCGGAAGCTGGTACCGTAACCCAGGTGACTTACACAATTACCGGGGGCGGACCGAACTCTGGTCCGCAATCAGATCGAGTTTAGTCGACCAGTTTGAGGTATGGGTTTCGACCACCCCTTTTTGTTTTCCTTTCACCCGAGGGGGTTAAAATTAATTTTGGGGTCCAAAATCCACTACGCCCAAAACGTCTGAGTAGTCGGCCTTGGGAATTAGGTTTCCTAAACCTCGCCTCCCCCTCCTTGGCGTATATTATCCGAGCGTGGACGAGGAGCGGTCCCCAAAAACCCTCGTCCTTTCCATCGGCCGGCGCGGAAGAGAAGAGATCGATCGCCTCCCCGCAAAGATCCGACGAACGCGAAGAGGACGATCCCTCTCCTTCGCCCGGTACCGACCAAGACAAGGTGGGCCGTGTTTTCGTTTTCTTTTCTTGTCTTTTTCTCGTCACGTGCGGGGGGTTTCTTGATCTCCGCCGGAGAGGGAAGGAGAGGGGCGTGCCGCCGCACGGGGGCGCCGTGCGGGGTAACCGCATGCAAGGCGCCGCGCGGGGCAGCCCGCGCATACGGGGGCACCGCGCGGTGCAGCCCGCGCATGCGGGGGCGCCGTGCGGGGCACCCGCGTGCGGGGCGCCGCGCGGGGCAGCCCGCGCATGCGGGGGCACCGCGCGGCGCAACCCGCGCATGCGGGGGGGGCGCCGTGCGGGGCACCCGCGTGCGGGGCGCCGCGCGGGGCAACCCGCGCATGCGGGGGTGCCGTGCGGGGCACGCGCATGCGGGGGCACCGCGCGGTGCGGCCCGCGCATGCGGGGGTGCCGTGCGGGGCACCCGCATGCGGGGCGCCGCGCGGGGCAGCCCGCGCATGCGGGGGCACCGCGCGGTGCAGGCCGCGCATGCGGGGGTGCCGGGCGGGGCGCCCGCATGCGGGGTGGCCGCGGGGCAGCCCGCACATGCGAGGCGCCGCGCGGACAGCACGGCGGCGCGTGGGGGGTCCGGTCGCTGCCGTCGGGGGCCGGCCGGTGTTGGGGCTTTTCCTTACTTCGCGTTTAAAGGTTCTTGACCTCCCCGCCCGGGGATCCCGTCTTGCAGCTTCGGGGAGCGCGCCGGGACGCGGGGAGCCGAGCGTGGTTTTTCTACTGGCGACAGGTGGGTTGTTTTTACTTTATTCCTAGCCTCTAAATTCTATCTTATTGGACGGGGTCTATTCTAAGTGTACTGGGGTTACGTAATGACGGGTGAAAGCTTATGCATGTTAGTGGGTTCGCTATAATGACTAGCGTCGATCGCCGACGGTGTTCTTCTTTTTCAACCCTTATATGTCAGCGGGCCACCTTCGTGTGCGCGCGGTATTACCTTGTTTTCGATTATGCACTTTACCTCATTTACCTCATTTATCTCATTACTCTTATTATTCTTATTGTGATACTGACATGATGGTGGTTACGGTTACTGGGCTCGAGGTTGCCACACGCGCACCCGCGGTTTGGCCACCGCAGAGGGTGCGCTTTTCCGGAAAAGAGGTCGTAGAACCCGTGTTTACCCACGAGGTGACGTAGTGGGGGCCCCTTATTAGTTGTGGGGTTGAGGCGCCTAGGTGCGAGCGGAGCGACCCGCCGGTTTAGTTGTCCGGCGCGGTCGCGGTGTTGCAGGTACGGTATGGGGCCGTCGGTAGTGGACCGACGCGGCCGGGTATTACAGGATGCAGATATACAGGTTACTTTTTCCCCCCCTTCCCAAAAGGGTGGTTGCTCCGGTTGTCGCCACGGTTTGTTTTTATTATTTTCCCTTGCACGGCGTTTATTAGTCACTGACTTCCCACTTCGTGACAGGGCCCAGGCGAGGGGAGAGGTAGGTGGCGGTGAGGACGGGGCGGACACAGCGGGATCGTTGGAGACCCTGAACTTTATACTTTCCTTTTCTTTTCGGTTTTTCATTTATATCGTGGGCATGTGTGAGGTTCCCGATACCCTTGTGGGGTCGACGTAGATGTCGGTATTTGATTTTCTGTTTATGCACTACCTTCTCCTTTATTTCCTACTGGCCATTTGAAAAGCGAAACAAAAACAAAGAAAAGATTGCGAAAACCGTTTTCAAAGTCTAAGTGTCGTGTGGGCACTGATTTCAAAACCTTGTGGATTTATGGATTGCGAAATGAGCTTTCAGAACTTGGGTGTCGTGTGGGCACCGTTTTCAAAACCCTGGGGTTTATGCTGATTTCGAAACTCGTTTTCAAAACTTAAGTGCCGGGTGGGCACTCTTTAAAAACCGTGGATTTATCCTTTCAAGTTGAAGTGGCCATGCGCTTAAATATTTAGAATACTGGTTGTACGTAATTGAATGTTGTGATTGAATGGTTATGTTTGCTTGGGAGATGTATTCAACCACACGCCGTGCACGTACAGGGGAGACTCTGTCCGTTTGCAGAGAGATCCTGTATGTGCGGCGGGTCTGGGCACGCACCGGGGAAGAAAGAGACCTTTCAAAAAAAAAAAAAAAATGCCGTTTCCGCTAAAACAAACCCCCGGGGCGTGACAGATTAAGATGGTATCAGAGACACACATTCAACCACAACAGCTCGTGCCGACATCCGTGGGAATGCCTCACATACCTACGAATAAATGAACTGGGTGGGGCATAGGATTTTAGAACGTGAGTGAACGGGGGGCGGGAGTTTGAATCTTTCCTCGCATAAAAGGGTACACTGGTTGTAGTTACTGTCTAATTTTGATCTTCTTGTGAGTGACAGATATGGCCCGTACAAGGTCATCGGCGGGGGACGCCGAGGCGGATGCGACAACGTCGACGGCCGCGGAGAACCAACTCCTGCGGCAACAATTGCGGGAAATGGCGGGGCAATTGGCTACCCTCACCGATCACGTACGCCAGATGACGCAGCAGCAGGCCGCACCTGTGACGGCCGCCCCGGCCCCTCCGCCGGGGCCGACAGCACCGGCCGCGGCACCGCCGACAGCGCCACCACCAGCGGCGACTACGGGGCCGGCGCCAGGGACAACTAGCCGGGTTGTTCCGGAGGAAACGGTGGTCACGCCTACCCCTATCGCGGCTGCCGCCGCCACGAGTGGAGGGGGGGTTGTGATGACCGAACGGGATCGAGTGCGGGCCAACTTGAAGGACTTTAAGAAGCACGACCCGCCCACGTTCGAAGGGGACACGACAGATCCGTGGGTCGTGGAGAACTGGGTGGGGTCAATGGAGAAACTCTTTGAAGACTTACTTATGGAGGATCATGAGCGGGTTCCCCTAGCCGTCCATTGCTTGGAAGGGAATGCCCGCTTGTGGTGGAAGACGATACGCCCCGATCCTGCTAAGGGTACCGCTCTTCCGTCCTGGACAACTTTCAAGAAGGAGCTGTTCGAGGCCTTCTTCACCAGCAGCGTCAAGAAAAAGTTGGAGGATGACCTAAACCACATTCAACAAGGGGACCGGACGGTCATGGAATATCAACGGGAATTCGTCCGACTAGTAAATTGCGTCCCGTTCGTCGCACGGGACGAGGCTCACAAGGCACAACTCTTCGTCGATGGCCTGCGAAGCGACATCTTCGAGGTGGTGAACGCGGCTGGCCTGCATACCTTTCAGGGAGTGGTCGACAAGGCCACCACGGTGGAGCGGGGTTTCGCTGTGACCCGTGCCAGAAGGGAGAACGCGGCGCGGCTAAGGGATCAGAAGCGACACCAGCAAGGCTGGGGGGAGGGTTCTTCCAGCGGGAGCCGACCCCCCAAAAGATGGAGACCGCCGACAGGGCCCCGGGGCGCGCCAACAGGAGGGCCGAGGCCGTGGAATAGGCCTTGTATCATATGCGGGGGAGGACACCTGACGGGAGAGTGCCCCCAAAGAGACGACCATTGTTTCAGGTGCGGCAAACGGGGGCACTTCCGCCGCAACTGCCCCTTAGGCGGGGGATCGGCGCCCATGGGAGCACCTGCGCCCAGGCCACAGCACTCAGGGCGGGGAAAAGCTCCTATGGCGTCGGCTTCCAGACCCCCCGCACCACGGCGTGAGGAGGACCGGCAACCACAACCAGGCGGGAGGGTTTTCTCAATGACCCGCCAAGGGACTGATCCACCGGAGGACGCTCTTGCAGGTACTACTTCCGTTTTGAATTCCCGTGCTAGAACTCTTTTCGATACCGGAGCAACGCACTCGTTCATTTCTCGTGAATTCGTTTTCACGCATAACCTCGAGGAGACACCCCTCCAAGCCTCCTTGACGGTACAAACGGCGGGAGGGACTCTGGAGGCGACCAGTTTTGTGGCCGCCTGCCCGATTATGTTGGGACGGTTGGCCTGCCCTTGGGACTTGGCGGTGATCCCTTTGAAGGAGTACGACGTGGTGTTGGGCATGGACTGGCTCACAAGGTACCAGGCTCTCATTGATTGCGACAAGCGGCAATTGCGGCTACAAGAACCGGGCTTCCCCGAACATGTGTACATAATGGGCAAGAGCATCTCCTTCCCGGCGGTTATCTCAGCGGCACGGGCCAGAAGACTGGTTGAGGGGGGGGTGCGTGGCCTATCTAGCATCGGTGGACTTGGCTATTCGACCCTCGACGACACTTGCAGATATCCCAGTGGTGAGGGACTATCCTGACGTATTCCCCGCGGAGTTGCCGGGGATGCCTCCGGAGAGGGAGGTGGAGTTCCCTATTGAGCTACTACCAGGCACGCATCCTATTACGAAGGCCCCTTACCGAATGGCCTTCGCGGAGCTGAAGGAGCTTAAGGCACAACTGGAAGATCTCTTGGACAAAGGGTTCATCCGACCGAGTGTGTCACCCTGGGGCGCACCGGTACTCTTTGTACGGAAGAAAGATGGAAGCCTGCGGCTCTGCATCGACTACAGAGGGATAAACAAAGTCACGGTGAAGAATAAGTACCCCCTACCCAGAATCGACGACCTCTTCGATCAGTTACGGGGAGCGACGGTCTTCTCCAAAATTGACCTACAGTCGGGCTACCATCAACTCCGAGTTCGAAATGAAGATATCCCCAAGACCGCCTTCCGGACTCGATACGGCCACTATGAGTTCACGGTGATGCCATTCGGACTTACGAACGCCCCCGCTGTTTTCATGGACATGATGAACCGGATCTTCAGACCCTTCTCGGATCGGTTCGTGGTAGTCTTTATCGACGACATCCTGATTTACTTCACTACCGACGAGGAGCACGAGGACCATCTACGGACGATCCTGCAAACCCTCAGAGAGCAGAAGTTGTTCGCGAAACTCAAGAAGTGTGAATTCTGGCTGCGGGAAGTCGGCTTCCTAGGGCATGTGATCTCGGCACAGGGGATCGCTGTGGACCCCAAAAAGGTAGAAGCAGTGGTAGACTGGCAGCCGCCGACGTCGGTGACAGAAGTGCGAAGTTTCCTAGGGCTGGCAGGATACTACCGGCGTTTCGTTGAGGGCTTCGCGAAGATCGCTGCCCTTTAAACCGAATTGACCAGAAAAGGCGAGAAGTTCATATGGACGGCCAAGTGCCAGGAGAGTTTTGAGGAACTCAAGAAGAGATTAACTAAGGCACCAATACTAGTGCTGCCGACCGCCGGGGAGGATTATGACGTGTACTGCGACGCGTCAAGAATCGGTCTTGGAGGTGTTCTGATTGCAACAGGGGAAGGTGATCGCCTACGCGTCCAGGCAGCTAAGGACTACGAAAGGAACTATCCGATACACGGACCCTGGAATTGGCCGCGTGGTCTTAGTGTTGAAACTGTTGGAGGCATTACCTCTCGGAGTCCCACTGCAACGTTTTCTCAGATCATCAAAGTCTTAAATACATCTTTACCCAAAAGAGTTAAACTTGCGGCAGAGACGGTGGCTCGAGTTGCTGAAGGATTACGACGTGACGATCCAATATCACCCCGGGAAGGCAAATGTGGTGGCAGACGCACTGAGCAGAAAAGGGCATCGGGACGGGGCGTCGGAGAGCGCGCTGACGAAGCAGGACCACCTGGTCGCGGAGTTCGCGCGAATGCGGTTGGAGGTAGTGCCTGCAGGCACAGTTCTGCAACTCCTAGCCTTGGTGGTCAAGCCGACGCTTTACGAGAAGACTCCAGGAGGGACAGCAGACCGATCTGCACCTACAGCGTATACGAGACAAGATTCCCCAGGGGCAAGAGTTTGACTTTGCGGTGAAAGACGACGACACCCTATGCTTCCGCGGGCGGGTCTGTGTGCCGGATTTACCAGAGTTGAAGAATGAAATCCTAGCGGAGGCACACCGAGCCCCTTATGCGGCCCACCCGGGGGCACGAAGATGTACAGGGATCTCAACAGACGTTCTGGTGGCCTAAGTTAAAAGAAGACGTGACGCGATACGTAGCCCACTGCCTAGTATGCCAACAGATAAAGGCCGAACACCAGCGCCCAGCAGGGAAGCTACAGCCCTTACCGGTACCAGAGTGGAAATGGGACCAGATCACCATGGATTTTGTTACTGGATTCCCACGTTCACAACAGGGCCACGACGCGATCTGGGTTGTAGTTGACCGGTTAACCAAGTCAGCACACTTCCTACCAATTCACACCACTTGGACCCGCGAACGGCTGGCTCAAGTCTACATCAGCGAGATCGTGAGACTACATGGGGTACCGGCATCGATCACCTCGGACAGGGACACGCGCTTTGTCTCGAAGTTTTGGCAAAGCCTCCAGCAGGCCATGGGGACCAGACTACATTTCAGCACCGCCTTCCACCCTCAGACGGACGGACAGTCAGAGCGCACGATACAAACCCTAGAAGACCTGCTCCGCGCCTGTGTGCTTGATTGGGGAATCGGATGGTCACGCTACCTACCTCTCGTGGAATTTGCCTACAACAACAGCTACCAGGCCAGCATTCGGATGGCGCCCTACGAAGCACTGTATGGAAGGCGCTGCCGATCCCCGATCTGCTGGGACGACTTGGGAGAGCGGAAACTTTTGGGACCCGACTTAGTGGAAGAAACGGAAGAGAAAGTGCGCCTTATCAGACAGCGCTTGCTGACCGCCCAGAGTCGACAGAAGAGTTACGCAGACCAGAGGCGCCGGGACTTGGAGTTTCAAGTGGGGGAACATGTGTTTTTGCGGGTCTCGCCATCCAGAGGAATCAGGCGTTTCGGGCTAAGGGGCAAGCTGAGCCCACGGTTTGTGGGGCCATTTGAGATTCTAGAGCGCATCGGCCCAGTAGCTTACCGCCTCGCCCTACCACCAAACCTCGACCGAGTCCACGATGTGTTCCACGTATCAATGCTTCGGAAATATCTCCCCGACCCATCACATGTCCTGGACACCTCTGCACTCGAACTTAAGGAGGACCTGAGCTTCGAAGAAACCCCAGTGAAGATCCTGGCAAGGGAAACAAAATCACTGCGGAATCGAGCCATCCCCTACGTGAAGGTGCTCTGGAGCAACCACGAGGAGCGAGAAGCAACATGGGAGCTGGAGTCTAAAATGAGGGAGAACTACCCGAACCTGTTCACCACCACCCGGGTCTGAGTTTCGAGGACGAAACTCGTTTTTTGAGGTGAGTGGTGTGATAACCGCGGATTTATTTTTACCTTTCGGGGCTTTCCGTCGATTTTTATTGAACCGTCTGGTTGACAATAGGGGTTCGAGGGTAATTTTTCCTTATTTTTCTGGGCAGACGGTCGGGGCTCGCGGGTATTTTTGGTTAATAAAGCTCGCGAAACGGAGACCGGCGGCGCGATCGGTTTTGGATTCCGACCCCCGGTTCTCCCAGAATAAATTCCGGAAGCTGGTACCGTAACCCAGGTGACTTACACAATTACCGGGGGCGGACCGAACTCTGGTCCGCAATCAGATCGAGTTTAGTCGACCAGTTTGAGGTATGGGTTTCGACCACCCCTTTTTGTTTTCCTTTCACCCGAGGGGTTAAAATTAATTTTGGGGTCCAAAATCCACTACGCCCAAAACGTCTAAGTAGTCGGCCTTGGGAATTAGGTTTCCTAAACCTCGCCTCCCCCTCCTTGGCGTATATTATCCGAGCGTGGACGAGGAGCGGTCCCCAAAAACCCTCGTCCTTTCCATCGGCCGGCGTGGAAGAGAAGAGATCGATCGCCTCCCCGCAAAGATCCGACGAACGCGAAGAGGACGATCCCTCTCCTTCGCCCGGTACCGACCAAGACAAGGTGAGCCGTGTTTTCGTTTTCTTTTCTTGTCTTTTTCTCGTCACGTGCGGGGGGTTTCTTGATCTTCGTCGGAGAGGGAAGGAGAGGGGCGTGCCGCCGCACGGGGGCGCCGTGCGGGGTAACCGCATGCAAGGCGCCGCGCGGGGCAGCCCGCGCATACGGGGGCACCGCGCGGTGCAGCCCGCGCATGCGGGGGCGCCGTGCGGGGCACCCGCGTGCGGGGCGCCGCGCGGGGCAGCCCGCGCATGCGGGGGCACCGCGCGGCGCAACCGCGCATGCGGGGGGGCGCCGTGCGGGGCACCCGCGTGCGGGGCGCCGCGCGGGGCAACCCGCGCATGCGGGGGGTGCCGTGCGGGGCACGCGCATGCGGGGGCACCGCGCGGTGCGGCCCGCGCATGCGGGGGTGCCGTGCGGGGCACCCGCATGCGGGGCGCCGCGCGGGGCAGCCCGCGCATGCGGGGGCACCGCGCGGTGCAGGCCGCGCATGCGGGGGTGCCGGGCGGGGCGCCCGCATGCGGGGTGGCCGCGGGGCAGCCCGCACATGCGAGGCGCCGCGCGGACAGCACGGCGGCGCGTGGGGGGTTCGGTCGCTGCCGTCGGGGGCCGGCCGGTGTTGGGGCTTTTCCTTACTTCGCGTTTAAAGGTTCTTGACCTCCCCGCCCGGGGATCCCGTCTTGCAGCTTCGGGGAGCGCGCCGGGACGCGGGGAGCGAGCGTGGTTTTTCTACTGGCGACAGGTGGGTTGTTTTTACTTTATTCCTAGCCTCTAAATTCTATCTTATTGGACGGGGTCTATTCTAAGTGTACTGGGGTTACGTAATGACGGGTGAAAGCTTATGCATGTTAGTGGGTTCGCTATAATGACTAGCGTCGATCGCCGACGGTGTTCTTCTTTTTCAACCCTTATATGTCAGCGGGCCACCTTCGAGTGCGCGCGGTATTACCTTGTTTTCGATTATGCACTTTACCTCATTTACCTCATTATCTCATTACTCTTATTATTCTTATTGTGATACTGACATGATGGTGGTTACGGTTACTGGGCTCGAGGTTGCCACACGCGCACCCGCGGTTTGGCCACCGCAGAGGGTGCGCTTTTCCGGAAAAGAGGTCGTAGAACCCGTGTTTACCCACGAGGGACGTAGTGGGGGCCCCTTATTAGTTGTGGGGTTGAGGCGCTAGGTGCGAGCGGAGCGACCCGCCGGTTTAGTTGTCCGGCGCGGTCGCGGTGTTGCAGGTACGGTATGGGGCCGTCGGTAGTGGACCGACGCGGCCGGGTATTACAGGATGCAGATATACAGGTTACTTTTTCCCCCCTTCCCAAAAGGGTGGTTGCTCCGGTTGTCGCCACGGTTTGTTTTTATTATTTTCCCTTGCACGGCGTTTATTAGTCACTGACTTCCCACTTCGTGACAGGGCCCAGGCGAGGGGAGAGGTAGGTGGCGGTGAGGACGGGGCGGACACAGCGGGATCGTTGGAGACCCTGAACTTTATACTTCCTTTTCTTTTCGGTTTTTCATTTATATCTGGGCATGTGTGAGGTTCCCGATACCCTTGTGGGGTCGACGTAGATGTCGGTATTTGATTTTCTGTTTATGCACTACCTTCTCCTTATTTCCTACTGGCCATTTGAAAAGCGAAACAAAAACAAAGAAAAGATTGCGAAAACCGTTTTCAAAGTCTAAGTGTCGTGTGGGCACTGATTTCAAAACTTGTGGATTTATGGATTCAAAATGAGCTTTCATTGGGTGTCGTGTGGGCACCGTTTCAAAAACCTGGGTTTATGCTGATTTCGAAACTCGTTTTCAAAACTTAAGTGCCGGTGGGCACTCTTTAAAAACCGTGGATTTATCCTTTCAAGTTGAAGTGGCCATGCGCTTAAATATTAGAATACTGGTTGTATGTAATTGAATGTTGTGATTGAATGGTATGTTTGCTTGGAGATGTATTCAACCACACGCCGTGCACGTACAGGGGAGACTCTGTCCGTTTGCAGAGAGATCCCTGTATGTGCGGCGGGTCTGGGCACGCACCGGGGAAGAAAGAGACCTTTCAAAAAAAAAAAAAAAAATGCCGTTTCCGCTAAAACAACCCCCGGGGCGTGACAACCACTTAATCGTGGTTGCTAATTAAGGTGGATGGGGTAACCAACAATAAAATATTGTCCCTCATCAAAAAATCTGAACTCAAGTAAATCCCTTCCACAATTCCATTCTCCTCTTTTCACTAAATTCAGGACATCACAGACCCAGCAATCCCTTAACTTAAATAATTAAATATCCTTCAAAAGCCCCCCGCCAACTCACTGTTTGCCCTCGGGGCTTCCGCACTAGTCCGAAACCTCCCGAACCCCGCTTAATATGAACAATACACATTTCCACAGCTTTTCCCCCTCAAAAAACTCAACTGTGGAGTTGGTGTGCCCAAAAAAACCGGCTCCAAAATTGCTAGTTCCCACTCACTTTTAGCCTTCGGGTCCTCCGCGTCAGTCTTGAACTTCCCGAACTCCGCTGTATCATAAAATAAACCTTTCCAAGTGTTTCCCCAATTTTCTGCACACCACTGTGGAGTCGAGGCTTCCCAAACCAGTCCTCTATCGACGCACAATGCCGGAACTCCGAAATCAAGCTGGGGCTTCCGCGTAGATTCGAATCAACCCGAACTCATCAGAAGAACTTATGGAAACGCCCGAGGCAATTTCCTCCACACACGCCATCTTGCGGGTTGGTGCGCCATCCGAAATCGCAGTATTTACAAAGGTGTAAAGGGCTTAGGCTGGGGTGTGAAGGAAGAGCGCAACACCTAGAACCCTCCAACTTCTCTCTGAGCTTCCTAAGACCATCCTCTACCTCCTGAAGGTGTGCTCGAGGGAAGCCCGGAGCTCGCGGTGGCCGGATGGCGCGGGGAAGGGAAGATCCGGCTCTTTTCCTTTCTTCTCCAACTCCGACGAGGTAGGTGCTCCCTTTCCTTTTGTTTCTGGACCCAGACCTCTAGTAGTAGCCTCCCGGGTTTCCTGGGAATCTACAGCGCAGCCCGAAGTCGGGAACACGTCGGTTGACCGGCGGTGGAGTTGAACCGCCGAAAAAACCGCATGTTGCTCCGCCTCGAGCAA
>CM055071.1:13670522-13754103 GCA_029204045.2 Tillandsia leiboldiana | reverse complement strand
GAGGGCTGTGCCCAGTGATGATCAGAACCCGGTAGGGGCATTATGAGCTTGCAGCAGCGCGTCCAGTGGATTGACGAAGGCCCTGCCGCTTTTTAGGATTTGTGGGATTGTGTGTTCCAGCTGAGGATGATGCCAGCATTGATATGGATTATTGCCGGTGGTCAAGAGTTACTCGAGATATAGGATTGAGTCTTGAAGAGTATCCCTGCGAGGACATTGTGGTCAGTTACACCTTGATTAGGCACGTAGTGGCAACCTTGTAACGAGGTAACTGTTCAGTGGATGCCACTGTTTGGAATTTTGGAAATAGGATTGTTATGGTAGCAGGAACAACTCCAATGCCCCCTCCCTTTTTCTGTTTTAGGCCGTGGCTTGACGAACTGATCGACGATTTTTCGGAAGGCTACTCCCAGAAATTGAAAAGGTGCCGGCAGCTTGTTCCTTGTTTGATTGGGGTTAAGGCACTCGCCATTCGGGATTTTCGAACTTTTCGCCGTTGCCAGCCGTTGTGCATTTCCAAAATCGAGAGTAGGGGTTGGGGAATGTTTCCTGATGTTGGGTTTTTTTCTCATTGAGGGATACGCAGTGTATTTCCGAGGGTGACGACCACCTGAGAGCCTGAGGCTGCGTTAAGGACTCCTATTTCCCCATTTGATCGGACCCCATGAAAGAGAGTATGGATTTATTCTGGTTTCGAGGCGAAACCCTTTTAAGGAGGGGAGAGTGTATAATACCAGGATTTCAGATGCGCACCAACCTCGCAAGATGGCGTGTGCGGAGGAAATTGCCTCGGGCGTGTTCCATAAGTGTCTTCTGATGAGTTCGGGTTGATTCGGATCTACGCGGAAGCCCCAGCTTGATTCGGATTCCGGGCATTGTGCGCCGATGAGAGGGGTTGGGAAAGCCGCGACTCCACAGGGTGTGCAGAAAATTTGGAAAAACACTTGGAACAGGTGTATTTTATGTGAACAGCGGAGTTCGGGAGGTTCCGGACTGACGCGGAGGACCCGCAAGCAGGCGAAAGTGAGTTGGAACTGGACAATTTTGGAGCCGGTTTTTGGGTTTGAGCACACCAACTCCACAGTTGAGTTTTTTGAGGGGAAAAGTTGTGGATATGTGTATTTTCATATTACAGCGGGGTTCGGGAGGTTTCGGACTAGTGCGGAAGCCCCGAGGGGCACACAGTGAGTTGGCGGGGGGCTTTTGCAGGATTATTTAATTAATTTAAGTTAATTGGTGGCTTGGGTCTGTGCTTACTGGATTTGAGTGAAAGAGGAGAATAGATTGTGGAAGTGGATTATGTGAGTTCAATAGTTTTGATGAGGGGGAATATTTTATTGTTGTTACCCCATCCACCTAATAGCAACCACTAATTAAGTGGTGGCCACGTCACCTTCTTCCTCCTCTATAAAATAGAGGAATTGAGTGGTAAACAGAGGAAAGAAAGAAGAAAGAACCGAAGAAGAGAAAGGAAGAAGGAAGAGGAGAAAGAGGAAAAGAGAGTAGAAGGTAATGAGAGTGGTGGTGTCCCCTGCGTGAAGCGCGTTTGAGCGCTCGGAGCGTGCACGCGTCGAGATCCAACAGGTATGTACAGTTTTTTGGAGAGTGAGGGCTTGGATTCTTGGTTTTGTTTTAGTTTTGGTTTTTTTGGAGTTTTTGGGTAGTTTGGATGGCTGTCCATTTTTGGAGTGTGTCACCGCCGCGAGCCGCGTGGGCGGGGGCGCAGCTTGGGCGCCGCGCGGGGCGCATTGGGCGCCGCGCCGGGCTGGCGCAGTCCGCCGCGCGGCGCGCCAGGGCGCGCGCGCAGCATGGGCGCGCAGCAGCGGCAGCTGCGGGCGCCGTGCCGCTGCTGGAGGGCGCGCGGTAGGGGCGGCCGCCCGGGCGCTGCGCCGGCGGCCCTGCGGGCGCGCTGGTGCCTGTGCACAGCACGCAGCCGGCACGTGCCACGGGCGTCGGCAGAGGCGGGCGCCGCACAGCGCGGGCGCGGGCTGCGGCCCGCCCCTCGCGCAGGGTGCGCCTTACCCTACCGGCCGGCCGGCCGCTGCGCGCAGGCCCATGCGGGCGGCGCGGCGGCAAGCAGTCGCAGCTGGGCGCCGAGCGGCTGGAGGCGGCGACGGCCACCCCGCAGCAACGCAGCAGCCGGGCAGCCGCAGCGGCAGGCCCAGGCGCCCGCGTGGCAGGCCCAGGCGCCGGCGTGGCAGGCCCAAGCGCCGCGCGGGCCGCCCCAAGCGCAGCACGGCACCTGCTGGGCAGCGCGAGACGGCGCATGCGCAGGAAGCTCCTCGTGCGGCGCGGGACATTTTCGACGGCCGGACGCTTGCTTTTGATGCCGGCGAGCGAGTTTTGGCCGTGTTCCACTAATTTGGTTTTTTCCTTTCTTGCTTTTCATGTTGTGTGGTGCAGTCTTGTGGACAGCTTGGCCGATTGGAGTGCTTTTCGTGCCACGCAGACCGAGGGAGCCGGGTGGCTAGGCTTGGTCTGCTAGTTTGGCTGTGGGTGTGCCACGGAGTTCTGTGTGTGCCGGTGTCTGAGAGATGTGTGGATTTGTGCCTGGAGTGTGTGTGTGTACAGGAGGAGATGGCACGTGAGAAGTGTGGTTTCTGTGTACTTTGTGGGTGGTGACCCGTCTGTTTACGGAATTTGAGTTGGCGTAGTTTCGTGAAAGTCTCAAGTCTTGAAGATTGAAGGTGAGAAAGTTGGATCATTTAACTCAATCTCAAGAAAGAAGAATTCAAAAGGATCAGGTATGTTTAACTAAAGATTTTGTGTGATCCGAATACTTCTTGTAGTGTAGAAACACTTGGAAGAATCTTTCATTGCATAAAAATCAAAAACTGGACTTGGGACATGTTCAGGATCCGGATCAGGTTGTTCGATCCTGGATCCCGAAGGTGGTTCGTTCATACACCAGTTCAATCCGGATCGTAGCCCCTCTTGATCCGGATCCCGAACACTGAGTTTACCATCTTCCTTGAACGATCGGATCAGGCTTCGCAATCCAGATCCCGAACGTTGATGTTTGGTGAACTGTATGAACGATCCGGATCAAGCACTTCGATCGGATCCCGAACCTTCGTTTTTCTGGAATTGCCTGACTCGTTACGACGATCCGGATCACAGCTAATCCGATCCGGATCGCGTCCGTAAAATTCCAGAAATGTTAGGTTTTTGATTCTTATCTCCTTCCTAGGGTTTCTAACCTATAATACACCCTACGACTCTTTTTCTAGGGTCAATCCAAAAAAGAGGCCGAAAATCCAAATAGCCCGTCATTTTCATATATCTCTTTTCCGGCTCTAGATCCACATATAGAGAAGAAAGGAAATCATTAGAGAATACTCTATGTTTCTTCATCTATATGATTAGTTTGATTCTAGGTTTTCATACTCACATCTTGAGTTGAATCAAACTAATGAATACTTAGATGGTATTTCCGATCTATCTTTGATCTAGTATTCGGCGGATCATCACCACCAAAAACAACGATTTACCCCAAAAATCGGCGCGTGGATTCGCGTGTCCTTGTGGATTCAAGGTTCAACCGCTCTCGTGGATTCGGAGCGAGGCACGTTCGTGGATTCGAAGGGTGCTATTGGGTGAAGACCGTGGATTCGGTTCGGACGTCGTGGATTCGACGTGGACGCCGTGGATTCGGCGTTGGGCGCAGATCGTGGATTCGAGAAGCGTCGTGGAGCGAGCGGAGAAGATCCTCTAGGAGCGTATGGAAAAGGTTGAGTCGTAAGTGTGTACGGTAAATCACCTTGTACGTGTTTTAATTCTAGTGGATTTCTGCCGTGTTATCGGTCCCGTGGTTTTTTTACTCCGGTGATGGAGTTTTCCACGTAAAATCTTGCGTATTATTTTTATTTCCGCATTGGGTTTTATCGCAACGATTTTTGAGTGTTTATACGTTTACACCTATTCACCCCCCTCTAGGTGTTTTTTCCCCTATTTAGATCCTTATTACATATAACCCAACAAGTGGTATCAGAGAGGGAATAGGGTTGTACAACAATGGTTGAAGGTGGAAACATCAACCGACCCCCGTTCTTCGATGGAACAAATTATGCGTACTGGAAAGTGCGGATGAAAGCCTTTTTAATTTCCATCGACGAACGGGTGTGGCAATCAATTGAATTAGGATGGTCTAATCCAACTGAATTTATTGGTGATGTTCACACCTTAAAACCTAGGTCGAAATGGACCAAGGAAGAGTTAGATTCATCTTCTTACAATGGCAAGGGAATTATGCCTTATCTTCAAACTGAATTCTCTCGCGTCTCGGCATGTGAGACTGCGAAAGAAATCTGGGATGTTCTTCAGGTTACACATGAGGGAACTAACCTCGTGAAGATTCAGAAACTGCAAATGCTTACGAGCAAGTTTGACTCTATCTTGATGGCAGAAAATGAATCTTTCACGGACTACTATACACGATTGCAAGATATCGTAAACTCATGTGCTAACCTGGGAGAGAAGATTCCAGAATTTAAGATTGTAAGAAAGATCTTAAGAACTCTTCCTGAACGATTTCGCCAAAAGGTTACTGCCATTGAAAATATTAAACACCCGGACGAAATACGTGTAGAAGAATTAGTTGGTTCATTACAAACTTATGAAATGACATTTACTACTAACAATTCTTCTGGAAAGGCATCCACTTCTAAGTCTTCAGGTTATGCGTTGAAAACAACTAAGGAAGAAGACGCGGATACATCCTCCTCAGACGATGACGAGAACCTTTCTATGGAGGAATTTGAGAAGCAGCTCGCTCTCTTGACAAGGAAGTTTCGCCGCAACTTTCGAAGGGGCAATTCAAGCAAATCTCCATCCTTCGGAAAGTCGAACAAAGGCAAGGGTACTTCAAGTTACAAGTCAAGAAAGCAAGAGAACTTCTCAAAGGATAATGAAAAGTTCAGAAGGACAACTACAATGCTTCAAATGTCGAGGCTACGGCCACATTGCAACGGAGTGTCCTAACAAGTATCCGGCAAAGAAGAAGGCGATGCAAGTCGTCACTTGGGATGACAACTCAACGTCAAATGAGTCGTCTTCGAGTGATGAAGAAAAGAGCTCCACCGCATTCCACGCGTCCGTATCTTCACTCTTCATGTGCTTTATGGCAAGTACATCCGAGTCGTTGTCCAACTCCACTGTTGAAAAGAATGCAACGGACAATGAATCGGATGATTCGGAAGGTGAAAGATTTTGCTCTAGCCTACCACAGACTTTTGAGGGATTCAAAGAAAGTGGCTAAGCAAAACAAGAGTTTGAGAGGGAGAGTGCATGATCTCGAAGAAGAAGCAAAAATAGCGACTTCTCTCTCAAACGCTCTTGAAGTGGAAAGGGAACACCTGATAAAAGCAAATGTTTCCCTTCAAGAGTCCAATGAGCAACTTGAGAAGGAACATACAAATCTAGTGGATAACGCGAATCACTTCTCAAAGCTCTACAACGAGGCTCGACAGGATAACCTGGAAATGACAAAGACCATTTTCCAACTCAAGGATGACTTACAGCGATTCTCTTCAGGAAGGAGTAAGTTGGATAGACTTCTTGGTCTTGGTCAATCAAATCGGTTCGGCCTCGGATACACTCAAACTGGAAACAGTCCAAGTTCGAGTGGGACAGTTTTTGTGCCTCAGTCGGTATCTCCTCCTCCGACACCGGAATTCAAGACAAACAACGACAACAAACCTACTTCATCCTCTTTGGGATCGTCAAGATCTAAGGTATGTTTTCGTTGTGGTGTTTCAGGCACATAAGAAGAAACTGCAAGACGGGAGTCAAACGCTCACCTCAATCACCTCTTGCAACGACTACCAAAAAGGCGCCTCCCCGGAAATCAAAGCAAAACCTTTCAAAAGAAAAGAGCCTTGGTAGTTCACCGCGCAAGACGACATCATCAAGGAGCGGCAATCGATCTGACAAGACGCCTTCACCTAGGAGAATAACCTCACGACCATTACCGACGCACTCCAAAAGGGTTTGGATGCGCAAAGGTGAAATTTACCCTTGTCTTGTTACCAATGTTTCCTTGCATGCATATGATAGTTCGTCTTGGTATCTGGATAGCGGTTGTTCCCGTCACATGACCGGTGACAAAAATAGTTTTCAAAATCTTGAGAAAATCTCCGGAGGACTTGTTGTTTTCGGAGACGGTCGATCTTCCAAAATTGTTGGAAAAGGGACGGTAGCTATTCCAGATGGCCCGATTTTGAAAAACGTCTTATTTGTTGATGGCCTTAAGACTAACCTCATAAGCATAAGTCAACTTTGCGACAATGGTTTTTCAGTTAACTTTTCATCTGTTGAATGCGTTGTAACTGATAAGGACCATGTCTTCTTTTTAAAAGGGGTTAGATCTGAAAACAATTGTTATGTTGTTCCTAATAAATTTTCTGAAAATTGTAACTTAGCCACTTTGAATAATGAAACTCTTTGGCATGAAAGGCTAGGTCACTTAAATTTTAAGGAACTTACTAGAATTTCAAACAAGGACGTGGTCAAGGGGGTTCCAAAACTTTTATTTAAACAAAACGTTGTGTGTGGTGGTTGCCAAAAGGGAAAAACAGTCTAGGACTGCACACAAGAACTTGAACCACGTTGGTACAAAACGGCCCTTGGAACTTTTGCACATGGACTTAATGGGGCCGACCCGTCAACCATCTTTGGGAGGTAAATGGTATATTTTTTTATTGGTTGATGATTTCTCTCGGTATTCTTGGGTAGCATTTTTAAAAGAGAAAGCTGATACTTTTGATTCTTTTCACGAGATTTGCCTTCGTATTATGATTGAAAAGAATGAAAAGATCATTCGTGTTAGAAGTGATAGAGGTGGAGAATTCATTAATTCAAAATTCATTGACTTTTGTACTTCAAACGGTATTAAGCATGAATTCTCTGCACCCTATACACCTCAACAGAATGGTATTGTCGAGCGCAAGAACAGGGTTGTTCAAGAGATGGCGCGTGTGATGCTTCATAGCCGGAATTTACCACTACATTTTTGGGCTGAAGCTGTGAACACTGCTGTCTATGTCATTAATCGAGTGTTCTTGCGCCCGGGAACGTTAAATACACCATATGAACTATGGTGTGGTAGAAAACCCAACATCAAATATTTTCGCATCTTCGGGAGTCGGTGTTACATTTTACGTGACCGTGAAAACCTTGGAAAGTTTGACTCACGAAGTGACGAAGGGATTTTCTTGGGGTATTCTACTAATAGTAGAGCATATCGAGTTTTTAACTTGGAATCTAAGACGATCGTAGAATCTATAAATGTTAAAGTAGATGAAGCTTTTCACTTTGGATCTGGAAAATCTACCCTCGATATCTCTCTAGATGATGATTCTCCTACTAGTGCATCTTCTCATGATAATACTTCCAATATTAATGATGCATCTAATGGCTCTTCTAGTTTATCTGATGTGCAGGAATCATCTCATGTATCTCCGAGTACTCCGTTTCAACAAACGTTACGAATCTCCAAGGATCATCCGGAATCGAATATTATTGGAGATCCACAAGAAGGAGTCAGAACTCGGAGGCAGTTGGTTTGTGGATTCGCTTGCTACGTATCTTTAATCGAACCAAAGAACATAGATGAAGCTCTTCAGGATGACTACTGGATTAAAGCAATGCAGGAAGAGCTCCATCAATTTGAGCGAAACAAAGTCTGGGAATTAACGAAGCCTCCACAGCAACACAATGTGATAGGTACCAAATGGATCTTCAAGAACAAGAAAAATGAGGATGGTACTATCATCAGGAACAAGGCACGATTAGTTGCTCAAGGCTACTCTCAAGTAGAAGGTATAGACTTTGACGAAACATTCGCCCCTGTAGCTAGACTCGAGTCCATTCGTATACTGTTTGCTATTGCTTGTCATTTTAAAATCAAATTATTTCAAATTGATGTTAAGAGCGCTTTTCTAAATGGGTTTTTAAATGAGGAAGTTTATGTGGCTCAACCGAAAGGTTTTGTAGATCATAAACAACCTAACCATGTTTTTCGTTTGAAAAAGGCTCTTTACGGTCTGAAACAAGCACCGCGAGCATGGTACGAAAGGTTAACAAAGCACCTTTTGGAGAAGGGCTATACTCGAGGGGGAGCTGACAGGACTCTCTTTGTGAAGCATTATCAAAACAATTTCATTGTAGCACAAATATATGTCGATGACATAGTATTTGGCGCAACAAGAGATAATGATGCTTCTAAATTCGCGGAGACCATGGAAAGCGAATTTGAGATGTCCATGATGGGCGAATTGACTTATTTCCTTGGATTGCAAATTAAACAAAATGATGAAGGTATTCACTTGAGTCAATCCAAGTATGCAATGGAGCTGGTCAAAAAGTTCGATCTAGAAAATTGTAAAGATTTTCCAACTCCAATGGGAACTAGCCACAAGGGACTTGAAAGTGAATCACAAAGTGAGAATGTAGACGAGAAACTGTATAGAAGTATGATTGGAAGTCTACTTTACCTCACGGCTAGTCGCCCGGATATATCCTTTAGTGTTGGGATTTGCGCGAGATATCAATCAGCACCAAAGGAGGTTCACCTGAAAGCGGTGAAACGGATCATCCGGTACATCAAAGGATCAATTAATTTCGGAATTTGGTATCCTATGGGAACAAGTCTGGATATTGTTGGATACTCAGATGCCGATTGGGCAGGATCAGTGGATGATCGGAAAAGCACGAGTGGTGCATGCTTCTATCTTGGCCATTGCCTTGTTGCATGGCACAGTAAAAAGCAGAATTGCATAGCACTCTCGACTGCCGAAGCGGAATACATTTCAGCTGGAAGTTGCTCAACTCAACTCATTTGGATGAAAAGCGTATTGAGCGACTTCCGCATTTCAGCATCTTCGGTAACAATTCTTTGTGACAACACAAGTGCAATTAACATTTCTAAAAACCCTGTGTTGCACTCTAGAACAAAACATATTGAACTTAGATATCATTTTCTTAGAGAGCTAGTTGAATCAAATACTCTTCAACTTTTATATATTTCAACTGAGGATCAATTAGCTGACATTCTAACAAAACCTTTGGATCAAAAACGTTTTATTCATTTGCGAAAAGTAATTGGAATGCTTTCCTTGAAATAAACTTCTTTTTGAAACCTTTGCTTAGGATAGGTTTTGTATTTGTTTTTGTTTTGTTCATTATCTATGGTTGTACATAGGACATTAATTGAGCATAGATCATAATTGACTTTAATTGCATCTTTTCGCACATTTAGAAATTTATTATGCTTTTGCCATCATAATATTTCACTGTTGCAATGATCATTTATGTTAATTAAATCATCTTCTAAGTGATCAAAGTCAATTTCTCTCTCTCAATGATCTCTTGGTATAGTCATTATCTTATTTGACTGCTTAGTCGAGTATGAAATCGAGATCAATATTTGGTTGAATACTTTATATCTTAAATAATTGATAGCCAATTGAGGGGGAGTCATAGAAAAGTAAAATGCTCAAAAGATGTGGAAAGAGTTACATCCCAATGAGGAGTGTGAAAACTACCACCACATGGAGGAAAGAGCTACCACCTCGGTCGTCCGAGTATTGTGTGCAGCTACCACATGTATACCAAGCATGGTTGTTCAAATTTTGATTAAGTATAATGCATGTTGAAATACTTGACTCCGTCAAATTTCAAGGTTGGTATAAGGTGGGTTTTTAAAGAAAGATGCTCAAAGAGCCACTCTCTTCAACAGATTGTCTAGATACATTATCTACTATATTTGGGATTTCAAACATCTATTGATCTTTGTATTTCATTTTCTTTACTGAATTGATGATTTGATAAAGGCATTACTCATAAGATCAAGTTAGATGTAATTGAAAGTGTTCAACTTTAAGGGATTTAAATTTTGTAAATTTTCGTTTCATTTTTGGATATTATTGATAGATTTGGCATAATCTAATTCTTTAGTATGAAACGATGATTTTTGTTTAAAGTTGATACACATTTGTGCTTACAATCTTTTTCTGGTTTTTCTTGAATTTCTCTGAAATTTTCTAAAGAAAAAGTTGGAGCCGATCCGGATCGGGCAAGATGATCCGGATCCCGAACGCAGGTTTTCTTCTGCGGGCTGACGATCCGGATTGGACCTGCCGATCCGGATCCCGAACGCAGTTTCTCACTGCGGGTAGCCGATCCGGATCGCAATCATGAACTGATCCGGATCGCGGCTAGGGTTTTATAAAGAACAAAAGGGTTTTGATTTCTTTTACTCCAATCTTTTGTTCCAAAGTTTCCAGAGCCTCTCTCTCTAGATTTCATCCTTCCTGGAAGCTTTCAAACTCAAGTTCTTCAACTCCAAGTAAGTTTTATTGATCAAAATCTCGGTTTTTCACCGTTTTTCTCTTTTCTTCCTCAAACGTGATGAATTTCTTGGATCAACTTTGTTTGTGGATGGTTTTTGATCAAATTTCTTTTGAAATAAGAACTCTGGGTAGATTAGTTTTGATTATATGCTAGGTATTCTCCTGATTAACGGATTTTTAGGCTTCGATTTCTAAAATTTCGGTTTTAGGGCATATAATAAGGATTTTCGAAAATCATGCAATTGATCTATTTTTAAAAGTCCTTTTGCAAAACTAATTTGATTCTTAGTCTCTCTACATGATTATGATTGTTTGGGTACAATTTTTCAAATCTTTGAAAATTAACAATTTTCTCATGTGTTCTTGAGTTGTTGCTCACAGGATTTTAATCTTCTTAAAGCACTTGGATCAATGGGATTCTCATGGATCATTCTTTTATTGGTCACTATGGTGCACACTCGGGCCACAAACAAGTTAAAAAGAGCTAAGAAAACACAACAAAAGGGTGAGTTTCATGTGATCAGTGACACAGAAGTAGATTGCCACGAGGTAGATTGGACTGAATTGACAGATGATGATGACTCATTGCCTAAACAAAAGGCGTCTGATGGTTCAAAAGGAAAAGCGTCCGATGCATCGAAAGAAAAAGCACCCATGGACAAAGGTAAAGCACCTATGACTGCACCAACCATCTCGGTGAAAAGGAAACGACTCGCTCGACGGTTTGGACGAGCACGAGGTTTCATGTCTAACGAACCGATTATTCCGGATTCTCCACCTCGGGAGGAACAAGTGTTCGTTAATGCGGATCGCCTAAGGGCATTTGAGAATCGTGAATGCATTGGTGAGAGGCATGTCAATATTGATGCTCTACGAGATCACTCTCCTGAGTTTGGCGTTCTGATTGAACAAGGAAACCTTATTCAAGTTTGTCGTTTTCCAGAAGTGCTTGGATACTGTCTGCATCTTGTAAGGGCCTTCTATACAAATGCACGGCACCTTCGTGAAATTGAAAACGGTCCAATGGAATTTTACACGAACATCCAAGGCACAAGATTCAAAATTACTCCACAATTGATTGGCGAGGTTTTGGGAATGCCTGCCAGCAAGACAGGAGTTAATTACTTGAAGGGAAAGGTTTTGACGAACACTGTGTGGCAAATGGTTATAAAGGGAATTTGTTTGGAAGGAACGCAATCAACGGAGAAATCGATCAGATCCAAGGAACTTCATCTTGAGTACCGATTTCTAAACTTCATCACTTGTTACAATATCCTTCCAAATATGCAGACGAAAGTCTTGAGATGGGATCGAATGCTATTTTTGTATCTCTTAGGACATCCGTCTGAGGCAATGGGATTGAATATCAACATTCCATACATTATTTAGAATAGAATGACAAGGTATGTGGAACACTCTCATCCCACAGAAAGACTACCCTACCCAATGATTATCATGCGCATCCTTAGAAAGTTTAAAGTCGATACAAGCGCGAGCTCATACATGTACAGTTTGGGCACCATTAATGAGACGACAATTGTGAAGTCTCTCTCGACGAAGCCAGATGAACCCATAATACCTCCTCACCGGCAACGAGCACAACAACAACGAGCGACAACCTCTGCACCGGCAGAAACTCCTCCTGTTCCACCAGCACAGCAGGCACCTCCATCCACTTCTGATGATGATGCGTCAGTGAGTTCAATCTTTAAGGAACAACATCGACTCTCAAACGAGCAAGAGCGCATGGCTACTGATGTCGCTGAAATGAAAGAGGATATCAAAGAAGTTAAGAAGGAACAAGCTTCTATAAACAAACGGATCAAGAAAATGTTTCAGAAGCTTGGGTGTATCAGCTCCGACGACTCTGCATAAAGTTTTTCTTCTTTTCTCTAATCTTTCTTTTGCAGGTTTTTAAGTTTTTGTTCTTATTTAGTTCTCAGGAGTTTCTTTATTTTGTTCTATTTAACTCTCCTTAAAGTTTTTGTGATTTTGGCTTTGTTTGTGACAAAAAGGGGGAGAGAGTTTAGAGAACTTGAACAATGATATTGTGAAAATTGTGATCTTGTATACATCAAGGTACAACGATGAACAATGATGACTGCATCAAGGTACAATGATGAACAATGATGATGTGAATGTATGAACATCAAGGTAAGTGAACATCAAGGGAACTTGAACAATGAACTTGAACAATGATGATGTGAATGTGTGAACATCGAAGTAAGTAGAACTTCAACTTTTGGTTTTCATCTGTTTTGTTTGCATGTCTCTACTAACTATTCGACTAACTATTTGGGCATGTAATATGACTAACAAGTTGATGTTCACTAACATGACATTTGGTTTTTGATTGCATAGAAGATATGTTGGTTTTTGACTATGATTCTCTTACATATCTGAATTCTCAAATGTCATGATGATCAGATAAACTCTATCTCTGTACCAGGTTTTGTATGCTAAATATTCTTGAGGTATCTAACGATCTCTTTTTGTCAAGAATGATTTCTTTGTGCAGAGAGTACAGATGTCTAAGTCTAGAGTCTGTTTTAGGAGTTTATCTCATGTTTTTAAATTTTCGGATCTCCATTGTAAATTTTTGTTGTATGGTGATAGCAACAAAAATATCTTTTTGAATTTTCTTTAGTGGATCTGTGTTTTGTCACGAAACCGCCAAAGGGGGAGATTGTTACGGAATTTGAGTTGGCGTAGTTTCGTGAAAGTCTCAAGTCTTGAAGATTGAAGGTGAAGAAAGTTGGATCATTTAACTCAATCTCAAGAAAGAAGAATTCAAAAGGATCAGGTATGTTTAACTAAAATTTTTGTGTGATCCGAATACTTCTTGTAGTGTAGAAACACTTGGAAGAATCTTTCATTGCATAAAAATCAAAAACTGGACTTGGGACATGTTCAGGATCCGGATCAGGTTGTTCGATCCGGATCCCGAAGGTGGTTCGTTCATACACCAGTTCAATCCGGATCGTAGCCTCTCTTGATCCGGATCCCGAACACTAAGTTTACCATCTTCCTTGAACGATCCGGATCAGGCTTCGCAATCCGGATCCCGAACGTTGATGTTTGGTGAACTGTATGAACGATCCGGATCAAGCACTTCGATCCGGATCCCGAACCTTCGTTTTTCTGGAATTGCCTGACTCGTTACGACGATCCGGATCACAGCTAATCCGATCCGGATCGCCGTCCGTAAAATTTCCAGAAATGTTAGGTTTTTGATTCTTATCTCCTTCCTAGGGTTTCTAACCTATAAATACACCCTATGACTCTTTTTCTAGGGTCAATCCAAAAAAGAGGCCGAAAATCCAAATAGCCGTCATTTTCATATTTCATCTTTTACGGCTCTAGATCCACATATAGAGAAGAAAGGAAATCATTAGAGAATACTCTATGTTTCTTCATCTATATTGATTAGTTTGATTCTAGGTTTTCATACTCACATCTTGAGTTGAATCAAACTAATGAATACTTAGATGGTATTTCCGATCTATCTTTGATCTAAGTATTTGGCGGATCATCACCACCAAAAACAACGATTTACCCCAAAAATCGGCGCGTGGATTCGCGTGTCCTTGTGGATTCAAGGTTCAACCGCTCTCGTGGATTCGGAGCGAGGCACGTTCGTGGATTCGAAGGGTGATATTGGGTGAAGACCGTGGATTCGGTCGGACGTCGTGGATTCGACGTTGGACGTCGTGGATTCGGCGTTGGGCGCAGATCGTGGATTCGAGAAGCGTCGTGGAGCGAGCGGAGAAGATCCTCTAGGAGCGTATGGAAAAGGTTGAGTCGTAAGTGTGTACGGTAAATCACCTTGTACGTGTTTTAATTCTAGTGGATTTCTGCCGTGTTATCGGTCCCGTGGTTTTTTACTCCGGTGATGGAGTTTTCCACGTAAAAATCTTGCGTATTATTTTTATTTCCGCATTGGGTTTTTATCGCAACGATTTTTGAGTGTTTATACGTTTACACCTATTCACCCCCCTCTAGGTGTTTTTTCCTCTATTTAGATCCTTATTACATATAACCCAACACATTATTTATTAGTGTGCTGATGTTATGGAGGACTTGTAGTATGCTCGGAGCAAGGAATTTGCTTTATGGAATTTAGATGTGCTGTTGGTGTTGTGGATTGACTGTGGAGTGAGCCAGGATGCGCCGGGATGTTTGGTTCGGACTCGAGGGATTTATTCGAACTTTCGAGGAATTTTTCGGCATTCGCGACAGTGTTCGCGCGCGCGCGGCGCGTTTTTTGAAGTTTCGTCAGTTCGAGGAATTGGCGCTTCGCCGACTTCAGCAATGCCTACGGAAAGCGTTCCAGGTGGGTTGGAATTTCTCCGAAATGTATGGAATGCCCTCTAAAGCTTCTGTAAGCATATTGATCATGTTTAGTTTATCTGTTTTATGCTTTATAAAACTGATAGTTGCCAAGAAAATTGTAGAAGTACTTTCCTGAGCCCCTGATATTTTTAGCATGATCTAGAGATGATTTGACACTAGACTGCATATTTTCTCGAGATTCGGAATGTATCTGGAACTTCATAAAATTTCTATAACCGGTTTTAAGTTAAACTCTGATTTTAAAATGTTTTAAAATATTAAGAGCATTATAAATGGTTCAGGCAGTTCGGGATGCATGTGTCCTCGTGCCAGGGGGCCGAGGGGATTTTTAGAGCCTTGTGAGATGAGTTCTAGTGTCATGAGAGATTGGGCATTTGTTTCACTTTAGGGGCGGAAGCTACGGGCGGCTGCGCCTGTAGCCTGTTCTTGTTTGATTTGGGTTGTAGGCATTAGTCTTTCGAAATTTCCAGGCCTCTTGTGTGCGAGAGTGAGGACTAATTCCATTGTTTGGTTGGAAGCTACGGGTGGTTGTGCCTGCAACCTGTTCTTGTTTGATTTTGGTTGTAGGTGCCAGTCTTTCAGAATATTCGGCCCTTCATGGAAGTCGATTGGTTTACTCTGGATCATGAGTTGTGCATTATCAGATTGAGTCGTAGAGGGTTCTCCGACAGATTATGTGAGGATTTGGGCATTTCCTGATCGAGTCTTTCTCCGACTGAGTTATGCTAGTTGAGCATTGAGTTCCGTTCTGTTTGATCGTGGATTATAGCCTGCTGAGACTGAGGTTTTATGCCAGTTGTGAGATACTTGAGTTCGCAGGGTCGCTCCCCGCGAGCTACGCTCCGAATGCGATGATGATACCGAGCCTGACGAGGTTGCGATGTGGTTACTGAGATAGTCCTTGAGGAACACCCTACGTAAGACCAAGCCCTGTTTGGGCATGAGTGGCAGTAGATGAGCGCAGGCTTGACTGGTCCAAAGAGGGACAGTCATTGGGATTGGGTGATATGTGTGAGTGAGTTTCATAGCATGTTCAAAGATGAGTTCTCCTTTGAGCATGATACTTAAGGCATGTTAGCAGTAGCGAGTGTATGCACATTTCATCATTAGTAGAGTTTCTTGAGCATGATGATTGAGACATGATAGCTATAGTTCCTTTCAGCTTTTATCTATCTATCTATCTGCATACCTATATGTTGTGCCTCCAGTAGACTTAGTGGGCATACCGTGGATATTGGAATGGTACCCACTGAGATCTGCCTTCTGCAGTAGATCTCACACCCGCTGCGGTGAATGGTTACTGGGGTTGTTGTTCCGGCTTAACTCCCGCGGAGACAGCTGATCGAGGTGAGGACGTGGCCGAGTAGTTCCTTACCAGCATTGAGAGTCAGAGGTAGTTGTACCCGGTATTTTTTTTATGTTTCCACTTTTGTACTGGACATTCTGAGAGATTTGTGAGGATTGTATTTACTCTTTTTAGTTGAGAGATTCGTATCGAGGATCTGTTTTTATTCAGATATTCAGTGTTGTACTTTCTGTAGCTATTCGTTCTTTTTCAGCTCTGATACTTGTATAGTATAGATCTCTTTTGCAGGGTAGATGCTTCGTCTGTGCGGCAGTTTCCGCACAGATGGCGGATCTGTTGGCGAGCCCGGGTCGCAGTTCGACCTCGGGGCGTGACAACCTTGAAGCTTGGTTTTCCGGCTACCGGGGTCTCGGGAGGTGGTGCGGCGCTTGGGAAACACAGAGAAAAGTGAATGGGGTTGGAAGAACTCTGTGCCAGGCCGTTAAGTGCCCTACATAGCTCCCCAAGAGTCTCTTTGCAATAAATGTAAACAAAATGATAATTTTGCAAAAATACCCCTATACAACTAACCTCTTACCCCAAGCTCCCCACTGTAGGTCACTTCTGCACTTAGGTCCTCCTCCAACAAATCCTATCTCATTTGGTCCATAAAATATAGATCTTATTGCAAAAATACCACTATTTTTACTGTCTTTCATGCTTTTCGAGGCACTAGGGTCGTCAAATTGAAAAACAGACTTGGCCACGACGTCCGGTTCGATGAAACCTATCCGGTAGCAACTTTGGTTTCTTAAGTTTGCGCCCCGATAAATTCTCGATCCATAATGATCAGTGCATTTTATAGTTTAGCACGCATTTCGATACCCTAGGCTCGTCGAACATAAAAATGGACTACGCCATTGATCTCAGAATGGCCAAACCATTCGAATCGAGTATCTGGACCGTCCGATTCGGACTCCAGACGGTCGATCGGGCGGCATTGGCCGAAAGGGGATTTAAGTCAGGGGGTTACTATTCACACTTTAGTCGTTGGCCCCACCATCGTTTTTTGCTGTTTTCGAGACAATCGGTCTGTCAGATCGAAAATTGGCTTGCAACATTTTTAATCGATTTGACGAGACGGATCAACTAGCAATTTTAGATTTTCGAGTTCGGACCTGTATCTTTATGTCGGGAGACAGTTTTCTTGAAAACTTTGCAATTTTGCCCTTTTTGACTTATAATTTTCCCAGAAATGATAATTAGATTCAAATTTCAAAATTTAAAATTCATGGTTACTACATCACCCACACCTTATAAGAAGTTTCGTCCCTGAAACTTAAACTTAACTATAGTACTATCAAGTTTTAGTATGACCCAATTTGGATATTCCCCTTTACAGGGTAAAGCATTTCCTCAGCTCTTTCGACAGTAAAGTGTCTGTAGCCAACGTGCTTATCAAAAGAAAAGCGAAATACCATAGATCTGTCACCAACATCTAGTTAGAGACATGACTCCCATCAGAAGGTATACCACGTACCTCCCATCACAGTCTCTGTGCCGATGACATAACCTCTATTAAGGGTTACTACCACCTTGTGGTCATGGGTGCTACCCTGGCTACTCACAGGAATCTAGAATTATATTCCAATGTCCTCCAGCAGCTACAATTATTGTATACTCATAGGAGAGTCTGAGATGGTCCACAAAAATCCATGCAAGAGGTGGGCCAAAATCTGAATCCAACCCAATTTAGGGTTACAATCAGGCCAATAGGCCACTGT
Organism: Tillandsia leiboldiana; assembly: GCA_029204045.2. Classification (NCBI taxonomy): domain Eukaryota; kingdom Viridiplantae; phylum Streptophyta; class Magnoliopsida; order Poales; family Bromeliaceae; genus Tillandsia; species Tillandsia leiboldiana. The sequence continues at coordinate 13,736,332 of CM055071.1, read as the reverse complement.
ATCATATGACACGGGAACAACTGGAGTATCAACAATTTCCTCAAGCATCTGGGTTAGCGATGGGACCGGTGCAATAATAGCAGTCATCTGCTACTGTGCTGTAATTATCGTGAATTTGAAACTGGATATTTTTAAAGTTTAAATAATTTTCGGAATTTATTAATTGGCAAAAATAGATTATTAATAGTATAAAAGTGGTCCAAAAATATTGACTTTTGATCGGGGACTGATCTCGAAAATATGAGATCACCAGTGCGACCATCTCATCGAAACAAGAAAGATTGATATTCACATGTTTTCGGTCCGACGGTCGGATCTTCCGCAAAATAGCGAAGAAGTCGCGGGGCCCACGACTTAAGTGAATAGTGAAATGAATAGTAGCCCCTGATTTCGGTTCCCTCTCGATCAACCGTCAGCCGTTTCACTGTCTAAAACCCAAACATAGTAGTATGAGTAGTCAATTCTAGCTAATTTCGACATTCTGAGCGCAATGGCGCAGACGAAATTCGCATTTGACGACTTTGGTGCATCGAAGTGCGTGTAATATAGTAAAATGCACTATATTTTATGGGCTGAGAATTTATATGAGCACCAAATCAAGAAAGCAAATACGCTACTTGAAAGGTCTCGACGAGCCGGACGTCGTGGCGAAGTCCGTTTTTCAATTTGATGACCCGTGCGTCTCGAAATGCGTTAAAAAGCTGAAAATTTGTGTTTTTTTGCGAGGAACCCTACTTTTCTAGTACCAAATAAATTGAGGCTTATAGGTTAGGGTTCTTACTGCAAAATGAATCTACAGTAGGGGTCTTAGAGCAAGAGGGTGGTTGTGTAGGGACAAAATAGCATATTGTTGCATTTTAGATATTTTTTTTGGCTTGGGTCTTTTGGGCTCCCCGTGTGGGGGGGGTTACAGGAGTTTGTGGGGTCTTTTAAAGACCTGTGGTGCATTGAAGCGAGGCAAACCGTTCCCCGCTAGCTCTGGGTCGCCAAGAGACACCACCCTAGAGAGAGAAAAACCGGAAGTGAGAGAGGAAGAGAGAGGTTGCACCCAAGTTCTTCCAACTTGCTCCCTGAGGCCTCTGGAGTGTTCTCCTGCATCTGGAGATCGAGGCCGAACCTGCTGGGTGGTTGTGCGACGCGGGGGAGGAGAACCGGCTTCTGCCTTTCTTCTCCAACTCCGGCAAGGTAGGTTTCCCAATTTCTTTGGTTTTTAGCACCCGAGACCCTTGGAAGTCAACTCTGTAGAGTCTAGAGATGCCGCAAACCAATTCCCAGCCTTTGGGATGCCCCCGGTTGCCGACGGCAGAAATATTCCTGCCGAAACCCTAAAAGGCTCCGCCGCGGCCGTCCGTCGCAACCAGTGGCTCAAACGCAAAGATAAAATGAAGGCCTTGGACTGTAGGACAAGAGGATAACTTCCTCAAAATTTGATGAAGTTTGGTCAAGTGGGTGAGCAGAAAACCGAAACCCTAGTTTTCGGGTTTTTATGGTTTGGCCTAGTTTTTTACTCCGGCGCCGGCGTCGCTCCCCACCGCCGGCCACATGGCCGAGAAGTCTCCTGAGATCATTTAGGGACCAAACATGCATTTGCATGGCATCCATGCAGCCCAAAATGGGTGTTGCCATGGATGACCCAAGCTTGAGCTCGAGGGTGGTGGCCGGCCATCCGGCCTTCGCCGTCGGGGAAGACATGCCCGAGAAGCTTCATGGGGTCATTTAGAACCCATCCATGCTTTTGTATGGAGCCCATGCAGCCCGGGTGGAGTTCCACCATTATTGGTGGAAGCTTGGGCCGAGCTTGCTCCACCGCTGTCGCCGCCGTGTCCTGTCGCCGGGCACGGGTCCAGGTAAGTTTGTGGGGATGAGAATCACCTTGTGGTGCTGATGAGAGAGGCCCAGAGCCCAGTAATGAAAAATCACCATTGTTGGGTGCCCGAGCTTCATCTTCCTCATTTTTCTCATCATGTCTGCGGCCAACCGAGTGTGCAAGATGACCCGAGTTTCAAGGGAAATGATCCTGCTGTCTAATGAAACATTTCCATCCAAGTTGGAAGCTCCCAGATCCCATCCTTGCGAAGTTGTAGCTTGGGATAGGGAAGGTTGTATGTATAATATTTATGCCCACCAAGTGTTTGTAATAATGCCTTAAAGAACCCAAATTCTGTTTTAGCTATTGTTAAACATCCAACAAGTGGGCAGTGATCTCCACACAATCTCCTGAGCTTGATGCTCACTTCAGATCCAAATTTGGTTGAGTGGATTTTGTGTGGAGTATGTTGTGGTCATTAGAGAGCTTGGTGGTTGGATCTATGGATCCAGCAGCTTCTGGGTTGCGCATGAGCAAGCCCTTGAACCTCTGTGGTGTCCTGAGCAAGATGATCAAGTTTGTTTTTGAATGGCACAAGCAGAAACCAAGGTTTGGGAATTTAGAGCCTTAAATAGGTTAAATTGGCTAAGGGGCTGTTTAAGTGACCTAGCAACTTCGCGACAGTGAGCTTCTGGCTAATTTGAGGTCACTGAATGTGATGCTCACCTCAGAAATTGTTTTGGTCGAGTAGAAAAATTAAAAATGCAATTTAGCCTATGTTAGCAAGTAATTCATGGGCCGAAGTTTCCCCTCGGGACTCGCGCTGCTGCCAAATAGTCAGCACGGTGTCCATCAAGTCGAGGGCCACCTAATGGTGGTGACGGTTCGTTAAAATGATGTTCCAATAATTAATACGTGCAAAAAAGGGCTAAAAAATGCGCGTATTTTGTGATTTTAGAAAACCCTAGGGGTCTAAACGCAATTGTAACCTCACGTGCTATCTTGGACTGTGTGTCCATGATCTCTAAGCATTTCGTTAGGGATCCAACGGCTCTCGTTGAGCATAAATTGATTATCGGTTTCGTAAATCGGCAAAATCGTCAGTTTAACGACATCCCGGTGTTAATCACGCAATTCGAGGAATTGTGGCGATTACGCCTTGCTGTCTGATGTGTCCCAGTAGAATCTAGTTGAGCCAGCGGCATAGGGTTGATGCCCGTATCTCCCGGGAATCTAAAATGAATTTTCGGGAGGGGTATTTTGGTAAATTTGACGTCAATCTGGAAAAGATCCAGGTTTAAGTAAGAATAGTGAGTCTGTGGTTTGGGTATGTGTGAGTTGTTCCCTGATCAAAACATATGATTCAGGTTGGCACAGTCTTCGAGCGTTCTGTTGGAGTCGATAGTTCGCCTGCAGACAGGTGGGTTTATCTTTGGTCCAGGCTTTATCATTTCGGCCCTCTGGGGTATCGTAATTGGTCGGACCCCTGTTCTTGTTATTGCCTAGATTTCTTATTGAGCCTGCCATTTTATTGATCAGCATTACCTCATATTGCTATATTTGCCTTACTTATGATCTTTATTAGTTATCAGTTTATATTATGCACTGCATGATTGATCCTTAGCTTGCTTCCAGATATTATGATTTTATTTCTGGACATTTGCCATGCTTGATTGGTCATTAGCTAGCTTGCACACCTTCACTTGATTATCAGTATATATCCTGATCCATGTTGTAGTGATTGTTTAGTTATATCTTGCATATGTTGAGATTCAGTTTATCTTGCATATGTTGAGATTCAGTTGGCTTTCTGCCATTGCATTCATGTTGGGATTTTTCCCGGCTTGTTGCCCATTACCAAGAGTCGAGATTTCTTGGCTTTCTATTATTGCATCCCTGTGGGGATTTCCGTCTTGTTGCCGATTACCCGGTCTGTGGACCGTGAGCTTGAGCATTAGCATTTTGATCTCCACAGAGCCAGCTGTTCTTTCACGTACACTAGCGGAATTGCTACCCGCAGTGGTGTACTTTACTGGTAAAGTGGTCTAGAGGAAGGACCCGTGAGCCCGTTGGGGTAATGACAGCAGATTGGTGTACAGGTGGAATTTTCCCTGAGGTCTGGTTGACCAATATGGTGACTTCGATTGGGTATTTGGTTGTTCTACCTTTGATGCATTGATTGCCTGTTTAGCATGCTTAGTCATTATACTCTTATTATTGCTCAGTTTCTTGATTCAGTATCTATATCAGTATGCTCTTATTATGATAGTTCAGTACCCTGTTATGCTCAGCACTGTATTCATAATTATTCAGTTATCAGCTTGTTATACCTGCCTTACCTACTGATCTCTTACTATCCGCTAGTTATTGTATGCCAGTAGGTACGATCAGCTATTTCTCGGCTCGTCGTGCCCACTGGGATACACTGTTGATGTATCTCACACCCCCTGGGTGACCATTTTTCAGGTCGGTTGGGTGCTGGGATGTAGGGACTGTTGGGTTATGATAGAATATGGATCTAAAAAGGGGAAAAAACACATAGAGGGGGGGTGAATAGGTGTAAACCATAAACACTCAAAAATCGTTGCACAATAAAACCCGATGCGGAAATGAAAAAATAACACGCACGATTTTTACGTGGAAAAACTCCAAACCGGAGTAAAAAACCACGGGACCGATAACACGGCAAAATCCACTAGAATTAACACACGTACAAGGTGATATACCGTACTCACAAACGACTCAACCTTTTTCATACGCTCCTAGTAGATCTTCTCCGCTCGCTCCGCAACGCTTCTCGAATCCACGAATAGCGTCCAACGCCGAATCCACGGCGTCCAACGTCGAATCCACGATGTCCAACCGAATCCACGGTCTTCACCCAGTAGCACGTCTCGAATCCACGAACGTACCTCGCTCCGAATCCACGAGAGCGGTAGCACCTTGAATCCACAAGGCCACGCGAGTCCACGCGCCAATTTTGGGAAAATCGTTGTTTTTGGGTGGTGATGATCCGCCGAATACTTAGATCAAAGATAGATCCGAAATACCATCTAAGTATTCATTAATTTGATTCTACTCAAAATCTGAGTATGAAAACCTAGAATCAAATTAATCAATATAGATGAAAAAACATAGATTTAATCTCGTTATTTCCTTTCTTCTCTATATGTGGATTTTTCTCTTTTTGACCGTATTTTGGATTACCCTAAAAAAAGAATCGTAGGGTCTATTTATAGGTTAGAAACTGTTGGAAGAGGATAAGAATCAAAAACTAACCTTTTCTGGAATTTTACAGTACGACGGTCCGGACTGAAAATATGGCGGTCCGGACTGTCGTAACGAAACAGACTATTTCCAGAAAAACAGACGTTCGGGGTCCGGACTGTAATTTCCACGGTCCGGACTGTTCATGCAATTCCTGCAAATTCCACGTTCGGGGTCCGGACTGAAGTGACCAAGGTCCGGACTGGAATTGCGCATGAACTATCCTATGTTCGGGGTCCGGACTGTAATGTCAGGTCCGGACTCTGAACATGTACAATGTCCAGTTTTTGATTTTTATGCAATTAAAAATTCATCCAAGTGTTTCTACACTATAAGAAGTATTCGGATCACCAAAAATATTTAGTTAAACATACCTGATCCTTTTGAAGTCTTCTTTCTTGAGATTGAGGTATATGATCCAAACTTCTTCATCTTCAATCTTCAAGACTTAAATAATTTCACGAAATACGCCAACACAAATTCCTTAACAATCTCCCCCTTTGGCGGTTTCGTGACAGAACACAAATCCACTCAAGAAAATTCAAAAAAGATATTTTTGTTGCTATCACCATACAACAAAAATTTACAATGGAGAACCAAATAAGATACATGAGATAAACTCCTAGAACAGACTCTAGACTTAGACATCTGTAATCTCTGCAAATGAAAACATTCTTGACAAAAGAGATCGTTAGATACCTCAAGAATTTTTGCATATAAAACCAAGCACAGAGATAGAGTTTATACTCATCATGACATTTATGAATTCAGATATGTAATAAGATCACAATCAAAATTAGACATATATTCTAAGCATTAAAAACCAAATGTCATATGTATGTTAGTTAACAAACAACTTGTTAGAAATATTACATGCCCAAATAGTTAGTCGAATAGTTAGTAGAGGCATGCATGCAAAACCCAATTCAAACCAAAAGTTGATGTCATACTTACCTCTTTCATAGTTCAGTTCACAGTATACTTACCTTTCATAGTTTTCAATTTGTTCGATCATATCATTGTTCATCTCTCTCTCTCCCCCTTTTTGTCACAAAATAAGCCAAAAATTACAAAAATATAAAGGGCATGTTAAAAGTTCAACAATAAAAGGTAAGAACTAAAACTTAAAAACCTGCAAAAGAAACATGATTAAAGGATAACGATTACTCAGATTCATCCGAACTAATGCATCCGAGTTTTTGGAAAATTTTCTTTATTCGCGTGTTCATGGATGACTGCTTCTTTTTGACCTCTTTTATTTCTTCCTTCATTTCAATAAATTCATTTGACATCCGTTCCTGTTCAAAAGAAAGTCGTTGTTGCTCTTTATAAATAGAGGTAACAGAAGCATCATCCTCTGTAGTTGAAGCTGCTGGAGGTGGAGCTGAAGCTGTTGCTTGTGGTGCTGAAGCTGTGGCTGCTGGCTGTGCTCTTCGTCGGCGAGGAGGTGATGGAGGCTCATCTTGTTTAGTAGAGAGAGACTTCACAATAGTCGTCTCATTGATCATTCCTAGACTGTGCATGTAGGAGCTCGTACTTGTGTCGACCTTAAACTTTCGAAAAATACGCATAATGATCATAGGATAGGGCAGTCTCTCTATAGGGTGAGCATGTTCCACATACCGTGCCATCCTCGACCAGATGATATAAGGAATGTTTAAATTCGCTCCCATAGCCACTGCTGGGTTGCCAAGAAGATAAAGAAATAACATCCTATCCCATCGAAGAACTTTTGTTTGCATGTTAGGAAGAATATTGTAGCAAACAATAAAGTTCAAGTAGCGGTACTCCGGGCGAAGTTCTTTTGAAAACACTGAATTTCCCGTCGACAGAGTATTGGGAATACAAATTCCATCCACGACCACTCTCCAGGAGGCGGTGGAGAAGATTTGACTTTGCAGGTAATGTCTTCCTTCAACCCTGGCCTTCATTCCTAACACCTCTCCAATCAGTTGAGGTGTGACTTTAATATTAATATTTCTAACCATTGTTAGAAATTCTCGATGTCCGTCATCCTGATTAAGTAAGCTTGAAGCATTCTGATAAAACATTCTCACCGAATGAAGACAATACCCAGTGGACTCAGGGAAATGGCAAATGGGGGCAAGACCCGCATGGTCAAACAGAGTCCCAAAGAGTGCAGACCGCTCCTTCAGAGCCTTGACATTTACATGTCTTTCGCCAATGCACTCTCTTTTCTCAAAATCTTTGATTCTGTCAGAACTGATAAAGTCTTGTGGAGGAGGCTGGCTAGCTAGTGGCTCCTCAATTGATATACCTCGAGCACTCCCTCTCTTCCTGGCAACACTTTTCCTTTTTGTCTTAATCGGACTTGTTTCCATAGGCGCTTTCCCTTTTTCAGCGGCGGTAGGCGGAGTCTTCGCCTTTGAAGTTTCTGCAGGGGCTTTCCTCTTCGAAGCAGTGGGAGCAGTTGCTTCAACCAGAAGCTCATCCCAGTCTATAGATTCAGTTTCCGATTCTGTCTCGGAATCATCTTTAGTTTTCTTGCTTTTCCTAGCTCTCTTAGGCTTGTCAGTTGATTTTGCATGGACCATAGCAACCAGTAGAACTATTATCAGTGAGAACACCATTGTCGCTATTCAACTTTTAAGAACCTGCGAGCAAGACTCACGAACACGCAAAAAATTATTTATTTTCAAAAATTTGAAAAATTATACCTAAACAATCATTATCGTGTAGAGAGACTAGGAATCAAATTAGTTTTGCAAAAAGAATTTTAAAAATAGATCAATCCCATGATTTTCAAAAATTCCTATTATATGCCCTAAAACCGAATTTTCAGAAATCGAAGCCTAAAAATCCGTTAATCAAGAGAATACCTAGCATATAATCAAAACTAATCTACCCAGAGTTCTTATTTCAAAAGAAATTTGATCAAAAACTAATCTCAAACGAAAAAGTTACAATATTTCCAACACGTTTTGAGCAAAAACATGAAAAACTGTGAAAAACTGAGATTTTGATCATAAGAGCTCACTTGGAATCGAAGAACCTGTAGAGTCCTGGCGTTCCCTTGTCCTTGTATGCCTCCCTTTTATTTTGACGGGACTTAGGAAAACTTTTCACTATGTTTCTGCAATAGACTAGCCTGGAACGCGAGTATTTTTATGCGATTGAGCTCGAAAAATGGAGGACGGCAAAGCGAACGGATTCGGGTTCCGATTTACGGATCTCCCGGAATGGGGGTCAAAGCGTTTGCTTTGAGTGGTGCATCGAAACCCGTGCTAAGTGGCTGGCACGCTTTTCGAGGCGATCGGACGGGATCCTACTGTGATCGGACCTTTTATCTTTTTATGTCAGTAGATTATTTTATTTATTTGGTGGTACCTCGATCTTACGGTTTTCGTTTTGGGTCCTAATTGAATACTTTTCTTTCAGTTGATTGAGGAGGGCTTGAAATTTGAGAATTTCTGGGTAGACCGCCGGGACGCGCGGGTATTTTTAGGTGTTAGAGCTCGCGAAACGGTGAACGGTGGCGCGATCGGATTTGAATTCCGACCCCGGGACCTCCCAAAATTTAATTTTGAAGTTTGGACCCCTTTAGGAGCTCCGGGATCCGTGCGGGTGATTGACACGCTTTCGAGACAATCTTAGTCGCCGGTTGTTTTTTAGGGTTTCCTTGAAACCGGGGGCCGTAGGTTTTTCCCCCCTTGGGTTTCTCTCTCTTGATGGCTAGGATTTAAGGCGGCGCTTTTAAGAAAGAAAAAGGGAAACCCCAATCCATATTTTCCTCTCTTTTCAAGAAGCGGCGCAGGAAACGAGACGAGAGATGGGGAGATGCCTTTCTGCGAGATTGATCGAGCGAGGAACGGGCGACCCTCTTTCCTCCTTCTCCCCCACCGGCGAAAACATGGTGAGCGGTTCGGGTCTCCCCGGTTATTTTTCGATATGAGGTTTTCCTTTTGTTGTTGTCGTGGGTAATACAAGGTGTTGAACGGGAGGCCGCCGCCGCCGTCGTTGAACGGGAGGCCGCCGCCGCCGTTATCATGCCCACGGAGTCGTCGCCGGAGTCGAACGGGAGAGAAAACGGAGTTGAAATCGCGAAACCGGAGCCGCGGGGGGCGAAAATAGGGTTTACTGTTCCCTTCCGTACGGCTTCAGGCCGCGCGGTCCACCAGGCCACCCGTGCACCCGCCGCACGCCCGCACGGTCATGAGGGGCGGACCCGGCGCACGGGCGCGTACACCAGCCCAGCCCAGGCTGCGCGGTGCACGCGCCAAGCGTGCACCCGGCGCACGCCCCCGTAGCCTAGTAGTGAGGACCCGGCTCACTAGCGCGTGCGCCAGCCCGGCCCAGGCCACGCGGTGCACGCGCCAGGCGTGCACCCGGCGCTGCCGCCGCGGCAGGGAGCGCGCGAGCCCGGTGCGCGCTCTGTCGTGCACCGGCCCGGCCCATTCCGATTGGTGCACGCCCCCGGGGTGAGCCCGGTTTACGCTGCCGCTTCCTCTGAGCCGTGAACCCGGTCCACGCCTGGACCCGTGCACCAGACTTCAGCCGGAGAGCCCGGAAGCTCTGTTTTTGGCCCGTTTCGCCCCGTTTTTGAGTGTTTTTGACCACGACGACGTGTTTAACATTATTCCTTACTGTAACTTTTTCGGGCACAGGGTGGGAGTGTTTTAACTGGAATTTTCCGCACACCTTCTTCTCCTTCGCGCTCCAGGTGGGTACCCCTTGGAATATCTTTGTGCATGTTTCCGTTATTGTTATTATATCTTGTAAGGGGTGACGTGGACCTCCGGGTTTAACGAACGTCGTGGTGGGAGACTAGATGGGCAGATTGCCCCTCCGAACAACAGTAGGATTGTTCGGAGCATGCGAGCGATGAGGACGACGAACAGTGTGACCAGTCGGACGTCGAAAGGTGGGTTCCTTCCCCGACAGTTATTGAGTCGGAAAACGAGGACAAGTGGTAAGAGCAAAGGTCTGACACGTTAAAAGAATACTAACCCCATTTATGCTTACGTTTTTATTATCACCACGTTTATGGCGACTAAGGGTCGCTATGCTCGACGCTCGGTCGGGTTTATCGAGGTGGGTGCTCGGTTTGGTTAACCGAGGTTGGTGCTCGGTCGAGGCTCTTGTTTTGCTACACGTACACCGGCAGTTTGGCCACCGCAAGGGTGTGCTTTTCCGGAAAAGTGGTACGTTGACCCATGTACCCCACGTGATGGTGACGTTAGGAATGGGGGCCCCCGGGGGTGGGGGGTGTGAGCGGTGATGCCGAGGTGGGTGCTCGGCGGCTGAGGCAAGTGCTCGGCAGGGGTTCCGAGGCAGGTGCTTGGTGTGGTTGCCGGGGGAGGTGCCCGGTTCTGTTTGCACAAAGTTCTGCATTGTTTTGTTTGCACGGGGTTCTGCATTGTATTGTTTGCACAGGGTGCTTCATTGTTGATTGCTCTGGTTTTTATCGTGGTTTGCCTTACTTTAGCCCTTATTGCTTTTATTACTATTTCTGGTCACTGACTCCCCACTCCGTGACAGGTTCACCCAGTCCGTCCACGGTCGAGCGCTAGGTCGTTGGTGAGGCCACGTGAGCGATCTTCTGGCCCTTAGGGGCTACAGTACGGTATACTTTACCTTCTTTGTTCATTTCATTACGCATTGTAGCTAGTTGTGGATCGCGATACCCCCGTGGGATCGATGTGGATGTTGGGCTATTCGATAGCTCCTTTGGATATGTGTTTTGTTCTTATTCCTTGGCTTGGCCGCTTTTAAACTACAAATGAGTAACAAGGGAAGATGTTTTGAAAATAGGGGTGCCGTTTGGGCACCGTTTACAAATTCTGTGGACTTATGTGGTTTCGAAAATAGTTTTAATAAAACCTGATGTCGGGTGGGCATCGCTTTCAAAACCCTGTGGTTTTATCCTTTCGAAAATAGTCGGCCTCTTTGTTACTTGTGGAAACTGGTTGATTATCGTCGAAAATTTGTTGTATGTGATTGGCAATCGGTCTAATGTGGTTAAAGGCATGTTGTGTGAACTTCGTAATCAGGACGCCGTGCATATGCAAAGGAGACTCTGCCTGGTTGTAGAGTGAATTTGTATATGCGGCGGGTCTGGGAACGCACCGGGGGAGAGTTGTTTCAAAAAAAAAAAAAAATGTAGAAATTTGGGAGCATCGGCGGCTTCCCTTCCACATCTAACATGATCTTATGAGTAATGCCTTTATCAAATCATCAATTTGGTAAAGAAAATGAAATACCAAGATCAATAGATGTTTGAAATCCCAGATAAGTTAGATAATATATCTAGTCAAATTATTGTAAGGAGTGGCTCTTTGAGCATCTTTCAATAAAATCCCCACCTTATACCAACCCTGGAATTTGATAAAGTCAAGTATTCCAAAAAGCATTTTATCTAATCAACTCGTAAAACCATGCTTGGTATACATATGGTAGCTGCACACAGTACTCGGACGACCGAGGTGGTAGCTCTTTCCTCCATGTGGTGGTAGTTTTCACACTCCTCATTGGGATGTAACTCTTTCCACATCTTTTGAGCATAACATTCTGCATTAACTCCCCCTCAATTGGCTATCAATTATATAATATATAAGGTATTCAACCAAAAATTGATCTCGATTTCATACTCGACTCAATTGTCAAATAAGATAAAAACTATACCAAGAGATCATTTGAGAGAGAAATTGACTTTGATCAAAACAAAGATGACTTAATTGACATAAATGATCATTGCATCAAAAGAATTATTATGATATCCAAAGCATAATAAATTTCAAATTATATAAAAGGATGCAGTTAAAGTCAATAATACTAGTGCTCAATTTATGTTCTATGTACAAACATAGATGATGAACAAAAACACAAAACAAAACCTAACCTACGCAAAATTTTCAAAAAGAAGTTATTTCATGGAAAGCATTCCAATTGCTTTACGCAAATGAATAAAACGTTTTTGATCCAAAGGTTTTGTTAAAAAGTCAGCTAATTGATCCTCGGTTGAAATGTAGGAAAGTTGAAGAATATTTGATTCAACTAGCTCTCTTAGAAAATGTTATCTAAGTTCAATGTGTTTTGTTCTTGAGTGCAACACAGGGTTTTTGGTAATATTTATAGCACTTGTGTTGTCACAAAGAATAGTTACCGAAGTTGCTGAAATTCGGAAGTCGCTCAACATGCTTTTCATCCAAATGAGTTGAGTTGAACAACTACCCGCTGAGATATATTCCGCTTCGGCAGTCGAGAGTGCTATGCAATTTTGCTTTTTACTATGCCATGCAACAAGGCAGTGGCCAAGATAAAAGAATGCACCACTCGTACTCTTCCGATCATCCACAGATCCTGCCCAATCGGTATCTGAATATCCTATAATATCAAGCGTTATTCCCATAGGATACCAAATTCCGAAATTCAATGTTCCTTTGATGTACCAGATGATCCTTTTCACCGCTTTCAGGTGAAGCTCCTTTGGTGCTGACTGATATCTCGCGCAGATCCCAACACTAAAGGATATATCTGGGCGACTAGCCGTGAGATAGAGTAGACTTCCAATCATGCTGTGGTAAAGCTTCTCGTCTACACTTTCACTAAGAGATTCACTTCCTAATCCCTTATTGCTAGTTCCCATAGGAGTCGGAAAATCTTTAGAGTCTTCTAATCCGAATTTCTTCACCAACTCCTTTGCATACTTGGATTGGCATAGATGAATACCTTCTTCATTTTGTTTTACTTGCAATCCAAGAAAGTATGTCAGTTCGCCCATCAGGGACATCTCAAATTCGCTTTCCATGGTTTCAGCGAATTTAGAAGCATCATTGTCTCTAGTTGCACCAAATATAATGTCGTCGACATAGATTTGTGCTATAATGAAATTATCCTGATAATGCTTCACAAAGAGAGTCCGGTCTGCTCCTCCTCGAGTGTAGCCCTTTTCCAATAGGTGCTTTGTTAGCCTTTCGTACCATGCTCGCGGTGCTTGTTTTAGACCGTAAAGAGCCTTTTTCAAACGAAAAACATGGTTAGGTTGTTTATAGTCTACAAAACCTTTCGGTTGAGCCACATAAACTTCCTCGTTTAAATACCCATTTAAAAACGCGCTCTTAACGTCCATTTGAAAGAGTTTTATTTTAAAGTGACAAGCAATTGCGAATAAGATACGAATTGACTCGAGTCGAGCAACTGGGGCGAACGTCTCATCAAAGTCTATTCCTTCAATTTGCGAGTAGCCCTGAGCAACTAATCGTGCTTTGTTCCTGATGATGGTACCATCCTCATTTTTCTTATTCTTGAAAATCCACTTAGTACCAATCACGTTGTGTTGCTTCGGTGACTTCGTTAATTCCCAGACTTTATATCTTTCGAACTGATGGAGCTCTTCCTGCATTGCTTCAATCCAGAAGTCATCCTGAAGAGCTTCATCGACGTTCTTTGGTTCTATCATGGAGACATAACATGCGACTCCACAAACCAACTGCCTCCGAGTTTTGACTCCTTCTTGTGGATCTCCGATAATGTTTGATTCCGGATGATCTTTGAAGATTCTTAACGTTTGCGGTAGCGGAGTTCTCGGAGATGCATGTTATGATTCCTGCACATCAGATAAACTAGAAGAGCCATTAGATGCATCATTATTATTGGAAGAATTATCATGAGAAGATGCATTTACAGGAGTATCATCATCAAGAGACATATCAGGGGTAGATTTATCAGATGTAAAGTGAAAAGCTTCATCTACTTTAACATTTATAGATTCTACCATCGTTTTAGATTCAAGGTTAAATACCCGATATGCTCTACTGTTTGTAGAATAACCCATGAAAATCCCTTCGGCACTTCGAGAGTCGAATTTACCAAGATTTTCGTGATCTCGCAAAACAAAACAGCGACTCCCAAAGATACGAAAATATTTAATATTTGGTTTTCTACAAAACCACAGCTCATATGGTGTATTTAATGTTCCCAGGCACAAATACACTCGATTAATTACATAGACGGCGGTGTTCACGGCTTCAGCCCAAAAATGTAACGGGAGATTCCGGCTATGAAGCATCACACGTGCCATCTCCTGAACAACCCTGTTTTTGCGCTCAACAACACCATTCTGCTGAGGTGTATAGGGTGCTGAGAATTCTTGTTTTATGCCATTGGAAGTGCAAAAATCAGTGAATTTAGAATTAATGAATTCTCCACCTCTATCACTCCGAACACGAACGATCTTTTCATTTCTCTCAATCATAATACGATGACAAACCTCATGAAAAGAGTCGAAAGTATCCGCTTTCTCTTTTAAAAAAGTTACCCATGAATACCTAGAGAAATCATCAACCAAAAGAAAAATATACTATTTACCTCCCAAGGATGGTTGACGAGTTGGCCCCATTAAGTCCATATGCAGTAATTCTAAGGGCCGGTTAGTACCAACGTGGTTCAAGTTCTTGTGTGCAGCCCTTGATTGCTTTCCCTTTAGATAACCTCCACACACAATGTTATCTTTAAATGTAAGTTTAGGAACCCCCTTAACCACGTCTTTATTAGAAATCCTTGCTAGTTCTTTAAAATTTATGTGACCTAGCCTTTCATGCCAAAGAGTTTCATTATCTAAAGAAACTAGGTTACATTTTTCAGAAATTTTGTTTGAAACAACATAGCAATTATTTTGAGATCTAACCCCTTTCAAAAAGAATACATGGTCCTTATCAGTTACAATATATTCTTCAGAAGAAAAATTATGTAGTGTACTGGGTTTTCCCTTGCGATTTTCCGATGAATCCACTGTGTAGAACACCTAGTGTTGGTGTCTGGCCCATGGTGCATCGAAGGGATGCCACAGATGGACCTCGTGAGACTTGGATAGATGATTTGGCCTTCGGCTGTGATTGCCGAATTTTTGAAAAGGTTTTGGGCCAATCTGAGGTTGGATTTGGATTCAGCGCGGAAAAACGCTTGAAAACGGCTATTTGCTTGTTGAATTTGGAGTCCGGATGACCAAATGCGGGCTTCCGGAAGATTTGGGGGATTTTCGGTGCACGGGGGTGACGCGTGGACCGGCCAGCGCCACGTGGCGCCCTTTTATTGGCCGGCTCACGCGGCTGGGTCCACGCAATGGCGCGGCGGTGCATGGACCGCGGCGGGTGGACGCGTGGCGTGCCCTGGTAGGCGGGCGCACGCGGCACGGCTCACGGGAATTGCGGGTTGGCGGTGGACCGGGCGCATGACACGTGGCGGCTTCGGATTCGTCGGTCCACGTGGGCGCGGTCCACGGGTGCGCGGGGGGGGCGCCTCGGTACTGTGCGCGCACGTGCGCGCACAGTGGCGCCAGGGGGGGGGGCGGTCGGCCGCACTCGAGTGCGACACGTGTCGCCTCGAGATTGGCCGGCCGTACCTACCCCCGTTGACTGCGGGGGGCCACGTGGCGTAGGCGGGCCGCTGGGATCCGCTGTCCCCTGTTTGGGGGTGACGTGGCCGCTCCTGGTTGTTTCGGGCGCGTCGGACAGGGGCGGTGCGACCGGGTTTCCGGGCGCAGTGCGCCCGAAAGTTGCGCCCGAAAACCCGGCCCGAATGCTTAGTGGGCTGGGCCTATAAATAGCTCCCCCCATTCGTCTTGTAGGCTTTTTGGACTCTTTTTTCGCTGGGCTTTCTTCACGGCGATTCCTCCTCTCTCAGAGCTCAACCCTTTGGAGAAGTTTGAAGATTTTTGGAGGCACGCATCCCGAGGTTCACCATTTTACGGCGCGGCGCGACGCTTGTTCTCCGGCGATCCTCTTCACCCCTTCTCAGTGTTTGGACTCCTCCGACTCACCCCGACCTCGGAATTCGCCGATTCTTGCGCCGTTGGACTCTTGACAGGTAGGGCTTCAACTCCTATGTTTTGTGGTTCCTCGATTTCCGTGCTGATATTGGAGTTTTCCGAGCAACCATTTGACCCTTTTTCTTCGCGGACTTTTGGGACAGCACCGCGGTGTTCTTGCCATATCTTTTCGCTCGGACGTCGGAACGAGGCGATTCAAAAGGCAATTTTCATCTACGCTTCGCAAGGAGTCTCCTGGATTTTTCTCAGAATTTTCTGAATTTTACTCGAGGGTGAGAATCTTCTTCCTCTGTGGTTCCTTGTTACAGGAATTTAGTGCAGTTTGGGTTTGGGGTGTACCCCTTGTCGGATTTTTATCTCAGCGTAGGAAACTCCAAATTGGGCGTGCAGGTACTCGTTTCGACGGGCTCGTCGCAAGGATCGCGATAGTATTTTTCTTGGATTTTTCTGGGCATTATTCGCAGGTAAAAATTAGTGAATTGTGGACTGCTGGTTTGGGGGACAGATTCTGGAATTGTGGATGTTAAGCTTATGTATTTTTCCTTTGGGGTATTTTGTACAGATTGGTGGTGTGTTGGACTGATCTTGGACTTCGCCTTTGGGAATTTTGGAATAGCGCTCGAGGTGGGTGATGTTGAGAACCTCCTGCTTGTGAATGTCACTAGGCCTATTGGAATGCCACGATTATATGTTATTAAATATGAATGTATCTAGCATGCTTGCATGATATTAAGGTTCTTTTGCTAATACTTGCATTGTTAGCAAGCTACAAGTTCATGAGTGGTGTTTCCATGTTTAGATATGCAATTTAATTAGTTGGAATGAATGCTATAGCCATATCATATTGTGTGTTAAGGAAAGGTTTGGGCATGGGGTTAGAATGCATGTTGTAAAAGGGGTACTTGCTAGTTAATTGTACATCTAAATTGTATCATGTATCGTATATCATGCCACGTGTACATCGGAGGGTCCAAACATTTAATGTTGCATATGTTAGAATAATTAAAAAGAGGTTTATCAAGTTAATGACTTTTGCATGCTTGAATGGTCACCTAGATAGGCCACCTTTTTCTGCTACACTATCATGCTGGAATTGACTTAGGAGAAACCATGTTGCATTCTTTCTTCAGTCACTTAGACATAGGGGATATTATGCTCGGGTTGGAGCAGGGGCTGGGTTAGTGTAGTCAGATACTTGGGTTTCGGGGAGAGGGTTTTGGGCTTCCTTTGGGAGACGGTACTTTCCTTATAGAGCGGAGTGCGCGATTTGCAGACTTGAGACCCTGGGACTCCTGTCCCATATCGGTGTTATGTGTAGGCTGGCATACCCGATTTGGCAGACATTGAGAACCCTACCCCTTATCGGTGCTATGCGTAGGCTGGCATACCCGATTTAGCAGACCTTGAGACTCCTGTCCCATACCGGTGTTATGCGTAGGCTGGCATACCCGATTTGGCAGACATTGAGACTCCTATTCCACACCGGTGTTATGCGTAGGCTGGCATACCCGATGCGGCAGGCTTCGATTCTCTGATGCATACTTTTAGCTATCTTTAGCTGGGCAGGTAGAGGCATATTAGTGGTAGCTTTTATCAGGAGTCATACTCTTAGTTACCGCATTTATTCCTTTAGCCTCTGGTAGACCTAGTGGGCAGGTAGGAGTTCGTGTTGAGGTTTACCCACTAGGGGAGGCTACTGTCTTTACTGTAGTACTGACCCCCCACTGTTTTTCCCTTTTCTTGTCCTCTTTGTTTTGCAGAGTCATCTGCCGGAGTTGCGGGGCCTTCCTACCAGGATCGAGGTAAGAGGATCGCCGACTAGATAGCTGCTACCCCGAGCTCGAGTTTTTGGTAGTTTTGTCGTATCCCCAGTACACTCAGACGGTTGTATTTTTCCTTTTATTTTGGGTCTGGCTGCGGCCAGCTGGTTGTATATATTTCGTGAGCTGGGAGAGACACTTGTATATTTTTTGAGAGCTTACTGTACTTTCCTTTCCCGTATTTGTCTGAGTTGTATTAGTTTTAGTTTAGCTCTGTTTTATGCTCCTTTATTACTTGTTTTATATCTGAGCAGGTTATCAGCGCTTCGTGTACACGGAAAATTCCGTATGCACGGCGGATCTGTGGACGGGCCCGGGTTCTGGTTTACACCCGGGGCGTGACAGATTAGTTGGTATCAGAGCTTAGGGATAGGGCAGTTGGGACTTAGGAAACCCTAGGCTTTTGGCAGACCCTAGGAAGGCCGAGCGTGAGTGACGTGATATTGTGCGAAAGTCGGTAATTGGTTGTTAACTCTTCCTGTGAGTGGAGAGGGATTGGCATAGCCTATTTCTGGGGGACTATTATGTTGGCTGCAGACAACATAAGGTTACAGAAATAGGGGAATGCCCATGACTTTCGCGTGATTGGGTCGAGAGTGGTTTGGTTTACTGACCCGTGGATTTTGTGTGACAGGATGCCTCCTAGGCGGCAGATTCCTACTCGGGGTACTCCTACGCCCCCGGAGGAGCCGGAGCAGTCCGGGCCTTCTGAGATCAGTGAGCTGAGGGCCATGGTGGCCCAGTTGGCGGAGAGCCACCGCCGACAGGAGCAGAGGTTCGAGCAGTTGCTGGCTCAGGTTGGGGCCCCTCCCCCTACTACTGTAGAGGCCCCTGTACCACCAGTTGTACCGCCGGCTATTCCATTAGTCCCTACGGCACCGTCGTCGAGCAGTGGGGCTCAGGGAGAGTTCAGGCCGTTGACCCCAGCGGAGGAGGAGGAGTTTGCTGACAAACTCGCCAAGTTCTGTAAGCGAGGACCACCTAGGTTCTCTGGGAGGAGTACTCACCCATCGGAGATAGGATCATGGCTGGCAGCAATGGAGAAGTTGTTCAGAGACTTCTTCATTGACCACAGGTTCAGAGTGCATATGGCTGTACATTGCCTAGAGGGGGATGCAGATGCTTGGTGGCGTCGGGTCGAGCCCTTGGAGTTTCAGATCACCCGACAGCTACCCTGGTCGGAGTTTAGACGGTTGATCCTTGACACTTATTTCTCCACGAGCGTGAAGAAAAAGCTTGAGGATGATTTGAAGAATCTCCAGCAGGGGGACAGGATGGTATGGGATTATTATCAGGAGTTTACGCAGTTGCTCAACTGCGTACCCTATGTTGCCAGGGATGGGCTGCACCAGGTGGAGCTGTTTGAGACAGGTTTGCGCCCCGAGGTCTATACCTTGGTACACGCCCAGAGGCTTCAGACTTTATCAGAGGCAGTGGATCATGCACAGTGGGTCGAGAGGGGAGATCACGTCGTCGCTAGACGTGGGGGCTTGGCCGCTCAGAGTTCTGAGAGGAAGCGGCCAATGCCAGACGAGGGGGGACAGGCCAGTTCATGGAGGCCGCCCCGACCACCACCGCCGCAGTTTACGGGCCGTGGGCGTTCGGAGCGGCGAGGGTCTGGTGGATCCCAGAGACCCCCACAGCAGCAGAGGTCGCAGTCGCGACAGCAGGGGTCACAGCGGCAAGGACAGCAGCATCAGCAGTCGAGGCAGTCCCAGTCTGGGGTCAGGTGCGTCTTTTGTAGGGGACAGCACGCGGCGGATACTTGTGACCAGAGGTATGGCCGCTGTTATCGGTGTGGACAGTCCGGCCATATTCGAGCTACTTGCCCTCTCTCTACACCGCAGGCTCCTTCTTCAGCATCAGCTCCTTCAGTGCCCCAGCAGCGGCCTTATGCTCCAGCGAGCGGGGCTCCTTCCTCCCACCCTGCAGATTACCGACCACCAGCTCAGAGCGGGCGAGTCTACGCCGCCCAGGTAGGGGACTCCACGGCAGCCGACCACGTGGTGGCAGGTATCACTTTACTTCTTGGTACTAGAGCTCGCACTTTATTTGATACCGGTGCATCACATTCTTTTATCAGTAGAGTATTTGCATCATCTCATGGACTAGTGTTAGGTCGGTTGCCACATGCAGTAGAGGTACAGATTCCTGATCATACATTGCATGTAGAGGAGTGTTGTTGGTCTTGCCCTGTTCAGATTGAGTCCTGGATCTTGCCAGCGGACCTTATGGTCCTTAGTGAGCTGCAAGATTACGACATTGTTCTGGGGATGGATTGGCTGGCTCGCTATTTCGCGACGATTGATTGCGCCGCGAGGACTGTTACCTTTAGCGAGCCAGGCCAGGAGGTGTTCGTTTACAGGGGGTGCCAGAGTGCTTTCTTTGCCTCTGTGGTTTCGACCTCTCGTGCGAGGCAGATGATGCGCAGTGGATGCGTGGCCTTTTTGGCATCGGTGGTTAAGGAGCCTACGGCGGCACCGGGACTCACGGATATTCCTATTGTCCATGAGTACCCGGATGTTTTTCCTCCGGAGCTAGTTCATATGCCGCCGGATAGGGAGGTTGAGTTTTTGATCGACGTAGTTCCCGGAACTGCGCCAATCTCTAAGGCTCCTTACCGAATGGCACCGGCCGAGCTGCGGGAGTTAAAGGCGCAACTCCAGGATTTAATGGACAAGGGTTTTGTGAGGCCTAGTGTATCACCTTGGGGAGCGCCGGTGCTATTTGTGAAGAAGAAGGATGGTTCACTTCGACTGTGTGTAGATTACCGGGAGCTGAATAAAGTGACCATCAAGAACAAGTACCCTTTGCCGCGCATTGATGACTTATTCGACCAGCTACAAGGGTCTTGTGTCTTCTCCAAGATTGATTTACAGTCTGGTTACCACCAATTGAAGGTGAAGGCCGAGGACATCCCAAAGACGGCATTCAGGTCGCGGTACGGGCATTACGAGTTCACCGTCATGCCTTTTGGACTGACAAATGCCCCTGCAGCTTTTATGGATTTGATGAACAGGATTTTTCGACCATACCTGGATCGGTTCGTTGTTGTTTTTATTGATGACATCCTAGTTTATTCCCGAAGCGATGTGGAGCACGAGGAGCATCTGAGGATCGTGCTACAACTTCTGAGAGAGAGAAAGTTGTATGCCAAGCTATCTAAGTGTGATTTCTGGCTTCGGGAGGTTGCCTTTTTGGGCCACGTGATTTCAGCCGCTGGAGTGGCAGTAGACCCGGCGAAGATCGAGGCAGTCCGGGATTGGCCCCGACCGACGACGGTATCAGAGGTCCGTAGTTTCATGGGCTTAGCAGGATATTACCGTCGGTTTGTGGAAGGTTTTGCGAAACTTTCCGCACCCCTCACTCGTTTGACGCGAAAAGGGATTAAGTTTATTTGGAGTGAGGACTGCCAGAGGAGCTTTGAGGAATTAAAGATCAGGTTGATGTCGGCTCCTATCCTTTCCCTCCCTGTTATGGGGAAAGGATACGTGATTTATAGTGATGCATAGCACAGTGGACTTGGTTGTGTGCTGATGCAGGAGGGTAGGGTAATCGCTTACGCCTCTCGGCAACTGAAGGATTATGAAAAGAATTACCCTACCCATGATTTGGAGCTAGCTGCAGTGATTTTTGCACTAAAGTTGTGGCGCCACTACTTGTATGGGGAACACTGCGAGATTTACACCGACCACAAGAGCTTGAAATACCTGTTCACACAGAAGGAGCTCAACTTGAGGCAGCGTAGATGGTTGGAATTGTTGAAAGATTATGATGTAGACATTCTATACCACCCTGGCAAGGCCAACGTGGTTGCTGATGCCCTGAGCAGGAGAGCAGTACAGAGTTTATCTTTGATGATCACCGATCAGGCGCCATTACTTGAGCAGATGAGGCGGTTAGAGCTCGAGGTTGTGTCCCCTGGGGTCTCTGCTAGACTTATGTCTCTAGTCGTGCAGCCCACTCTGTTGGACAGGATTCGGGAGAGACAGAGTGAGGACCCCCACCTGGTGAGGATTCGAGAGCAGATGCAGACTGGTTTGTTAGGGGACTTTTCAGTTGATGCTGCGGGAGTACTCCGGTACAGGGACCGAGCTTGCGTGCCTATGGATGCAGAGATTCGAGAGCAGATCTTGAGGGAGGCCCACTATACACCTTATACCATCCACCCTGGTGGGACTAAGATGTATAGGGATCTGAAGGCACAGTTTTGGTGGAATGGGATGAAAAGAGACATTGGGAGATTTGTAGCGCACTGTTTAACTTGTCAGCAAGTAAAGGCTGAGCATCGTGTACCTGCTGGCAAGTTGCAGAGTCTCCCAATCCCTGAATGGAAATGGGAACATGTTACGATGGATTTTGTCACTGGGTTGCCGAGAGCACAGACGGGAGCGGATGCTATCTGGGTAGTCGTGGACAGGCTTACCAAATCCGCTCACTTTTTACCGGTTCAGATGACTTGGCCGATGGAGCGACTGGCGCAGGTGTACTTGGCTGAGGTGGTTAGATTGCACGGGGTACCCGTTTCCATCGTATCAGATAGAGACCCGAGGTTTGTCTCGCATTTCTGGAGGAGTTTACAGACAGCCTTGGGGACGCAGCTCCGATTTAGTACAGCATTCCACCCACAGACCGATGGGCAGTCAGAGCGCACTATTCAGACCCTCGAGGATATGTTGAGAGCATGCATTCTGGACTTTGGGGGAGGATGGTACCGACACTTGGGATTAGTTGAGTTTGCGTACAACAACAGCTATCAAGCGAGCATTCAGATGGCTCCGTTTGAAGCGTTGTATGGACGCAAGTGTCGGTCACCCCTTTATTGGAGTGACGTGGGTGAGAAGAAGACTTTGGGTCCTGATCTACTGTTGGAGGCAGAGGAAAAGGTCAGATTGATACGACGACACCTAGAGACCGCCCAGAGTCGACAGAGGAGTTATGCTGATACTCGACGGCGAGACTTAGAGTTTCAGGTGGGTGACCATGTTTTTCTGAAAGTCTCGCCTTCGAAGGGGATTCAGAGATTTGGTATTCGTGGGAAACTGAGCCCTCGTTTTATTGGACCTTTTGAGGTGTTGGAGCGCTTAGGGCCAGTTGCCTACAGGCTTGCGCTTCCTCCCAGGCTTTCAGGTGTTCACAATGTGTTTCATGTATCGACGCTGAGGAGGTATGTTCATGACCCGTCTCATATTATCGATTTCACTCCATTGGAGGTTGCTGAGGACCTGAGTTATGTTGAGCGGCCGTTGAGGATCTTGGAGCGTGAGGTTAGGGAGTTGCGCAGTCGGGCCATCCCCTATGTGAAGGTTCTCTGGAGCAGTCATGATGAGCGCGAGGCTACCTGGGAGTTGGAGTCAGCGATGATGGATGCTCACCCCCACTTGTTTGAGGCTCCTATCTGAGGTATGATTTTGTTTCGAGGACGAAACTTTTTCTTGTAGGGGAGGGTGTAGTGTACTGGGTTTTCCCTTGCGATTTTCCGATGAATCCACTGTGTAGAACACCTAGTGTTGGTGTCTGGCCCATGGTGCATCGAAGGGATGCCACAGATGGACCTCGTGAGACTTGGATAGATGATTTGGCCTTCGGCTGTGATTGCCGAATTTTGAAAAGGTTTTGGGCCAATCTGAGGTTGGATTTGGATTCAGCGCGGAAAAACGCTTGAAAACGGCTATTTGCTTGTTGAATTTGGAGTCCGGATGACCAAATGCGGGCTTCCGGAAGATTTGGGGGATTTTCGGTGCACGGGGGTGACGCGTGGACCGGCCAGCGCCACGTGGCGCCCTTTTATTGGACGGCTCACGCGGCTGGGTCCACGCAATGGCGCGGCGGTGCATGGACCGCGGCGGGTGGACGCGTGGCGTGCCCTGGTAGGCGGGCGCACGCGGCACGGCTCACGGGAATTGCGGGTTGGCGGTGGACCGGGCGCATGACACGTGGCGGCTTCGGATTCGTCGGTCCACGTGGGCGCGGTCCACGGGTGCGCGGGGGGGGCGCCTCGGTACTGTGCGCGCACGTGCGCGCACAGTGGCGCCAGGGGGGGGGGGCGGTCGGCCGCACTCGAGTGCGACACGTGTCGCCTCGAGATTGGCCGGCCGTACCTACCCCCGTTGACTGCGGGGGGCCACGTGGCGTAGGCGGGCCGCTGGGATCCGCTGTCCCCTGTTTGGGGGTGACGTGGCCGCTCCTGGTTGTTTCGGGCGCGTCGGACAGGGGCGGTGCGACCGGGTTTCCGGGCGCAGTGCGCCCGAAAGTTGCGCCCGAAAACCCGGCCCGAATGCTTAGTGGGCTGGGCCTATAAATAGCTCCCCCCATTCGTCTTGTAGGCTTTTTGGACTCTTTTTTCGCTGGGCTTTCTTCACGGCGATTCCTCCTCTCTCAGAGCTCAACCCTTTGGAGAAGTTTGAAGATTTTTGGAGGCACGCATCCCGAGGTTCACCATTTTACGGCGCGGCGCGACGCTTGTTCTCCGGCGATCCTCTTCACCCCTTCTCAGTGTTTGGACTCCTCCGACTCACCCCGACCTCGGAATTCGCCGATTCTTGCGCCGTTGGACTCTTGACAGGTAGGGCTTCAACTCCTGTGTTTTGTGGTTCCTCGATTTCCGTGCTGATATTGGAGTTTTCCGAGCAACCATTTGACCCTTTTTCTTCGCGGACTTTGGGACAGCACCGCGGTGTTCTTGCCATATCTTTTCGCTCGGACGTCGGAACGAGGCGATTCAAAAGGCAATTTTCATCTACGCTTCGCAAGGAGTCTCCTGGATTTTTCTCAGAATTTTCTGAATTTTACTCGAGGGTGAGAATCTTCTTCCTCTGTGGTTCCTTGTTACAGGAATTTAGTGCAGTTTGGGTTTGGGGTGTACCCCTTGTCGGATTTTTATCTCAGCGTAGGAAACTCCAAATTGGGCGTGCAGGTACTCGTTTCGACGGGCTCGTCGCAAGGATCGCGATAGTATTTTTCTTGGATTTTTCTGGGCATTATTCGCAGGTAAAAATTAGTGAATTGTGGACTGCTGGTTTGGGGGACAGATTCTGGAATTGTGGATGTTAAGCTTATGTATTTTCCTTTGGGGTATTTTGTACAGATTGGTGGTGTGTTGGACTGATCTTGGACTTCGCCTTTGGGAATTTTGGAATAGCGCTCGAGGTGGGTGATGTTGAGAACCTCCTGCTTGTGAATGTCACTAGGCCTATTGGAATGCCACGATTATATGTTATTAAATATGAATGTATCTAGCATGCTTGCATGATATTAAGGTTCTTTTGCTAATACTTGCATTGTTAGCAAGCTACAAGTTCATGAGTGGTGTTTCCATGTTTAGATATGCAATTTAATTAGTTGGAATGAATGCTATAGCCATATCATATTGTGTGTTAAGGAAAGGTTTGGGCATGGGGTTAGAATGCATGTTGTAAAAGGGGTACTTGCTAGTTAATTGTACATCTAAATTGTATCATGTATCGTATATCATGCCACGTGTACATCGGAGGGTCCAAACATTTAATGTTGCATATGTTAGAATAATTAAAAAGAGGTTTATCAAGTTAATGACTTTTGCATGCTTGAATGGTCACCTAGATAGGCCACCTTTTTCTGCTACACTATCATGCTGGAATTGACTTAGGAGAAACCATGTTGCATTCTTTCTTCAGTCACTTAGACATAGGGGATATTATGCTCGGGTTGGAGCAGGGGCTGGGTTAGTGTAGTCAGATACTTGGGTTTCGGGGAGAGGGTTTTGGGCTTCCTTTGGGAGACGGTACTTTCCTTATAGAGCGGAGTGCGCGATTTGCAGACTTGAGACCCTGGGACTCCTGTCCCATATCGGTGTTATGTGTAGGCTGGCATACCCGATTTGGCAGACATTGAGAACCCTACCCCTTATCGGTGCTATGCGTAGGCTGGCATACCCGATTTAGCAGACCTTGAGACTCCTGTCCCATACCGGTGTTATGCGTAGGCTGGCATACCCGATTTGGCAGACATTGAGACTCCTATTCCACACCGGTGTTATGCGTAGGCTGGCATACCCGATGCGGCAGGCTTCGATTCTCTGATGCATACTTTTAGCTATCTTTAGCTGGGCAGGTAGAGGCATATTAGTGGTAGCTTTTATCAGGAGTCATACTCTTAGTTACCGCATTTATTCCTTTAGCCTCTGGTAGACCTAGTGGGCAGGTAGGAGTTCGTGTTGAGGTTTACCCACTAGGGGAGGCTACTGTCTTTACTGTAGTACTGACCCCCCACTGTTTTTCCCTTTTCTTGTCCTCTTTGTTTTGCAGAGTCATCTGCCGGAGTTGCGGGGCCTTCCTACCAGGATCGAGGTAAGAGGATCGCCGACTAGATAGCTGCTACCCCGAGCTCGAGTTTTTGGTAGTTTTGTCGTATCCCCAGTACACTCAGACGGTTGTATTTTTCCTTTTATTTTGGGTCTGGCTGCGGCCAGCTGGTTGTATATATTTCGTGAGCTGGGAGAGACACTTGTATATTTTTTGAGAGCTTACTGTACTTTCCTTTCCCGTATTTGTCTGAGTTGTATTAGTTTTAGTTTAGCTCTGTTTTATGCTCCTTTATTACTTGTTTTATATCTGAGCAGGTTATCAGCGCTTCGTGTACACGGAAAATTTCGTATGCACGGCGGATCTGTGGACGGGCCCGGGTTCTGGTTTACACCCGGGGCGTGACAAATTAACTGAAAAACCATTGTCACAAAGTTGACTTATACTGATGAGGTTAGTCTTAAGGCCTTCTACAAATAGAACATTATTCAAGACAGAGCCTTCTGGAATAGCGATTGTTCCTTTTCCAACAATTTTAGAAGAACGACCGTCTCCGAAAACAACATGTCCTCCGGAGATTTTTTTCTAAAGTTTGAAAACAGTTTTTGTCACCGGTCATGTGACGGGAACATCCACTATCCAGATACCAAGACGAGTTGTCATAAGCATGTAAAGAAGTATGAACAACAAGACAAGGGAAGATTTCACCTTTGCGCACCCAAACCTTTTTGGACTGCGTCGATAATGTTCGTGAAGTTATTCTCCTTGGTGAAACCGTCTTGTTTGATTCATTGCTTGACATCGTCTTACGAGGTGAACTACCAAGGCTCTTTTCCTTTGAAAAGTTTTCCTTTGATTTTCGGGGAATCACCTTTTTGGTAGTTGTTGCAAGAGGCGCTTGAGTTGAACGTTTCGCTCCCATCTTGCAATTTCTCCTTATGTGCCCTGCAAAACCACAACGAAAACATACCTTAGTGCTTGACGATCCTGAAGAGGGTGAAGTAGGGTTGTTGTCATTGTTTGTCGTAAATTCTGGTGTCGGAGGAGGAGATACCGACTGGGGCACAAAGACTGTCCCAATCGAACTAAAATTGTCTTCAGTTCGATTGTATCCGAGGCCAAATCTGTTTGTTTGACCAAGACCAAGCATCTTATCCAACTTACTCCTTCCAGAAGAAAATTGCTTTAAATCATCCTTGAGTTGGAAAATGGACTTCGTCATTTCCATTTTTTCCTGTTGAGCCTCGCCGTAGAGCTTCAAGAAGTAATTTGCTTTAATCACCATATCTACATAATTCTTCTCGAGATGCTCATTGGACTCTTGAAGGGAAACATTTACTTTGATCAGATTATCCCTTTCCACTTCAAGAGCGTTTGAGAGAGAAGTTGCCCTTTTTGCTTTTTCTTCGAGATCCTGCAAACTCCCTCTCAAACTCTTGTTTTGCTTTGCCAGTTTCTTTGAAACCTTCAAAAGTTTATGATAGGCAAAAGCAAAATCTTCACCTTCAGAATTATTCGATTCATCGTCCGTTGCATTCTTTTCAACTTGGGAGGAGTTGGACAATGACTCAGATGTACTTGCCATAAAGCATATGAATGGTGAAGATGTGGACGCGTGGAATGTCGTTGCGTTATTTTCTTCATCACTGGAAGATGACTCATTTGACGTTGAGGTGTCATCCCAAGTGACGGCTTGCATCGCTTTCTTCTTTGCCGGATTCTTATTGGGACACTCCGTTGAGATATGACCGTATCCTCGGCACTTGAAGCATTGGACTTGTCCCTCTGAGCTTTTCTTATCCTTTGAAAAACTTTCTTGCTTTCTTGACTTTTGGCTTGAAAAACCTTTGCCTTTCTTCCACTTTCCGAATGATGGAGTTTTACTTGAATTACCCCTTCGAAAGTTACGGCGAAACTTTCTTGTCAAGAGAGCAAGCTGCTTCTCAAAGTCCTCCATAGATAGGTTCTCGTCATCGTCTGAGGAGGATGAATCCGTGTCTTCTTCTTTTGTTGTTTTCAACGCAAAACCTGAAGACTTAGAAGAGGATGCTTTTCCAGAAGAATAGTTAGTAGGAAATGTCATTTCATAAGTTTGTAAAGAACCAACTAATTCTTCTACACGGATTTCGTCCGGGTGTTTAATAGTTTCAATGGCCGTAACCTTGGAACGAAATCTTTCAGGAAGAGTCCTTAAAATCTTTCTTACAATTTTAAATTCTGGAATTTTCTCTCCCAAGTTAGCACATGAATTCACGATGTCTTGCAATCGTGTATAATAATCTATGAACAATTCATTTTCTGCCATGAAAATGGAGTCAAACTTGCTCGTAAGCATTTGCAGTTTTTGAATCTTCACAAGGTTAGTTCCTTCATGTGTAACTTGAAGAACATCCCAGATTTCTTTCGCAGTCTCACATGCCGAGACGCAAGAGAATTCCGTTTGTGACAGGGCATTAAATAAAGCGTTAATTCCTTTGCCATTGTAAGAAGATAGGTCTATCTCTTCCTTGGTCCATTTCGACCTAGGTTTGATGGTGTGAACATCAACAATAATTTCAGTTGGATTAAACCATCCTAACTCAATTGATTGCCACACCCGTTCGTCGATGGAAATAAGAAATGCTTTCATCCGTACTTTCCAGTAGGCATAGTTTGGTCCATCGAAGAACGGGGGTCTGTTGATGTTTCCACCTTCAGCCATTGTTTACAACCCTATTCCCGCTCTGATACCACTTGTTGGGTTATGATAGAATATGGATCTAAATAGGGGAAAAAACACCTAGAGGGGGGGGTGAATAGGTGTAAACCATAAACACTCAAAAATCGTTGCGCAATAAAACCCGATGCGGAAATGAAAAAATAACATGCACGATTTTTACGTGGAAAAACTCCAAACCGGAGTAAAAAACCATGGGATCGATAACACGGCGAAATCCACTAGAATTAACACACGTACAAGGTGATATACCGTACTCACAGACGACTCAACCTTTTTCATACGCTCCTAGTAGATCTTCTCCGCTCGCTCCGCAACGCTTCTCGAATCCACGAATAGCGTCCAACGCCGAATCCACGGCGTCCAACGTCGAATCCACGACGTCCAACCGAATCCACGGTCTTCACCTAGTAGCACGTCTCGAATCCACGAACGTACCTCGCTCCGAATCCACGAGAGCGGTAGCACCTTGAATCCATAAGGCCACGCGAGTCCACGCGCCGATTTTGGGAAAATCGTTGTTTTTGGGTGGTGATGATCCGCCGAATACTTAGATCAAAGATAGATCGGAAATACCATCTAAGTATTCATTAATTTGATTCTACTCAAAATCTGAGTATGAAAACCTAGAATCAAATTAATCAATATAGATGAAGAAACATAGATTTAATCTCGTTATTTCCTTTCTTCTCTATATGTGAATTTTTCTCTTTTTGACCGTATTTTGGATTACCCTAAAAAAGAATCGTAGGGTCTATTTATAGATTAGAAACTGTTGGAAGAGGATAAGAATCAAAAACTAACCTTTTCTGGAATTTTACAGTACGACGGTCCGGACTGGAAATATGGCGGTCCGGATTGTCATAACGAAACAGACTATTTCCAGAAAAACAGACGTTCGGGGTCCGGACTGTAATTTCCACGGTCCGGACTGTTCATGCAATTCCTGCAAATTCCACGTTCGGGGTCCGGACTGAAGTGACCAAGGTCCGGACTGGAATTGCGCATGAACTATCATATGTTCGGGGTCCGGACTGTAATGTCAGGTCCGGACTCTGAACATGTAGAATGTCCAGTTTTTAATTTTTATGCAATTAAAAATTCATCCAAGTGTTTCTACACTATAAGAAGTATTCGGATCACCAAAAATATTTAGTTAAACATACCTGATCCTTTTGGATTCTTCTTTCTTGAGATTGAGGTATATGATCCAAACTTCTTCATCATCAATCTTCAAGACTTAAATAATTTCACGAAATACGCCAACACAAATTCCTTAACAGGGACATGTTGGTGAGGTTCCGTGATAGCAAATGACCCGTGGCAGCCGTTAACTTTTATTATTCCGCATATTTATGTAAAGTTGTTGTAAATGTTAAATAATAATCTTTTGTAATTTTTTTTAATTAGTGCGTAGTTTAGACTACTCTGGTATTGGCTGTAAGTGCTTAGCCGTGCATGTATAGAAAAGGCTCAATCTAAGGGGATTGGAAATTTTCTATGTATGTGGCGGTCTGTCGTGCCCTGGCTTGCTTTTAAACTCTGATTGAAAAAAAAAAAAAAAAAAAAAAAAAAAAAAATTAGACTCTATTTTCGAACTCGGGGCATGACCTATTTTTGAACTCGGGGCGTGACAGATTTTATGGTATCAGAGCAATATGAATACGATGCCTAGGTTTTGCTAGGAACGAACCCTAGGATGACTCGTGTTCGCGTGAGAGCGCTGGGTTGTTGCTTAAGTATGTGTAGTAGGAAACTGAAGTTGTGGGTCGGGTCTTTGCACTGGCCCAACAGGAGGATCCACCGGCGACGAACCTATCGGGAGTGTTTGTGGTAGATGAGTGAGGACTATATGTAGTCATCTTTTTGGATGTGTTTAAAATTATTGGTAATATTTGGGTTAAGTTAAGTTTCGGGGACGAAACTTCTTAGAAGTTGTAGGTGATGTAATAATCGTGAATTTGAAACTGGATATTTTTAAAGTTTAAATAATTTTTGAAATTTATTAATTGGCAAAAATAGATTATTAATAGTGTAAAAGTGGTCCAAAAATATCAACTTTTGATTGGGGACTGATCTCGAAAATCTGAGATCACAAGTGCGACCGTCTCGTCGAAACAAGAAAGATTGATATTCACATGTTTTCGATCCGACGGTCGGATCTTCCGCAAAACAGTGAAGAAGTCGCGGGGCCCACGACTTAAGTGAATAGTGAAATGAATAGTAGCCCCTGATTTCGGTTCCCTCTCGATCAACCGTCAGTCGTTTCACTGTCTAAAACCCAAACATAGCAGTATGAGTAGTCAATTCTAGCCAATTTCGACATTCTGAGCGCAATGGCGCAGACAAAATTCGCATTTGACGACTCTGGTGCATCGAAGTGCGTGTAATATAGTAAAATGCACTGTATTTTATTGGCCGAGAATTTATACGAGCACCGAATCAAGAAAAAAAATATGCTACTTGAAATGTCTCGACGAGCCGGATGCCGTGGCGAAGTCCGTTTTTCAATTTGACGACCCGTGCGTCTCGAAATGCGTGAAAAAGCTAAAAATTCGCGTATTTTTGCGAGGAACCCTACTTTTCTAATACCAAATATGTCATGCCCCGTTTTCCGAAAAGCAGGCTAATTTTATATTATTATTTTATTTTTTTATTTTTTAAATTAGAGTTTAAAGTAGTCCAGGGCATGAGCAGATCCCCACATATATAGGAAATTCCCAATCCCCTTGGACTGAGCCATTCCTATACATGCACGGCTAAGCGCTTACAGCCAATACCAGAGTAATCTAAACTATACATATAACATTAAGTAATTACTACATTAATCATTTTATAAATATTTCAAAACATAAATGCGGAAGATAATATGAATGGGTGACAGAAGGGTCAGCACTATCACGACAGCGTCACCAACACGTCCCGACATCCCAGCACCCGACTGACCTGAAAATTGGTCACCCAAGGGTGTGAGATACAACATAAATGTATCCCAATGGGCACGACGAGCCGAGAAATAGCAAGTGGTACCTACCGGATACCATAATAAGCGGATAACGAAATAGGCAGGCATAATCAAGCGAATAACAGATATAGTAAATCAATGTTGTAAACAAAAGGGTACAGGGATACAAGTAAATTTTTCTGTCAATGACGACAGTCCGAATCAGATGAAATCTAGTCCGGACCGCCGTGTGGGAAATATTTTGTTAAGGTTGTTTTTGATTCTTATCTTCTTTCAAAATGTTTCTAACCTATAAATAGACCAAAAAGTTTATCTTTTAGGGTATCCAAAAAAGGGATCAAAGGTAAGAAAAATAAATCCACGTATAGAGAAAAAAAGGTAAACACCGTTTTATTTTAGGTTTTCTTTCTCTATATTTATCGGTTTGATTCGAGGTTTTTTCAATCTCTTTTTTTTTTTAGGAATCACATCGATGAATACTTAGATGGTGTTTCCTAGTCTATCTATATTGATCTAAGTATTCAAATATCGTCACCACCAATAAATATACAACGATTTTCGAAAGGAGAATCGGCGCGTGGATTCGTATGGCCTTGTGGATTTAAGGTGATCAATTTCGTGGATTCGAAGTTAGGCATGTTTGTGGATTCAGCATGCTTCATTGGTGACCGTGGATTCGGTAAAAGACTTCGTGGATTCGAAGTTTGGCTTCGTAGATTCGAAGTCGCGACGCCTTCGTGGATTCGAGGTGCTTTATGGAGCGAGCGGAGAAGATCTACTTGGAGCGTACGATAAAAATTGAGTTGTGTGTGTGTGCATTATATCACCTTGTACGTGTTTAATCTTAGTGGATTTCACCGTGTGATCGGTCCCGTAGTTTTTTACTCCTGAATTGGAGTTTTCCACGTAAAATCTTGCGTACTTTATTTATTTTTTCGCATTGGGTTATTTTTTACGCAAAGATTTTTGAGTTTTATTGTTTACACCTATTCACCCCCCCCCCCCCCCCCCCCCCCCTCTTTGGGTGGTTTTTCCCCTATTTAGATCCTTGGATCCCATAACCCACAATAGCGAAGCAACGTGAGAAGCTATGGGACAAGAAATAGTTTAGCGAATGGCGAAGAAAATGACAAAGGGGGTGAGAGGGCACTTGTCACGTCCCGGGAGCTATTTTAAAGCGGAAAGCAACCCTTTTTTTTTTTTTGAAACAGACTCCCGCGTGGCACGTGCACAGACCCGCCACATATACAAGATCTCCCTTGCATATGCACTGTGTCCCAAAGCCCGAATAAAAACATCAACCACCAAGCATTAACAGTTACAAATTACCAGAGTATGAATTTGAAAACGATATCATCTTATTTCATTAAACGGCGCACACCCGGCGCTTCAAAAGGTTTGAAAGGATAAATCCACAGGTTTTAAAAACAGTGCCCACACGACACTTAATTTTCTAAAGCCATTTTCACAATTTCTTTTTAAGTGTGAAAACCCGCATCTACACGACGCATCCATAAAACCACAATATGAAAACATGACTCTACAAAGTGTAAGACCGTCTCAACATCCACACCACGCACGTCCATATGCACAGTATGACCATAAAGGAAATAACCAACTAAGAACGAAAGAAGGTAAAGGAACCTGACCGAGGTAAACTCACACCTCACCAAGTAGCGTCCTCACCATCGTCATGATCCCCAGTGTGAGGTCTCGGAATCCCCCGCGTAGGATTGCTGGTTGTTGGGCAGCGTTCGGTCGCCGTTGGGGGTGTTGGTGCGCGCGTTGGGGCCCAGAAATGGATTTGTGGTGCAATTTGGGTTTTAGCTGGCATCACTGGAGGCCTGCGTGGTGTGTCAGTGGTGTTTGCGCGCAATTTGGACACAAGTGTTGGACTTCCTGCTTAAAAGGTTATCCCGTGGGGAATTGGAGGACCCGTCGGGTGTTTGGAGGTGATTTCGCGCGTTTCAGATGTCAAATTTAGACTCCGGGTGAAGTCCGGATAAAAGTTTACCTCTCCGGTCGCCTTCGGGAATTTTTAGAGTTGGAATTTGGCTAATCGGACTTTAAAAATAGACCCGGCGCGAAAATCGGATCGAGTGGGAATTCGGCAAATTTTCAGGTGAGAATTTGGAGAAATGGACATCGTTTTTGGATTCAGCGCGCGAAATCGCTAGGAATGGACTATTTACTTGTTTGATTTGGAGCCCAGATGATGTGCGCGTTTTTCGAGGCGACGCGGCACGAATCTCGAGACGTGGCGCGTGGCACGGATCCCGAGGCGATCGCGGCGCGCGGGTCAAGGCACGCGGTTCGAGGCGGCGTGCGGACGGGACGGGGCGCAGGCGCCTCGGCGGGGAGCGCGCGGTATGGCGGGCCCCCGTTGGCGCCCGCGCGGGCGCGGGGGCACGCGCGCTCGGTGTGGCGCGCGCGTGTCCCGCGCCTGGGGTGGCGCGGTGTAACGCGCCCGTGTGGCGGGTGCGTTACAGCGCGCCATGTGGCGCCCGGGCGCGTGCGTGAACCTGGCGCACGCGCCCGGCTGTGGACCGTCCGGTTTGGGGCTCCCTGATTGGCCCGAGCCGTGGACCGGGGCCGTGGACCGGCCCCGTGGACCACCTTCTCTCTCCCTCCTTTTCTTCTTCTTCTTCCTCCCCGCACCGCATTTTCTCCCTTTCTTTCTTTCTTCTGCACCCGAGAGCGAGAGGGAGTGAGGGAGGGGGGTTGCGTGAGGTGCGGCGGCGCGTCGTGGACCTCGTTTTGCGTGCGAGGTCGCCCAGCCGAGCGTTTCGGCGACGGCGGCGCAAACGGGTAGGTCCCGTGCGTTGGTTTTTCTGTATTTTTGTATAGTTTTTGGAGCGTTCTTTTAGACTGTAACTGACCCTCTTGCTCCTTTCTGTGTTGGGCACCGTGCACCGTTTTGCGTGCGGACTCCGGCACCGTGCACCGTTTTGCGTGCGGACTCCGTTTTGCGTGCGGATCCTGGCACCATGCACCGTTTTGCGTGCGGACTCCGGCACCGTGCACCGTTTTGCGTGCGGACCCCGTTTGGCGTGCAGATTCCAGCACCGTGCACCGTGTTGCGTGCGGACTTCGTTTGGCGTGCAGATTCCGGCACCATGCATCGTTTTGCGTGCGGACTCCGGCACCGTGCCCCGTTTTGCGTGCGGACTCCGTGGAGGCCAATTGCAAGTGTCTACGAGCAATTGGTGGCAAATCGAGGTGGGTGGCCTTATCTCCAAGTTTTATGGACTGTACAGTATTTCTACTGATGTAGGACTATGCATGATAGTTTATTTCATTGTGTAGCATGCTAGATTGTAGGAATTGTTATTCCTTTTATTATCTGTTAATATAGTTATCTTGGAACTTGACCTAGCACCCCCGTCATACGTTGCATGTGTAACCAGACCAGTAGAAAACCCTCACTTGGGCGAGGGTAATTTATGCTTAGACATCCACACTGTTCTTTCATCCCTGGACATAGTGTTTTTCTCGCCCGGGTAGTGGGCCGAGAGGTCGGGACTTGCTTTTAGTGTGGGATGCTTTTGCACTCTTGCTTGGGAGCAGAGTGGAGTCTGGTAGTTGTAGCGGGTTGCTTATCTGTGCGGGGAGCCGTTTGGGTAAACGGTAGTCCCGAGAGGTCTTGTTTCCCTTTTACGCTGTCGTAGGAGGGAGCCGTTGAGTAGACGGTAGTCCCGGGCCGTCGAGTATCTTCCGGTCCGTATTGTTGGGAACCGTTGGGGTTGACGGTGGTCCCAGGTCGTTGAGTGTTGTCCGACCTGTTTTGTTACCCTGAGTTGTGGGTCGTTCCTGGCTGTGGAGTATCTCCAGCCAGTGAGCTTTGTGCTGCGAGCTGTTGGAGAGGCTAGTGTCTCGTGTTTCGAGTTAGCCGATCAGCTGAGTCGTCGAGAGTGCTCCGACTGTTGTGCGAGATATTTGGGGATCTTGAGTCCTACCGTTCTGAGAGTGAGCGTGGATTTTGACTAGCCTGCATATGCCAATGTTTGATACTCTATGCCGCGCCGTTCTACTCAGTTGGAGTCGCGTCCTGAGATGCCGCTGTGGATACGATGGTTGGCCTGTTGAGGCAGTTTTCCGCAGTGGAGGCAACGATGGGCCTGTGAGGCAGTTTTGCGCGAGGGATGAGTTAGTCGGACAGGACGCCCCACGTAAATCCCGTCCTCATGTGGATGTGTGGTAGTGGGCAGGAGCGTTCCTAGTCGACAGGCGCAGGCTTGACTGGACCTTTGAGGTAGTCAGTTCGATTGGGTCTATTGAGCACCTTGGGTGCGAGTGGTCTCTTTTACTTTCGTCTGTTCCACTTTTTGAGTATCTAGATAGAGGTATGGTAGCTGTAGAGTAGCTCCAGCTTTTCTTGTTCAGATTTCATTGCACTGTTATCTTTTACCTCTTGTAGACTTAGTGGGCGGACCGTTGGGCTTGTTGACGGCACCCACTGAGAACTACTGTGGGAAGTAGTTCTCACACCCGTCGTGGTGTCTTTTTCCCTAGAAACTTCTTCTCCTGTTCCTGTTGCTCCAGTTGCTGATCCTTCTGACCGAGGCGAGGGAGTCGCGAGCTAGTTCCCTACCCGTCATTGGAGTGTAGCGGTACCCCTTCAGAGGAGAGCTTTAGTAGATTAGTTTACTTCTTTTTCCTCTGTTGAGAGACCTTTGTTGTGAGGATTAGAGTTGTACTTTATTTTACAGTTTGAGAGACTGTTGTAGTGAGGATATTCTTGTATCGAGAGTCTGTACACTGATGTATTTATTGGAGATACCTCCCTTTTGAGTTTTGTATCAGAGGACTTTGTATACGATCGTATTTGGGAGATGGATATTGTATTATTTTCAGTTGTACAGTGTTGGGTTTTCAGTTTTTAGTAGTTTACTTTCCGCTCTGATATCTGTATACTGTAGTTGATTCTTTCTGCAGGTTAGACGCTTCGTTTGTACGGCAGTTTCCGTACAGACGGCGGATCTGTTGGCGAGCCCGGGTCGCAGTTTCGACCCCGGGGCGTGACAGATTAGAGTGGTATCAGAGCCTAGGTTGTAGGTCGTGGTGGACTTAGAAACCCTAGGCTTGTGGTTGGATATTAGGATGACTACGTGAGAGTCGTGACTTTTAGCGAGAGTCCTGATTGAGTTTTTACCTCTCCCAAGAGACGGGATGAATGTTTGGCATGCTTATATTCCTAAGCGATTATGTTGGCTGCCGACAACATAATACTCTGGAATGGATGACATGTCTTAGACTTTCGCTGGATTGGGTAGTATGGTTGTTGTGTCCTGACGTTTGTTATTGTGCAGCGGATTGCGATACCCCGGAGACGTCGTGTTGTGAAGAGGACACACCCCTCTCCTGATGAATACCCCACAGCGGGCGGCTGAACTATCAGGGTCGCGCAGCGGAAGCGTGGTGGGCCCATAACCCACAGGTCCCAGGATCGAAAACTTCGATAGGCTGAGCCTAGAAGAGCCTAGAATCTGTTCTTGTTTGATTGGGGTTCTAGGCACCGGTCTATCGGGATTTTCGGATTTTTGCCGCGTCAGTCGGTTCTTCTCGCCTATGAGTGGGGTGTTATTGTGGGAGCCGTTTGGAGTGACGGCGGTCCCAGCTGTGTGGGCATTTTTCCCTGGCTGAGTTACCAGGAGGGCATTTTTCCCTGGCTGAGTTACCAGGAGGGCATTTTTCCCTGGCTGAGTTACCAGGAGGGCATTTTTTCCTAGCTGAGTTACCAGGAGGGCATTTTCCCTGGCTGAGTTACCAGGAGGGCATTTTCCCTGGCTGAGTTACCAGGAGGGCATTTTTCCCTGGCTGAGTTACCAGGAGGGCATTTTTCCCTGGCTGAGTTACCAGGAGGGCATTTTCCCTGGCTGAGTTACCAGGAGGGCATTTTTCCCTGGCTGAGTTACCAGGTGGGCACATGCCCTGGCCGAGTTACCAGGAGGACACTTTCCACTGGCCGAGCTACCAGATGGATACATTGCCCCTGGCTGAGTTACCAGGTGGGCACCTGCCCTGGCTGAGTTACCAGGTGGACACATGTCCTGGCCGAGTTACCAGGAGGACACTTTTCACTGGCCGAACTACCAGATGGATACATTACTCCTGGCTGAGTTACCAGGTGGGCACATGCCCTGGCTGAGTTACCAGGAGGACACATGCCCTGGACGAGTTACCAGGAGGACACCTTCCACTGGCCGAGCTACCAGATGGGTACATACCCCTGGCCGGGTTACCAGGTGGGTACATGCCCTGGTCGAGTTACCAGGTGGTTGCTTTACTGAGATTGAGATGGTCTAACAGGACGCCGAGATTTGGTGGCGTCGAGTTCATCCTGAATGGACTACCGGGAGCGCAGTTGTTGACTTGGGACCAGTTTCGTGCTTTGCAGCTCAGGGCCTTCTTTCCTGACAGTGTAAGCAGAAACTGGAAGGGGATCTTAGACTCTTGCAACAGGGGAGTCGACCTCTTCTGGAGTATGTTCGCGAGTTTTGCGATTTTTGAGTGGTGTACCTCATGTCGCCTGGATGAGGCCCAGGAGGTTGAGCTAGTTGAGAAAGGACTGCATCGGAATATCTATCACTTGGTGTATTCTCGGCGGGTGCCAATGTTAGATGCAGCGATTGAGCATGCTTAGCGGGTTGACCGAGGATCAGTGATCATGTCAGGGATAGACGGAGCGCCAGGGACCAGCTCCGGGGAGAGGCATCCAGTGCCGCCTGAGTTTGGACAGTCGAGTAGATCGAGACCCCGGGGCCGCCACGATCCCAGTCTGAGGATCGTGAGTCTCAGAGGAGACAGAGACCAGGAGGTTTTCCGCGGCCGATGTATCAGCAGCAGCAGCGGGATGACTGTGTCCTTGGTGGTGGGCTGCATTCTACGCCGTAGTGTGACCACAGGCAGGGCACAGGTCATGGTCTTGTCCTAAAGCGGGGTCATCAGTCACATTGGCAGCTTCGGCTCCTCCTCCTCCGCTCTTCCAGACAGGCGGAGTTTCGACAGGTTATGGCCAGATAGTTAGGGCCACTTCTTCGCGGCAGTCCGATGGACGACCACCCCGAGCGAGAGCGTCTATGTCGCACAGGATGAGGATTCGGGGGCAGCTAGCCACGTGGTGGCATATACTAATCTTATCTCCCCTTCACGCACTTGAGCGTTATTTGTTACCGGAGCATCGCATTCTTTTCTTCTGTAGGGCATTTGCATTGATCTATGGGCTAGAGATAGGACCCTTAGCTTGTGCTCGTGAGGTTCAGATACCTGATCACGTGTTGCACATAGATGAGTGTTGTTGGTCCTGCCCAGTGCAGTTGTGGCCCTGGTTTTTGCCTATTGATCTTTGGCCCTTCCTCAGCTCCGAGATTTCGAGGTAGTGTTGGGTATAGGACTGTGAGGATCTGAGGCCTTGATGCTTGGGTGATACCACACCGTTGATACACGGCAGTGATGCCACATCGTTGATACACGGTGGTGATGCCACGCCGTTGATACACGGCAGTGATGCCACACCGTTGATACACGGTGGTGATGCCACACCGTTGATACACGGTGGTGATGCCACGCCGTTGATACACGGCAGTGATGCCACACCGTTGATACACGGTGGTGATGCCACACCGTTGATACACGGTGGTGATGCCACGCCGTTGATGCACGGCAGTGATGCCACGCCGTTGATGCACGACAGTGATGCCACGCCGTTGATACACGGTGGTGATGCCACACCGTTGATACACGGTGGTGATGCCACGCCGTTGATACACGGCAGTGATGCCACACCGTTGATACACGGTGGTGATGCCACACCGTTGATACACGGTGGTGATGCCACGCCGTTGGTGCACGGCAGTGATGCCACGCCGTTGATACACGGCAGTGATGCCACACCGTTGATACACGGTGGTGATGCCACACCGTTGATACACGGTGGTGATGCCACGCCGTTGATACACGGCAGTGATGCCACACCGTTGATACACGGTGGTGATGCCACACCGTTGATACACGGTGGTGATGCCACACCGTTGATACACGGTGGTGATGCCACGCCGTTGGTGCACGGCAGTGAGGCCACGCCGTTGGTACACGGCAGTAATGCCACGCCGTGGGTGCACGGCAGTGATGCCACGTTGTAGGTACACAACGGTGAGAGTCTTTTGGATGTTTCGGACTTTTGACCGCGAGTTGGGCATCAGCTTTATGATTGCCTTGTGAGCCAGTTTTCAGTCCCGTTCACCAACGGTTGGTCCCCGTCAGGGTGTTCCTTTTTGGTTGAGGGATCGACTTCGACCCGTGGGTCCGTTGGGGTTATGTTAGCATGTTGAGCGACCAACTGTGGCACAAGATTGTGTCTCTTGAGGATCCCTTTTGAGGGTAGCATGCAGTTGTGTAGTCCACTCGAGTGGTTTCGGATCAGGAAGTAACCGAGTGAAGACCCCAACTTATTGGATTTCCCTTCCTTATTGGACGAGTCTGCAGGTATGCTTTGGGTCGTCTTGTTGAGGGTGGCACCATGATGTGGTTTGGTGCGTATTACACTTGTGGTTATTTCAGTTTTCCCCCAGCCTTTTAGTGGAGCCTTTGGTTTTTCACGTCTCAGCTCAGTAGTGATGTGATTTTTCCTCGCCCGTGATTTACTTGCCCCTTTGAGATCTGTGATTATTGGAGTACGAGGGACCCCCGTTGCAATTTCTGGCTTGAGAGATGAGAGAATTGCACATCGGGTCATACCGTACTTGTTGTTGTTGTTGCGGAGTAATCACGAGGAGCGAGTAGGGGAGCTGGAGGCGTATTGTTAGATACCTAGCCGTGGTATTCTTGACTCCTGATGGGCTTGATCTAGTTTCGAGGACGAAACTTTCTTTTAGTGGGGGAGGATGTGAGGTCCCGGAATCCCCCGCGTAGGATTGCTGGTTGTTGGGCAGCGTTCGGTCGCCGTTGGGGGTGTTGGTGCGCGCGTTGGGGCCCAGAAATGGATTTGTGGTGTAATTTGGGTTTTAGCTGGCATCACTGGAGGCCTGCGTGGTGTGTCAGTGGTGTTTGCGCG
Organism: Tillandsia leiboldiana; assembly: GCA_029204045.2. NCBI lineage: Eukaryota > Viridiplantae > Streptophyta > Magnoliopsida > Poales > Bromeliaceae > Tillandsia > Tillandsia leiboldiana. The sequence continues at coordinate 13,695,637 of CM055071.1, read as the reverse complement.
CAATTTGGACACAAGTGTTGGACTTCGTGCTTAAAAGGTTATCCCGTGGGGAATTGGAGGACCCGTCGGGTGTTTGGAGGTGATTTCGCACGTTTCAGATGTCAAATTTAGACTCCGGGTGAAGTCCGGATAAAAGTTTACCTCTCCGGTCGCCTTTGGGAATTTTTAGAGTTGGAATTTGGCTAATCGGACTTTAAAAATGGACCCGGCGCGAAAATCGGATCGAGTGGGCATTCGGCAAATTTTCAGGTGAGAATTTGGAGAAATGGACATCGTTTTTGGATTCAGCGCGCGAAATCGCTAGGAATGGACTATTTACTTGTTTGATTTGGAGCCCAGATGATGTGCGCGTTTTTCGAGGCAACGCGGCACGAATCTCGAGGCGTGGCGTGTGGCACGGATCCCGAGGCGATCGCGGCGCGCGGGTCAAGGCGCGCGGTTCGAGGCGGCGTGCGGACGGGACGGGGCGCAGGCGCCTCGGCGGGGAGCGCGCGGGGGCCGCCACGTGGCGGGCCCCCGTTGGCGCCCGCGCGGGCGCGGGGGCACGCGCGCTCGGTGTGGCGCGCGCATGTCCCGCGCCTGGGGTGGCGCGGTGTAACGCGCCCGTGTGGCGGGCGCGTTACAGCGCACCACGTGGCGCCCGGGCGCGTGCGTGAACCCGGCGCACGCGCCCGGCTGTGGACCGTCCGGTTTGGGGCTCCCTGATTAGCCCGAGCCGTGGACCGGGGCCGTGGACCGGCCCCGTGGACCACCTTCTCTCTCCCTCCTTTTCTTCTTCTTCTTCCTCCCCGCACCGCATTTTCTCCCTTTCTTTCTTTCTTCTGCACCCGAGAGCGAGAGGGAGTGAGGGAGGGGGGTTGCGTGAGGTGCGGCGGCGCATCGTGGACCTCGTTTTGCGTGCGAGGTCGCCCGACGGAGCGTTTCGGCGACGGCGGCGCAAACGGGTAGGTCCCGTGCGTTGGTTTTTCTGTATTTTTGTACAGTTTTTGGAGCGTTCTTTTAGACTGTAACTGACCCTCTTGCTCCTTTCTATGTTGGGCACCGTGCACCGTTTTGCGTGCGGACTCCGGCACCGTGCACCATTTTGCGTGCGGACTCCGTTTTGCGTGCGGATCCTGGCACCGTGCACCGTTTTGCGTGCGGATCCTGGCACCGTGCACCGTTTTGCGTGCGGACTCCGGCACCGTGCACCGTTTTGCGTGCGGACTTCATTTTGCGTGTGGATCCTGGCACCGTGCACCGTTTTGCGTGCGGACTCCGGCACCGTGCACCGTTTTGCGCGGGGACTCCGTTTTGCGTGCAGATCCTGGCACCATGCACCGTTTTGCGTGCGGACTCCGGCACCGTGCACCGTTTTGCGTGCGGACCCCGTTTGGCGGGCAGATTCTAGCACCGTGCACCGTGTTGCGTGCGGACTTCGTTTGGCGTGCGGATTCCGGCACTATGCGTCATTTTGCGTGCGGACTCCGGCACCGTGCCCCGTTTTGCGTGCGGACTCCGTGGAGGCCAATTGCAAGTGTCTACGAGCAATTGGTGGCAAATCGAGGTGGGTGGCCTTATCTCCAAGTTTTATGGACTGTACAGTATTTCTACTGATGTAGGACTATGCATGATAGTTTATTTCATTGTGTAGCATGCTAGATTGTAGGAATTGTTATTCCTTTTATTATCTGTTAATATAGTTATCTTGGAACTTGACCTAGCACCCCCGTCATACGTTGCATGTGTAACCAGACCAGTAGAAAACCCTCACTTGGGCTAGGGTTATTTATGCTTAGACATCCACACTGTTCTTTCATCCCAGGACATAGTGTTTTTCTCGCCCGGGTAGTGGGCCGAGAGGTCGGGACTTGCTTTTAGTGTAGGATGCTTTTGCACTCTTGCTTGGGAGCAGAGTGGAGTCTGGTAGTTGTAGCGGGTTGCTTATCTGTGCGGGGAGCCGTTTGGGTAAACGGTAGTCCCGAGAGGTCTTGTTTCCCTTTTACGCTGTCGTAGGAGGGAGCCGTTGAGTAGACGGTAGTCCCGGGCCGTCGAGTATCTTCCGGTCCGTATTGTTGGGAACCGTTGGGGTTGACGGTGGTCCCAGGTCGTTGAGTGTTGTCCGACCTGTTTTGTTACCCTGAGTTGTGGGTCGTTCCTGGCTGTGGAGTATCTCCAGCCAGTGAGCTTTGTGCTGCGAGCTGTTGGAGAGGCTAGTGTCTCGTGTTTCGAGTTAGCCGATCAGCTGAGTCGTCGAGAGTGCTCCGACTGTTGTGCGAGATATTTGGGGATCTTGAGTCCTACCGTTCTGAGAGTGAGCGTGGATTTTGACTAGCCTGCATATGCCAATGTTTGATACTCTATGCCGCGCCGTTCTAATCAGTTGGAGTCGCGTCCTGAGATGCCGCTGTGGATACGATGGTTGGCCTGTTGAGGCAGTTTTCCGCAGTGGAGGCAACGATGGGCCTGTGAGGCAGTTTTGCGCGAGGGATGAGTTAGTCGAACAGGACGCCCCACGTAAATCCCGTCCTCATGTGGATGTGTGGTAGTGGGCAGGAGCGTTCCTAGTCGACAGGCGCAGGCTTGACTGGATCTTTGAGGTAGTCAGTTCGATTGGGTCTATTGAGCACCTTGGGTGCGAGTGGTCTCTTTTACTTTCGTCTGTTCCACTTTTTGAGTATCTAGATAGAGGTATGGTAGCTGTAGAGTAGCTCCAGCTTTTCTTGTTCAGATTTCATTGCACTGTTATCTTTTACCTCTTGTAGACTTAGTGGGCGGACCGTTGGGCTTGTTGACGGCACCCACTGAGAACTACTGTGGGAAGTAGTTCTCACACCCGTCGTGGTGTCTTTTTCCCCAGGAACTTCTTCTCCTGTTCCTGTTGCTCCAGTTGCTGATCCTTCTGTCCGAGGCGAGGGAGTCGCGAGCTAGTTCCCTACCCGTCATTGGAGTGTAGCGGTACCCCTTCAGAGGAGAGCTTCAGTAGATTAGTTTACTTCTTTTTCCTCTATTGAGAGACCTTTGTTGTGAGGATTAGAGTTGTACTTTATTTTACAGTTTGAGAGACTGTTGTAGTGAGGATATTCTTGTATCGAGAGTCTGTACACTGATGTATTTATTGGAGATACCTCCCTTTTGAGTTTTGTATCAGAGGACTTTGTATACGATCGTATTTGGGAGATGGATATTGTATTATTTTCAGTTGTACAGTGTTGGGTTTTCAGTTTTTAGTAGTTTACTTTCCGCTCTGATATCTGTATACTGTAGTTGATTCTTTCTGCAGGTTAGACGCTTCGTCTGTACGGCAGTTTTCGTACAGACGGCGGATCTGTTGGCGAGCCCGGGTCGCAGTTTCGACCCCGGGGCGTGACACCCAGACCCGACCAAACCTGTCACGTAGTGGGAGTCAGTGACAAGAAGAGTAGGGATAAAACACAACAATAACTACGATGCAAAAAGGTGTGGATAATAAGTCAAACCGTAAAACCAGAGCATCCATAACCCATCCTGCAATCAATCACATCATCCCCGAGAGACTACTGCTGAGCACCTTGCCATGCCGGTCCGGAGACCTCAGGCAAAAGAAAACCACACCACTCCCACCTTTGGTGCATGTAAACCCCCCCATAAATCACCGTGAGGGGTACCCACTACGTCACCTTGTGGGGTACACGGGTCAACGTACCACCCTTCCGGAAAAGTACACCGATGCGGTGGCCAAACCGTTGGTGTGCGTGCAAGCGCCATGAGCATAGTAACCATAATAAAACGAGTGTCCACCTGCGACACTCGTTGCTCCCAACGGGTATAAGTGCCGATACACGTGTAGAACATGGGGTTAGTCATCACCTCATAAGACGTCATAAGGGAAAACAATAAAGTGCAAGGTCAGATATTACCAGTTCACTAAAGTTCCCGACTCCAAGTTGGGGTATCAATCTCTACCCGTAAGTCATCCTGAGTACGAGATTCCTCTACGAACTCCTATAAATCCCCCGGACCTGCCCAGGGTCCACTACTAGCACAAGTTCTACTTTACCGAACCCACCTTCCGACTTTCGAAAAGCCGCCACGATCACTCACAATATCTCTTAATATGGTGCAACATAATAATAAAGAAATATGCAACAAAGGGGTTCTAAGAGTGCACCCACCTGAAACGAAGATAAACGACCGCGCCCGCGACCCTCCTAAGCAATCAACACGACACGCGGGCCTAATAAAATATCCAAAAACACAAATCAACAGTTTACCCCCAAACTGGCAAATTCTGTGGTCCCGACTACTGTACCAAAAACCCCTTCTATCACCAAAACAGAAACCGATAAAAGACTCAGTGTCCAAAAATCCCTTCGGTTGCAAAAACTGTACTTCCGACGCGATCCGACTGTCGACGAGGCAATTGAAGGAAAACGGGTTCCAATCGTTGCCTTGACAAAGTCCACGACGAAAACAACCGAGTGGAGGCTCATCCGATGAAAAATGAAAACAACTACGTCGAGCGAACTGCACCGTCACGTGGACTGAACCGTCAAGCGGACTGCACCGTCGAGCAGACTGCACCGTCAGGCTGACTGCACCATCAGGCGGACTGCACCGTCAGGAGGACTGCACCGTCAGGAGGACAGCACCGTCATGCGGACTGCACCGTCATGCGGACTGCACCGTCAGGCGGACTGCAACGTCAAGCGAACTGCACCGTCAGGCTGACTGCACCGTCAAGCGGACTGCACCGTCAGGCTGACTGCACCGTCAAGCGGACTGCACCGTCAGGCTGATTGCCCCGCCAAGCCAAAAACCGTCGACGAAAACGCCAAGTAAAACTATCAAGGAAAATCTGTCAAGCCAAAACCGTCGAGCAGAACCATCGACGAAAACGCCAAGTAAAACCATCAAGGAAAATCTATCAAGCCAAAACCGTCGAGCAAAACCGTCGAGCAGAACCGTCGACGAAAACACCAAGTAAACTGTCAAACAAAATCTGTCAAGCAAAATCGTCGAGCAAAATCGTCGACGGCTCGACCCATGCGGACAGCTGCGCGGACTTTGGCCGCACGGACTTTGGCCACGCAGGCTGTGCGGCGGTGCAGGCTGTAGGGCTTGCAGCAGCAACAGCAGGGCCGCGCGGCTGTGGGCGCGCGGCTGCGGGCACGCAGGGCGCTCGGCTGCGGCCGCGCAGGGCGAGTGGCAGCAACAGCAGGGCCGCGCGGCTGCGGGCGCGCAGGGCGAGCGGCAGCAACAGCAGGGCTGCACGGATGCGAGCGCCCAGGGCGCGCGACTGCGGGCGCGCAGGGCGAGCGGCAGCAATAGCAGGGCCGCGCGGCTGCGGGGGGGCAGGGCGCGCGGCTGCGGGGGCGCAGGGCGCGCGGCTGCGGGCGCGCAGGGCGAGCGGCTGAGCAGGCTGGAGGCGCTCACGGCTAGGGCACACGCGGGCGGTGGCGCTGCTCTAAGGCACGCGCGGCGGCGGCGCTGTGCAAACTGGTGGTGCACGCGGTTAGGGCACATGCAGTGCGGCGGCGCGCGGGTGGCCTGGGAGCGCGGCACGGATGCACGCGGTGCGGACGGCGCGCGGGAGGCCTGGCGGTGCGACTCGGCGGCACGCGGTTCGGGCGGCGCGCGGGCAGCCTGACAGCGCGGCACGGATGCACGCAGTGCGGACGGCGCGCGGGAGGCCTGGCGGCGCGACTCGGCGACACGCGGTGCGGGCGGCCTGGCGCAGCGCCTCTGCGGCGCGCGGCCAGCGGTGGCAACGCACGGCGGTGGCCGTGGCTCAACTAGGGCACACGCGGTGCGGCGGCGTGCGGGCGGCCTGGGAGCGCGGCGCGGCGGCACTCGGTGCGGGCGCGCGCGGGCGGCCTGGCAGCGCGGCTCGGCGACACGTGGTGGGGACGGCGCGTGGGCGGCTTGGTGCAGCGCCTCTGCGGCGCGCGGCCAGCGGTGGCAACGCACGGCGGTGGCCGTGGCTCAGCTAGGGCACGCGCGGTGCGAGCGGCGCGCGGTGCGAGAAGCGCGCGGGCGGCCTGGCAGCGCGGCTCGGCGGCACGTGGTGCGGGCGGCGCGCGGGCGGCCTGACAGCGCGGCACATTGTGCGGGCGGCAGCGCCTAGCTGCGCACGGCGCAGCGCCTCGGAGGCGCGCGGGCGGCGGCGCGTGGGCGGCGGCCCGCCTGGCTGCACTCGGATGGCAGCGCACTTGGCTGCGCGCTGGCGACAGCATCTTGGCTGCGCGCGGCGCAACACCTCGGCGGCATGCGGCCTGCGGTGGCAGCGGCTCGGCTAGGGCCTCGAGCGGCGGCGGCTCGGCTAGGGCATCGAGCGGCGATGGAGCCACTGTCGACGATCCTTAGCGTCCCCGCCGAAAACCCAAAAAACTCGTCATCATGAACAAAAACCTACGAACGAAAGCCTATCAAACCGAACAAAACCAACGAACGAAAACCATCATACGAACCAACGAACAAACAGAACAAAACCAACGAACGAAAACCATCAACCGAACAAAAGAGAGATAAGGATTGCTAAGATAGCTCCGACGAAGAAGACAATGCGATCTCGATCTCCGCAGATGGTGGTGTTTCTGGATCAGCTCCCCGATATTGGCGACGTTTCCGGTCTCAAACGTCGGCACGCACGGCGAGGAAGAAAGAAGAGGAAGCGATCTTTTAAAACTAGGATTTTATGGTAATCAGGATATAATTATATTTTATTATTAATTTATTTCTTTTTCTTTTCCTTTTTCATATGTACGTAAAAGGAAAAATCCCCATATCTGGTATTTTAAAGATATTTTTAACCAATTCCTCGATAAGCGTGTCGATCCTCCAAAATGTCCCGTAACTGTTAGCACGGATCCTAATGCACTAATAACACATAACGGGTTCCTAGGATGTCAGAACTTACCTTTTTGGACCCGCTAATACAGAAACCCTCATTCCGGAAGATTCGTAAGCCGGATTTTCGATCCGATCGCATCGTCCTTCTCCGTTTAACGAGCTCTACCGCAATACGGCAACCGCAACCCAAAACCAAGCGAACCAAAACCAAGAAAAATCCACCAAAAACAAGGTCAAATCCAAAAGACGTCATCTAGGAAATAATAAAAAGCCAGCGTCATTACAGCACTAGCAACGAAGATATTTAAAAATCTTTGGAAGACAACGTGCCCCTCAAGAAAGAGGAAAAAAAATATTTTAAGCTGATAGGATAGGAACCGCCATCCTTGAGAAGCCAGTAGCATTAATGGCGACACGATCTACGGACGGCAGAGAGCCGTCGAATAGCTTGATGACGTCAGATCGGCACAGGGCGACAAATGATCACGCGAATCAAAGTACGAAACCTTTGCCGTGAAGGAACGAGACAGGATCAGGGAAGATCTAATCGGTCGATCAAATCTCTCGGTCCAAGAGCCGGAGGGTTGAGTACTTGCTCTGCGATGAAAAGAGACGATTAAGAGTTTCGGGGCTCCCGCAAATCAAATCGACAATCACCCGAACGGCACATCAGGTGATTACCGAGGGGGCACTATTGAGACCAGAATTTTCGCCTCCTATGGAAGCGACACATAGCGGATACCGTCGGCCAACAGACATCAGCCGAGGGGAGAGTACGTCAAAAGAAAGGCGGCCGACGAAGGGAGATGACGCGCACCATCAGCTGACAAAGAGTTCGTCACTTCGATCCAAGACCAGTTTCGGCTAAGGACATCAATCCGCCCAATCATGCGACACAGAAAGGTGGGAGTCTGAGTCAAATTTTAGCCGCTCGGGCCGAAAGAAGACTCTGAAAAGAAGAAGTGCGGGATTTGGGTGCAAATCCCGCAACTGACCCGGAACGGCAAATCGCGCCCGAGTTTGGTAAACGCCGGGAAACGGCTGCTATCCTGATGAGGGCGATCGACTTGAAAGGAAGCCGTCGAGAATTTCACGAGATTTTCCCTAATTTACGCCGATCATTCGAAATTCAAAATCGACGCCCAATAAGGTAGTTTGGGGAGTGAATAAATACTCGAAACAATTTACGCCGATTATTCGAAATTCAAAATTGGAGCCCAATAAGGTAGTTCGGGGAGTGTATAAATACCCGAACCATCGAAGAGATCGAGGTGCGGCAACCTCGTAAGCCCGGTACCACCCTAGCTCTTCATTTATCTAGGAATAGGAGTAACTTAACTTTTTTTTTTCTTCTTTTTTACTGCTTTCCTAGGAGTAGATTTAATTAATCTTTCTATCCCTTTTCCCCCACTTGTATCCCCTTTTTCTTCTCAATATAAAGTGTAAACTGGCTTTTCGGTCATGTCTTTATTTATCTTTGCATTTAGAGTGTAAACCGGCTTAACCGTGTCTTTATTTGCTTATTTGCATTTAGAGTGTAAACTGACCCCTTGGTCGTGCCTTTATTTGCTCTCGTGTGTGCTTTAAAATTATAATCGGCTCATCAACCGTACATTTATCCACAAAAAGTTTGACTCATCTAAGTCGAAACCAGCAATCACTCTCTAGCACCGCGAACCCGCATCGGCAGTCACTGGTCGTTGCGGTTGTGAGGAGTTATAAGAGGTGAACCCGACCGAGCGGATCTCTCCTCGGTCCGATCATTTGATTGTTGGCACGCGGCACACTTCGACACCTTCGGAAGGGACACTCAGCAGGGACCGATCGCGCGCAAGCCACATTTTATGTGAGGATCCGAATTTCCGCAAAAGGATTACTGTTGGATCAGCAGAGCTTCTGCAGTACGTTTGGCAGCTTCTGGGGGCCTGTACTGTGTATTGGAGGTGTTTGTGCACAAATTGTATACAGTGTTGGACTTCGGGCATAAAATGGATCACGTGGATAATCGAGGGACCCCGTCGAAAGTTTAGAAGTTGTTTCGCGCAAAACGGATATCAAAATTGGACTCAGCGCGAAATTTGGGGTAAAAACACTTGTCTGGATGCATTCGACAAATTTTGGATTTGGAATGTGGCAAATCGGACACCGGACTTGGATACAGCGCGCGAAAACGGTGAAAATGGACTATCTACTTGTATTTTTCGGAGTCCGGATGCAAAAGCGCGTTTTTCGAGACTTGGGGTTACTGTTCCGGCCGGCGGGCAGCGGCGGAGCGCGGCGGCGCAGCCGCGGGCAGAGGCGCGGGCCGCCCGGTCCACGCAGCGGGCGTGCACCGGGGGCTGGACGCGTGGCGGCTCGGGAGTGGGCCGGTCCGTGGGGCGCGGTCTACGGAGGGCGCAGGGTGTACGGTGGACCAGGCGGGGCCACGTGGCGACCGTTGGTTGGCCGGTCCACGTGTGCCCGGTCCACGAAACTGGTGTGGCGGCCTTGGGATTCGCGCCTGGCAGGGGGCGCAGGCGGCACGTGGGCGCGATGACCGCCTTTTCCCGCGATCGGGCCCGCCACGTGTCGTCGCAGCGTTGGGCCACGCGTCGCGCGGTGGATGGCCCGCGCAGCTGTCCGCTGTTTGCAGGGCGACGTGGAGGCCCGTGGGGGATTCGGGCCCGCACAGTGTTGGGCCGGGCCCAACACTGTAGCGGCCCGAATTTTCCGGGCGTCCGGAAGTGGGGACTCAAGCGTCATTATCCGAATTGTTTTTCCAGCCTATATATAAGCCGAGTTCAACCGCAAAAAGCTTTTTCCCTGTTCCTCTTCTCACAGGCGGCCCTTCACAAGACTTCCTCCTCTCCCAGAGCCGGTTCCATCTGCAAATTCTCAGATTTTTCTACGAAATGCATCCCGAGGTTTTCATTTTTACGGCGCGGCGCGACGCTCATTGGTTTGTGATCTTCTTCGTCGTGTTTTGGTACATGGATTCCCCCGGCTTACTCCGACCACCGTTTTTGTCGATTCTTGCACCGTTGGCTTCTGGACAGGTAGGGCTACGATCTTCGTGATTTGAGTTTCCCCTCGTTTCGAGTTTTCTTGGAGTTCCCTGAGCTTTCATTTGACCCTTTTTCTTGGGCGGAGTTTTGGACAGCACTGTGGTATTTCGGCGATATCTTTGCGCACAGGCGTCGGATCGAGGCATGCCAGTAGGCGTTTTTCATCTACACGGCGCAAGGAACACCCACAAATTTTTTGGGAATTTTCTGAATATTTTTCGAAGGTGAAAAATCTCTATTTACAGAAAGTAGTGCTACAGTTTTTGAGATCGGTTTATTTCGGGGTGGTTCCCTTGTCGAATTTGTTTCTCAGTGTAAAAAACTCGGATTTGGACATGCAGGTACTGGTTTCGACCGGCTCGTCGCGAGGATCGCGATGGTTTTTTTTTGGGGATTTTCTGTGCAGAGCTCGCAGGTGAAAATGGCACAACTGTGAACTATTAACATTGGGACAACGTGTTCTTGAGTTTAATTGTATGTTTTGGGGTAATTGTTGTGCAGTGATCGCGGCGGTTTGGCTTGTTTGGGCGAGAATACTATTTGGACTTGGAATTAGCGATCGAGGTGGGTGGTTGCTATATCCCTCATTTTTCTAACATATCCACTAGGAATATTGCAGAGATTTTTATTGGAACATTATTGATCGATAATTGCTATTCTTATGAGCCTATCACGTGAGACATATCATGTCGGGAATGTTTTTAGGAAACTGCTAAGTTGGAATTATGATTGTATTTGGAACTTAAACATGCTGGCATGGATCTAATAGTAGTACATAATCTTACATGTGGTAGTTATTGGCATGTTTGGACAATGTGTAATATCTTGTTGGTAGGCACTACTTGGGGGCTCTTTTGGACATGTATAGGCGGATGGCTTATGTGAGGGTAGTCAGTGAATTTTAGACATGTGTAAGTGTTTAATGACTTTAGCATGATGGTTATATCTATGCGGAACTATTACCTATTACACATGTGGGACTATTAGTTGTTATACTTCTTTCAATCTGCATGAGGACAATAACATGCTTGTATGGACATCTAGATAGACCATCTTTTATCGCTACACCTTCATGCTGGAACTTGACTTAGGAGAAACCTTGTTTGCTTCTTTTCTCCCTTTCGTTAGTCAGGTGGTTCATGTTGCTCGGGTTTGAGCAGGGGTTTGGGATAGTGTACCCGGGGCCTAGATTGTAGATTATGGGTTTTGGCGGCGACCGCGGATATTGGGCGGTTGACCGCATGTCGGTTATAGGACATCGGTGCTAGGGCATGATATTGGACTAGAGGGCTTTGTGGCGACCGCGGATTTTGGGCGGTTGACCGGAGATCAGGAGTTGGACTTGTTGTGGTCGGTGGACTTGCGGCTACCGCGGATAGTAGGCAGTTGACCGGATGTCGGATGTGGGTACCGTTGTAATCCTCCTACTTGTGATAACCCACTAGGCATATTGGAGCTAGTCCTATGTTATATTGCTAGTATACTAGTGGAATAAATATTGCATGCTTTTTTTGAAGGAATGGGCTTGTGGTTGATACTTGCATCTCTAAAGGACTAGGTATTAATAAAAGGTTTAATTCTTGCAAAAGATATGTTGTCTAAACCCCTTGGGTATAGTTTGTTAAACCATATTATGTTATTTGTATATCGGGACATCTTATGCATGTATAGAGACCGGCTTATGGCAACTTGGTACAGTGGATATTCATGAAATAGCATACTCTAATTTGTAAGAATTAGAATACCCGAAATCATGTTATTAAGTAAAGGACTTTTGCATGCTTGTATGGTCACCTAGGTAGGCCACCTTTTTCTGCTACACTATCATGCTGGAACTGACTTAGGAGAAACCATGCTGTTATTCTTTCTCCTGTTATCTAGACTTAGGGGATAGTACGCTCGGGGTCGAGCAGGGGCTGGGATAGTGTAGTCAGACATTTGGGATTTGGGACAGGCAGGCTGTGATGGCAGGGTATTGCGGAAACCGCGGATTTTGGGCGGTTGACCGGACAGTTGTTATTGCATCAGATCGGGGAGAGGATTTGGGCTTCTTTTAGTGGATGGTTCTTTTCCACTTAGATCAGTGTCATGATCCAGTCCTGCGGACTTATTCTCCTATGATACTTATTACTCAGGCATTTTACTCGTGTGGGTCGCTCCCCTCGAGTGCCACTCCGGAGTGTGCGATATACAGACTTTGAGTCCTTGAGACTCCTATCCCCTATCGGTGTTATGCGTAGGCTGGCATACCCGATTTGGCAGGCATAGCAGGCAGTACCAGTGTTTACTGGTGTACAGATTGGGTTTAGTCAGGCAGGCATTTATATTCTGATGCACATACTTAGCTATTCTTTTAGCTTGGCATTTTAGAGGCATAGTGGTAGCTTCTTCATCAGTAGTTTTACTTATAGCTTACCACCTTTGTTTTCTTTTCGCCTCTGGTAGTCCTAGTGGGCATGTCTGAGTTTGAGGTTTTACCCACTAGGGGATGCTACAGGTTTACTAGTAGTTCTCACCCCCATTATTCTTTCCTCTTTTTCTTCTCCCTTGTTTTGAAGTGTCTTCTGCGGGTGCTGGTGGGCTTTCAGCGGCGGGTCGAGGAGAGGACGGCTGAGTAGATAGATCTCGAGGCAGGATGAGCGAGTTAACTGGACTGTTGGAGTACCCATGTTTCCTCAGACGGTTGTACTTTTACTTTTGGGACTGGCTTTTACCAGTAGGTTGTATTTATTTTTGGTGAGCTGGGAGAGACTGATGTATCATTTATACAGAAGTATTGTATTTTATTTCCAGCTTCAGTCTGAGATGTATTAGTTATAGTTCAGCTCTGTTTTTATTGCTCTTTTATTATTATCTCTTATATCTGAGCAGGCTTGGCGCTTCGTGTACGCGGGAAATAATGTGTGCACGGCGGATCTGTAGACGGGCCCGGGTTCCGGTTTACACCCGGGGCGTGATAGATTAGTTGGTATCAGAGCTTAGGGATAGGTCAGTTGGTACTTAGGAAATCCTAGGCTTTTGGCGGACCCTAGGAGGATAGGGCGTGAGAGACGCGATATTTTGTGAAAGTCGGTGATTTGTTTATTTGACTCCTCCTGTGAGTGAAGAGGGATCGACATATCCTATTTTTGTGGGACAGTTATGTTGGCTGCAGACAACATAAAGTTGCAAAAATAGGGGGATGTCTTTAACTTTCGCTAGATTGGGTCGAGTGTTTGGGGTGTGCTGATTTGCGGTTTTGTCGTGGTGAGCGGTGTCTCCCCGACGTTGGGCCCTGACCCGGGTGCACCTTAGTGCGACAGTTGGGTCTGAGCTGGTTGTTTCGGGCCGGATACCCAGATTGGAGTCTGAGAGCTCCGGACCCGAAGAGTAGGTGTGTTAGAGGTAGATCAGCGGTGGTATAACACATTTGTCGGAGCAGCGCAGTGACACAGTTGTTGGAGTAGCGCAGTGACACAGTTGTCGGAGCAGTGACACCGTTGTCGGAGCAGCGCAGTGGCACAGTTGTCGGAGTATCGAGTAGCCCCTCCGTCCCGACGTTTAGTGCTGGGGCACCGAGGCAGGGTGGATAGTTGACAGCGGGAAAGCTGTGGGATTGCTTTGATCGAGTGAGCCAGTTTTGGCGGATGAGTCATTCCGATTCGTGGGATTGAGTAGGGAACCTTTGGAGGCAGGGTCGTGTTCGGTGGGGGATAGAGAGTACTTGGAGGCCTTTTGTGTCAAGAGTTAACGCAGTTGCTGAACTGCACGCTCCATGTGTAGAGGGACAAGGCGCATAGGATATGAGTGTCCGAGAGTGGATTGCGCCAGGATACCTTTTAACTCGTTGGGTCCCTCCATTACGGATTTGGGACGCCTCAATGGAGTAGGCGCCGAGTATGGAGCGTGGCATTGTAGTTCCTTAGGATTTGGGATGTGCCTGAGGCGAGTTCTAAGTGAGGCGCTTGGCGCCGGGTGATGGAGGACAGAGCAGTCGGATGAGGCATTCCCGATTTCTTTTCCAGGATAGTGGATTTCTGAGACTGTCGGAGCACATGGGTTCTTTTGGGTTCATATCTTTTTGATACGGGAACATTCCCTTCTTGGTGGGTAGTGCTTTTGCTTCATTGCTTGGGTTAGGAGTAGGATGGTCACCACGTGCACGGGAGGCTTATTTTCCCGATCGCGCCTGGCACGTGGTGGAGAGTTGTTGGTCCTGCCAGGTGCAGCTTGAGTCCTGGATTTTGCCGGTAAACCTGATGGTCTTGACTCAGCTGCGGGGTGTTGTTGTGGTACCCGTTGGGCTGGCTGGTTCGGTTTTTCTTTTGCGGCGGTTGATTATGCCGCGAGGACGATTTTCTTGGGGAGCTAGGCCCGGAGGTGTTGGTGTACCTGGGTTGCTTGAGGGTTATCTTAGCCTCTATGGTTTTGACTTAGTGAGCGATGTTGGGTTATATGTAATACGGATCTAAATAGGGGAAAAAACACCTAGAGGGGGGGTGAATAGGTGTAAACGTATAAACACTCAAAAAATCGTTGCGATAAAACCCAATGCGGAAATAAAAATAATACGCAAGATTTTTACGTGGAAAACTCCATCACCGGAGTAAAAAACCACGGGACCGATAACACGGCAGAAATCCACTAGAATTAAAACACGTACAAGGTGATTTACCGTACACACTTACGACTCAACCTTTTCCATACGCTCCTAGAGGATCTTCTCCGCTCGCTCCGCGACGCTTCTCGAATCCACGATCTGCGCCCAACGCCGAATCCACGGCGTCCAACGTCGAATCCACGACGTCCGACCGAATCCACGGTCTTCACCCAATAGCACCCTTCGAATCCACGAACGTGCCTCGCTCCGAATCCACGAGAGCGGTTGAACCTTGAATCCACAAGGACACGCGAATCCACGAGCCGATTTTTGAGGTAAATCGTTGTTTTGGGTGGTGATGATCCGCCGAATACTTAGATCAAAGATAGATCGGAAATACCATCTAAGTATTCATTAGTTTGATTCAACTCAAGATGTGAGTATGAAAACCTAGAATCAAACTAATCAATATAGATGAAGAAACATAGAGTATTCTCTAATGATTTCCTTTCTTCTCTATATGTGGATCTATAGCCGTATAAAATGATATATGAAAATGACGGCTATTGACTATGTGGATTCACCCTAGAAAAAGAGTCATAGGGTGTATTTATAGGTTAGAAACCCTAGGAAGGAGATAAGAATCAAAAACCTAACATTTCTGGAAATTTTACGGACGGCGATCCGGATCGGACTAGCTGTGATCCGGATCGTCGTAACGAGTCAGCCAGTTCCAGAAAAACGAAGTTTCGGGATCCGGATCGAAGTGCATGATCCGGATCGTTCATACAGTTTACCAAACATCAACGTTCGGGATCCGGATTGCGAAGCATGATCCGGATCGTTCAAGGAAAATGGTAAACTCACTGTTCGGGATCCGGATCAAGAGACTACGATCCGGATTGAACTGGTGTATGAACGAACCACCTTCGGGATCCGGATCGAACAACCTGATCCGGATCCTGAACATGTCCCAAGTCCAGTTTTTGATTTTTATGCAATGAAAGATTCTTCCAAGTGTTTCTACACTACAAAAAGTATTCGGATCACACAAAATCTTTAGTTAAACATACCTGATCCTTTTGAATTCTTCTTTCTTGAGATTGAGTTAAATGATCCAACTTTCTTCACCTTCAATCTTCAAGACTTGAGACTTTCACGAAACTACGCCAACTCAAATTCCGTAACAATCTCCCCCTTTGGCGGTTTCGTGACAAAACATAGATCCACTAAAGAAAATTCAAAAAGATATTTTTGTTGCTATCACCATACAACAAAAATTTACAATGGAGATCCAAAAATTTAAAAACATGAGATAAACTCCTAAAACAGACTCTAGACTTAGACATCTGTACTCTCTGCACAAAGAAATCATTCTTGACAAAAAGAGATCGTTAGATACCTCAAGAATATTTAGCATATAAAACCTAGTACAGAGATAGAGTTTATCTAATCATCATGACATTTGAGAATTCAGATATGTAAGAGAATCATAGTCAAAAACCAACATATCTTCTATGCAACTAAAAACCAAATGTCACAAAATGTTAGTCCAACATCAACTTGTTAGTTATATTACATGCCCAAATAGTTAGTCGAATAGTTAGTCGAGACATGCAACAGTAGGGACATGCAACAAATCACAAGATAAAAACCAAAAGTTGAAGTTGAGATCATACTTACCTTGATATTTCATCATTCATTGTAGAGATCATACTTACCTTGATATTTCATCATTCATACCATCATTCATTGTTCAAAGTTCTCTCTAACTCTCTCCCCCTTTTTGTCACAAAACAAAGCCAAAATGTAGTTAAGACTACGAAATGTTAGGAGAGTGAAAAGTTCCAGTAAAACGTAAAACCTGAGAACTAAGCTAAAGTAAGTATAAAACTAAATCCTAAAATCAAAATCCTGCACAAAAAGAAAAAGAAGGTGCAGTTCAGTCGGAGGAGTCGGAGCTGGTACAACTCAGCTTGCTCAAAATCCCTTTAAGCATTGTCGAAATAGTTGAACACTTCTTCTTTATCTTCTTGTGTTCAGAGGAAATTTGCTGAAGTTCTTTCGATATCCTCTCTTGTGCAGCAGAGAGTCTTTGTTGTTCCTGGCGAAGCGATTCCAATACAGCAGCGTCTGTATCCTGTCTTTTCGAGTGTGATGGATGCTGTCTAGAAGCAGATGGTGCATCCAATCCCGTAACCCATGGAGATTCAGTTTGTAGGACCCCAGAGAGTGAGCGAGCTCTAGTAAGAGGCCTACTATGATAACTTTCACTTCTTAGGACATTTTTTCGTCTTGTATATTGCTTAGTTGTTGATGCAGATTTCATAAGCCTTTTGCCTTTGACAGATTTCCTGTTTTCTTTATCAATCTTCTGTTGAACATCTTTGAAGAATTCATCCCATTCTTCCGTATCGTACTCTGAGCTGTCCTCCCTGCCTTCGGTTGTCTTATCTCCTGTTGAAACATCCGGTTCCTCTTTTACAGATGTACTCTTGTGCACCATTGTGACCAGTAACAGGATTAACCAAGAGAGTGCCATTGATTCTAGTGCTTTAAGTTTAGAGAAATTGTCCTGTGAAAAACCAACTCAAGAACACATGAAAAATTGTTAATTTTCAAAAATTGAAAAAATTGTACCCAAACAATCATAATCATGTAGAGAAGCTAAGAATCAAATTAGTTTTGCAAAAGGACTTTTAAAAATAGATCAATTGCATGATTTTCGAAAATCCTTATTATATGCCCTAAAACCGAAATTTTAGAAATCGAAGCCTAAAAATCCGTTAATCAGGAGAATACCTAGCATATAATCAGAACTAATCTACCCAGAGTTCTTATTTCAAAAGAAATTTGATCAAAAACCATCCACAAACAAAGTTGATCCAAGAAATTCATCACGTTTGAGGAGGAAAAGAGAAAAACGGTGAAAAACCGAGATTTTGATCAATAAAACTTACTTGGAACTGAAGAACTTGAGTTTGAAAGCTTCCAGGAAGGATGAAATCTAGAGAGAGAGGCTCTGGAAACTTCGGAACAAAAGATTGGAGTAAAGAAATCAAAAACCCCTTTCGTTCTTTATAAAACCTAGCCGCGATCCGGATCAGTTCATAACTGCGATCCGGATCGGCTACCCGCAGTAAGAAACTGCGTTCGGGATCCGGATCGGCAGATACAATCCGGATCGTCAGCCCGCAGAAGAATTCCTGCGTTCGGGATCCGGATCATCTAGCCCGATCCGGATCGGCCCCAACTTTTTCTTTAGAAAATTTCAGAGAAATTCAAGAAAAATCAGAAAAAGATTGTAAGCACAAATGTGTATCAACTTTAAACAAAAATCATCGTTTCATACAACAAGAATTAGATTATGCCAAATCTATCAATAATATCCAAAAATGAAACGAAAATTTACAAAAATTAAATCCCTTAAAGTTGAACACCTTCAATTACATCTAACTTGATCTTATGAGTAATGCCTTTATCAATTCAGTAAAGAAAATGAAATACAAAGATCAATAGATGTTTGAAATCCCAAATATAGTAGATAATGTATCTAGACAATCTGTTGAAGAGAGTGGCTCTTTGAGCATCTTTCATTAAAAACCCACCTTATACCAACCTTGAAATTTGACAGAGTCAAGTATTTCAACATGCATTTTACTTAATCAAAAATTTGAACAACCATGCTTGGTATACATGTGGTAGCTGCACACAATACTCGGACGACCGAGGTGGTAGCTCTTTCCTCCATGTGGTGGTAGTTTTCACACTCCTCATTGGGATGTAACTCTTTCCACATCTTTTGAGCATTTTACCTTTTCTAAGACTCCCCCTCAATTGGCTATCAATTATTTAAGATATAAAGTATTCAACCAAATATTGATCTCGATTTCATACTCGACTAAGCAGTCAAATAAGATAATGACTATACCAAGAGATCATAGAGAGAGAGAAATTGACTTTGATCACTTTAGAAGATGATTTAATTAACATAAATGATCATTGCAACAGTGAAATATTATGATGGCAAAAGCATAATAAATTTCTAAATGTGCGAAAAGATGCAATTAAAGTCAATTATGATCTATGCTCAATTAATGTCCTATGTACAAACATAGATAATGAACAAAACAAAAACAAATACAAAACCTATCCTAAGCAAAGATTTCAAAAAGAAGATTATTTCAAGGAAAGCATCCCAATTGCTTTTCGTAAATGAATAAAACGTTTTTGATCCAAAGGTTTTGTTAGAATGTCAGCTAATTGATCCTCAGTTGAAATATATGAGAGTTGAAGAGTATTTGATTCAACTAGCTCTCTAAGAAAATGATATCTAAGTTCAATATGTTTTGTTCTAGAGTGCAACACAGGGTTTTTAGAAATGTAATAGCACTAGTGTTGTCACAGAGTATTGTTACCGAAGATGCTGAAATGCGGAAGTCGCTCAATACGCTTTTCATCCAAATGAGTTGAGTTGAGCAACTTCCAGCTGAAATGTATTCCGCTTCGGCAGTCGAGAGTGCTATGCAGTTCTGCTTTTTACTGTGCCATGCAACAAGGCAATGGCCAAGATAGAAGCATGCACCACTCGTGCTTTTCCGATCATCCACTGATCCTGCCCAATCGGCATCTGAGTATCCAACAATATCCAAACTTGTTCCCATAGGATACCAAATTCCGAAATTAATTGATCCTTTGATATACCGGATGATCCTTTTCACCGCTTTCAGGTGAACCTCCTTTGGTGCTGATTGATATCTCGCGCAAATCCCAACACCAAAAGATATATCCGGGCGACTAGCCGTGAGGTAAAGTAGACTTCCAATCATACTTCGATACAGTTTCTCGTCTACATTCTCACTATGTGATTCACTTCCAAGTCCCTTGTGGCTAGTTCCTATTGGAGTCGGAAAATCTTTACAATTTTCTAGATCAAACTTTTTGACCAACTCCATTGCATACTTGGATTGACTCAAGTGAATACCTTCATCATTTTGTTTAATTTGCAATCCAAGGAAATAAGTCAATTCGCCCATCATGGACATCTCAAATTCGCTTTCCATGGTCTCCGCGAATTTAGAAGCATCATTATCTCTTGTTGCGCCAAATACTATGTCATCGACATATATTTGTGCTACAATGAAATTGCTTTGATAATGCTTCACAAAGAGAGTCCTATCAGCTCCCCCTCGAGTATAGCCCTTCTCCAAAAGGTGCTTTGTTAACCTTTCGTACCATGCCCGCGGTGCTTGTTTCAGACCGTAAAGAGCCTTTTTCAAACGAAAAACATGGTTAGGTTGTTTATGATCTACAAAACCTTTCGGTTGAGCCACATAAACTTCCTCATTTAAAAACCCATTTAGAAATGCGCTCTTAACGTCCATTTGAAATAATTTGATTTTAAAATGACAAGCAATAGCGAATAGTATACGAATGGACTCGAGTCTAGCTACAGGGGCGAAGGTTTCATCAAAGTCTATACCTTCTACTTGAGAGTAGCCTTGAGCAACTAATCGTGCCTTGTTCCTGATGATAGTACCATCCTCATTTTTCTTGTTCTTGAAGATCCATTTGGTACCTATCACATTGTGTTGCTTTGGAGGCTTCGTTAATTCCCAGACTTTGTTTCGCTCAAATTGATGGAGCTCTTCCTGCATTGCTTTAATCCAGTAGTCATCCTGAAGAGCTTCATCTATGTTCTTTGGTTCGATTAAAGATACGTAGCAAGCGAATCCACAAACCAACTGCCTCCGAGTTCTGACTCCTTCTTGTGGATCTCCAATAATATTCGATTCCGGATGATCCTTGGAGATTCGTAACGTTTGTTGAAACGGAGTACTCGGAGATATATGAGATGATTCCTGCACATCAGATAAACAAGAAGAACCATTAGATGCATCATTAATATTGGAAGTATTATTATGAGAAGATGCACTAGCAGGAGAATCATCATCTAGAGAGATATCGAGGGTAGATTTTCCAGTTTCAAAGTGAAAAGCTTCATCTACTTTAACATTTATAGATTCTACGATCGTCTTAGATTCAATGTTAAATACTCGATATGCTCTGCTATTCGTAGAATAACCCAGAAAGATCCCTTCATCACTTCGAGAGTCGAACTTTCCAAGATTTTCACGGTCACGTAAATGTAACATCGACTCCCGAAGACACGAAAATATTTGATATTGGGTTTTCTACTAAACCACAGCTCATATGGTGTATTTAAAGTTCCTGGGCGCAAGTAAACTCTATTAATGACATAGACAGCGGTGTTCACAGCTTCAGCCCAAAAATGTAGCGGCAAATTCCGGCTATGAAGCATCACACGCGCCATCTCTTGAACAACCCTGTTCTTGCGCTCAACAACACCATTCTGCTGAGGTGTATAGGGTGCCGAGAAATTCATGTTTGATTCCATTTGAAGTGCAAAAATCAATGAATTTTGAATTTATGAATTCTCACCTCTATCACTTCTAACACGAATGATCTTTTCATTCTTTTCAATCATAATACGATGGCAAATCTCATGAAAAGAGTCAAACGTATCAGCTTTCTCTTTAAAAATGCTACCCATGAAACCGAGAGAAATCATCAACCAATAAAAAAAAAAAATGTACCATTTACCTCCCAAAGATGGTTGACGGGTCGGCCCCATTAAGTCCATGTGCAAAAGTTCCAAGGGCCGTTTTGTACCAACGTGGTTCAAGTTCTTGTGTGCAGTCCTAGACTGTTTTCCCTTTTGGCAACCACCACACACAATGTTTTGTTTAATAAAAGCTTTGGAACCCCCTTGACCACGTCCTTGTTTGAACTTCTAGTAAGTTCCTTAAAATTAAGTGACCTAGCCTTTCATGCCAAAGAGTTTCATATTCAAAGCAGCTAAGTTACAATTTTCAGAAAATTTATTAGGAACAACATAACAATTGTTTTCAGATCTAACCCCTTTTAGACAGAAGACATGGTCCTTATCAGTTACAACGCATTCAACAGATGAAAAGTTAACTGAAAACCATTGTCGCAAAGTTGACTTATGCTTATGAGGTTAGTCTTAAGGCCATCAACAATAAGACGTTTTTCAAAATCGGGCCATCTGGAATAGCTACCGTCCCTTTTCCAACAATTTTGGAAGATCGACCGTCTCCGAAAACAACGTGTCCTCCGGAGATTTTCTCAAGATTTTTGAAACTATTTTTGTCCACGGTCATGTGACGGGAACACCCGCTATCCAGATACCAAGACGAACTATCATATGCATGCAAGGAACCATTGGAAACAAGATAAGGGAAATTTCACCTTTGCGCACCCAAACCCTTTTGGAGTGCGTCGGTAATGGTCGAGAAGTTATATGCCTAGGTGAAGGCGTCTTGTTATAGCGATTGTTGTTCCTTGATGTAATCGTCTGCGCGATGAACTACCAAATCTCTTTTCATTTGAAAAGTTTTGCTTTGATTTTCGGGGAGGAGCCATTTTGGTAGTTGTTGCAAGAGGTCCTTGAGATGAGCGTTCGACTCCCGTCTTGCAATATCTTCTAATGTGCCCTGAAACACCACAACGAAAACATACCTTAGATCTTGACGATCCCAAAGAGGATGAAGTAGGTTGTTGTCGTTGTTTGTCTTGAATTCCGGTGTCGGAGGAGGAGATACCGACTGAGGCACAAAACTGTCTCACTCGAACTTGGACTGTTTCCAGTTTGAGTGTATCCGAGGCCGAACCTATTTGATTGACCAAGACCAAGAAGTCTATCCAACTTACTCCTTCCTGAAGAGAATCGCTGTAAGTCATTCTTGAGTTGGAAAATGGTCTTTGTCATTTCCAGGTTATCCTGTCGAGCCTCGTTGTAGAGCTTTGAGAAGTGATTCGCGTTATCCACCAGATTTGTATGTTCCTTCTCAAGTTGCTCATTGGACTCTTGAAGGGAAGCA
This sequence comes from Tillandsia leiboldiana, assembly GCA_029204045.2. NCBI lineage: Eukaryota > Viridiplantae > Streptophyta > Magnoliopsida > Poales > Bromeliaceae > Tillandsia > Tillandsia leiboldiana. The sequence goes on along the minus strand of CM055071.1, from coordinate 13,673,279 downwards.
TTTGCCTTTATCAGGTTTTCCCTTTCCACTTCAAGAGCGTTTGAGAGAGAAGTCGCTCTTTTTGCTTCTTCTTCGAGATCATGCACTCTCCCTCTCAAACTCTTGTTTTGCTTAGCCACTTTCTTTGAGTCCCTCAAAAGTCTGTGGTAGGCTAGAGCAAAATCTTCACCTTCCGAATCATCCGATTCGTTGTCCGTTGCATTCTTTTCAACAGTGCAGTTGGACAACGACTCAGATGTACTTGCCATAAAGCACATGAAGGGTGAAGATACGGACGCGTGGAAAGCGGTGGAGCTCTTTTCTTCATCACTCGAAGACGACTCATTTGACGTTGAGTTGTCATCCCAAGTGACGACTTGCATCGCCTTCTTCTTTGCCGGATACTTGTTAGGACATTCCGCTGCAATGTGGCCGTAGCCTCGACATTTGAAGCATTGTAGTTGTCCTTCTGAACTTTTCTTATCTTTGGAGAAGTTCTCTTGCTTTCTTGACTTGTAACTGAAGTACCCTTGCCTTTGTTCGACTTCCGAAGGATGGAGATTTGCTTGAATTACCCCTTCGAAAGTTTGCGGCGAAACTTCCTTGTCAAGAGAGCGAGCTGCTTCTCAAATTCCTCCATAGAAAGGTTCTCGTCATCGTCTGAGGAGGACGTATCCGCGTCTTCTTCTTAGTTGTTTTCAATGCATAACCTGAAGACTTAGAAGTGGATGCCTTTCCAGAAGAATTGTTAGTAGTAAATGTCATTTCATAAGTTTGTAATGAACCAACTAATTCTTCTACACGTATTTCGTCCGGGTGTTTAATAGTTTCAATGGCAGTCAACCTTTGGGCGAAATCGTTCAGGAAGAGTTCTTAAGATTTTTCTTACAATCTTAAATTCTGGAATCTTCTCTCCCAGATTAGCACATGAGTTTACGATGTCTTGCAATCGTGTATAGTAGTCCGTGAAAGATTCATTTCTGCCATTAAGATAGAGTCAAACTTGCTCGTAAGCATTTGCAGTTTCTGAATCTTCACGAGGTTAGTTCCCTCATGTGTAACCTGAAGAACATCCCAGATTTCTTTCGCAGTCTCACATGCCGAGACGCGAGAGAATTCAGTTTGAGATAAGGCATTAAAAATAGCATTAATTCCCTTGCCATTGTAAGAAGATGAATCTAACTCTTCCTTGGTCCATTTCGACCTAGGTTTTAAGGTGCGAACATCACCAATTAAATTCAGTTGGATTAGACCATCCTAATTCAATTGATTGCCACACCCGTTCGTCGATGGAAATTAAAAGGCTTTCATCCGTACTTTCCAGTACGCATAATTTGTTCCATCGAAGAACGGGGGTCGGTTGATGTTTCCACCTTCAACCATTGTTTTACAACCCTATTCCCGCTCTGATACCACTTGTTGGGTTATATGTAATACGGATCTAAATAGGGGAAAAAACACCTAGAGGGGGGTGAATAGTGTACAACGCATATAACACTCAAAAATCGTTGCGATAAAAACCCAATGCGGAAATAAAAATAATACGCAAGATTTTTAGTGGAAAACTCCATCACCGGAGTAAAAAAACCACGGGACCGATAACACGGCAGAAATCACTAGAATTAAAACACGTACAAGGTGATTTACCGTACACACTTACGACTCAACCTTTTCCATACGCTCCTAGAGGATCTTCTCCGCTCGCTCCGCGACGCTTCTCGAATCCACGATCTTGCGCCAACGCCGAATCCACGGCGTCCAACGTCGAATATCCACGACTGTCCGACCGAATCCACGGTCTTCACCCCAATAGCACCCTTCGAATCCACGAACGTGCCTCGCTTCCGAATCCACGAGACGGTTGAACCTTGAATCCACAGGACACGCGCATCCACGCGCCGATTTTTGGGGTAAATCGTTGGTTTGGGTGGTGATGATCCGCCGAATACTTAGATCAAAGATAGATCGGAAATACCATCTAAGTATTCATTAGTTTGATTCAACTCAAGATGTGAGTATGAAAACCTAGAAATCAAACTAATCAATATAGATGAAGAAACATAGAGTCTTCTCTAATGATTTCCTTTCTTCTCTATATGTGGATCTAGAGCCGTACTAAGATGATATATGAAATGACGGCTATGTGGAATTAACCCTAGAAAAGAGTCATAGGGTTATTATAGGTAGAAACCTAGGAAGGAGATAAGAATCAAAAAACCTGAACATTTCTGGAAATTTACGGACGGCGATCCGGATCGGCTTAGCTGTGATCCGGATCGTCGTAACGAAGTCAGGCCAGTTCCAGAAAACGAAGGTTAGGGATCCGGATCGAAGTGCATGATCCGACGTTCATACAGTTTAACCAACATCAACGTTCGGGATCCGGATTGCGAAGCATGATCCGGATCGTTCAAGGAAGATGGTAAACTAAGTGTTCGGGATCCGGATCAAGAGAGGCTACGATCCGGATTGAAACTGGATGTAGAACGAACCACCTTCGGGATCCGGATCGAACACACTGATCCGGATCCTGAACATGTCCCCAAGTCCAGTTTTGATTTTTTATGCAATGACAGATTCTTTCCAAGTGTTTCTACACTACAAGAAAGGTATTCGGATTACACAAAATCTTAGGTTAACATACCCTGATCCTTTTGAATTCTTCTTTCTTGAGATTGAGTTAAACGATCCAACTTTCTTCACCTTCAATCTTCAAGACTTGAGACTTTCACGAAAACTACGCCAACTCAAAATTCCGTAACAATGAGGGCGGCGGAT